>OX439483.1:380470855-380965326 GCA_949320155.1 Melangyna quadrimaculata
AGGGATGTAATTGTTTCCGTTATAGATCTTTCACCTATCATTTTTAAAGCTCTCTTTTGTATTCTGTCCAGTAAATTCAATTGAGTTTTTGGAGCTCCTGCCCAAACATGAGAATTGTACTCAAGTTTTGGACGAATAAAGGCTTTGTAGATCACAGCCAGATCAGAAGGGGAGAAAAATTTCTTGCATGCTGTCGAGATCAGAATTTAATGAGCTTATCATACGCTGCCGTTCAAGTTCCACATATGAAGGACATGGATGAGAATCTCTAAACGAATATGAGAAGCTGAGGGTACTGTCGTCAGCGTAACAGTTCAAAGGATTAGAAGTTTCAGACAAAAGATCATTTATAAAAATAAGGAAGAGAGTCGGAGACACAACGGAGCATTTATTTTCAGACTTGAAACCGGCCAATACGACTTGTATTGAACGGTCCGAAAGGTAATTTCTAATGCAACGAAGAAGAGATTCATCGAAACCAAATGCGCGCATTTTCGATAAGAGAGCTTGATGCCAAACTCTATCATACGCTTTTGAAATATCAAGTGCAATAATCTTAATTTCTCCAAAACGATGTAAAGGTTTGTTCCACTGTTCGGTGAGATATACCATCAGATCACCAGTGGACCTATTGCTACGAAAGCCGTACTGCCGGTTTTCGAGATATTTCTTGTTGGCTGAACTTTATTATTTTATAAAATCTTAACAGTATCTAAGTACTCAGTAATATCGATTTTGGTTTGTCACTGCTGGCATACTCATTTCAACCCTTCTTCCCATTTACTTTTGTTGGAGTGTGTAGTATGGATAAGCGGGTCCTGGGTCACTTAACCAATAATCAAACTTCAAAATTAACTGTATCTATTTGTTAATATAAGATAGCAAAAAATTGTTGCTCTTGATGTCAGGGTGACTCCTCCCCCCCTTCGAACCCCCTTTTATCAGCTTTGATGCGGAGGGTAGCCATTGGGGTGACTATATTTTGTAGTCTCGTTTATATTCTTTACCGCTTCCTCCGTTCAGACAGGTTACCTTCTCCAGACAATATTTTGAAATTTAGCAATGAGCCTTGGTTTCTTAAGACAAATTAATTCGAACCTATGAGTTTGATCAGATATAGCTCTTTTTTCTGTTACCTTTACCCATGTTCTGTAACTTTGGCGATAAGTTATCGCATCGTTAATAAATGAAACGATTCATTCCCCACTTATCGCTTCTGGAAAAAATTTGGGTTCTGTAAGTCGACGCGATAAGTTTGATTATAAATTTATTTCGACTGGAGTTTCCAATAAGAGGCGATAAGTTTACCTGTCAATCTTTTGTTACAAAAAAAAAAACAAAAGTGAAATTCAAAATTGAGGAAATAATTAACAGAATTGTTAAAATATATTTAAAAAAGAAGTAAATAAAGTATGTTTGCAATCATTTTATTGTCCGAGCTGGACGAACGTCGCAACAGAATGCGCATTCAACATAGAGACAATACGAACCCCTTCGAAATGCCAGAAGAGCGATTTCAGGAGCTATACCGACTAAGTCGAGAAGCAGCTATAGTTCTTGTCGAAGAATTGCGGCCACATATGAAGCGCCTCCGTAACTGTGCGACATTGCATTTTTTTGCGTCCGGGTCCTATCAAATAGACATAGGGCAGGACTTTTCAGCAATCATGAGCCGAACCATCGTTTCACGCATAGTAGCTAAAGTATCCTTAGTTCTTCAGGACAAACTAGCGGACGAGTAAATAACTTTTCCAGGAGTAGATGTATACTATTCCATTAAGCAAAGGTAAAGGACATTGGGCAAATTGAGCCCAGCACCAAAACGGCATTCATATCTTGTATAGGTTTATGCATTCATTTTCCGTTAACCGTTTGTCCAAATTCGCTGTGTGACAAGATCTATTTAATTTTGAATAAAATGAGTTTTAGGGTCACAATTCCTTTTTTCCATAGTTTTTCTATAATATTTTGTGTATTTTTCGCTCGATTTAAGCCATTTTTTTGAAATTAAGCTTTTTGAACCCATGACACAATACCTGAATTTTTTAAGATTTTTAAAATTATATTTACGGTCGCAATCATCAATTTTATGCGAAAAGCATAAATAACATTTTTAATCTCAAAATAATCTCTGGAAAACAACAAATAAACATCAATTTGTATCTCATTCATCGTAATAAGAAAGGGTACTACTTTCAAGGTTTTAAATTGCAATTCGTAAAAATTGGAAAAAACAACCCACAAAACCACCCTTATATATACTCTTAGAGGTAAAATTTTTTGTTATCTTATTCCTTATTTAGTAATAAAGAAAATGGTTGGACATCTTTTATGAAATTATTCCGAAATAGATCAAAAAAAAAAAATATCAACAAAAAATAGAAAATTTTTGTTCCTTTTTATGGTACTAAAAGATTTTTAACTCAGTCAGTTTTTTGCCGATTTGAAGTGCCTGTGGTTTTTCAAAGAAGAATGTTAGATCTTTTTTTATGATATATGTACATTTTTGCTCAGCCTACAAAATTAAGTACAAGTTTAACAGTTTATCTAAAATAACTATAATGAAAACGAGGATTTAGTGTAAATATGATTTTTTTTGTCTACTTGTTCAAAAACGACAACCTGGCTCTGATTCTGGACTATTTAGTGATTTTTGTGTTGGGTAAGGAACTGACTGAGTTAAAAATCTTTTAGTACCATAAAAAGCAAACAAAATATTATATTTTTTGTTTATATTTTATTAAGTATAATACAAATTTTTTCGCTACTAAAGAAGGCATAAGCTTAAAATATTTCAACCCCTTATAATAATATATAGGTATGGTTTTGAGGGTCGTTTTTTGAGTTGTTTTGTCGTACTTTTACAAATTGCAAACGAACTTCGAAAACAATAACTAATTTTATTCTAATAAATGAAGTAAAAATTGATATTTTTTTGCTTTTCTTCCAGAGATGATTTTGATATCAAAAATATTATTTAAAAAACAATATTTGTATTTTTGCAAATTAACTGCTTTGTGCATAAAATTGATGCTTGCGACCCGTAAACATAATTTTTAAAATCTGAAAAAATTCAGATTGTGTATCATGGGTTCAAAGAACTTTATTCCAAGAAATGGTATAAATCAAGCGAAAAATACACAAAATATTAAAGAAAAACTATGGAAAAAAGGAATTGTGACCCTAAAACTCATTTTATTTAAAATTAAATAACTTCTGTCACACAGCGAATTTGGACAAACAGTTAACGGATAATGAATGCATAAACATGTACCTATATACGATATGAAGGCTGTTCAATTTTTTTTTTTTTTAATTTCAATTTCAATTTATTTATTTCATTTTGGTGTACAAATAAGGCTGAGTCTTTTATAGTACCTTTAAGATAGGACTTGGAAGTTAATTAATATTAATATTATTTAAAATTTTAACATATTTACAATATTTCATATAATATGGCAAAACACAAACATAATTGGCAACAAAAGTTTAATTTAATTTAAATTTAAACTAAGATAAAATAATAATTTTTCAATTTACTGTTTGTATGTTAGATGAATTAAGATGGTTAAATAGTGCTTTTTTAATTCTTATATTCCTACGATTTGTTTTAAACTCACTGCCAAAGAGTTCCAAAGTTTGATGGCATAAACATAAAATAATCTAGACGAATTCAGATAAGTACATACAGGTGTGATAAGATTCAGAGTACGGGCAGACTACGAAAATTGCAGCTTGTCAAAAAAAAAAAAATGGCGGCGTTTTTATTTGAATTATCTTATGTAGGAAAATACAACATCTCGTATCGAGAAATTGTTCAATACTACATCCTTGGATTAATTGATGGTATTGAGAAACATGGTCAAACCTTCGCAGACTAAAAATGTACCGAATTATATCATTAAAAGCAACACGCAGTTTTCTCATTTAATGATAATCAAGCTTAGCATAAGCTACTGAAGCATATTCTATTATAGGCAAAAGCAACGATTTGCTAATTCTCAATTTGGTTTCCTTAGGTGTTAGGTTAGGAAACATATTTAATTTTCGGAGACCACCGTAAATGCGACCAACGGAGAAATTAATATGATCGTTGGCTGAAAGGGAACGATTAATTCTAAAACCAAGGCTTGTAACCCTATTATAATCAAACAGAATAAAATGGACCCGAAATTGAACCCTGTGGAATGCCAGCAACCAAGTCAATAAAGTCAGAGGAGGTATCACCAATTTTAACTCTTTGACAACGGTGCGTTAAGTAATCTTCAATAAGACGAACCGACCTTGTACTGAAATCAAAATATAAATTGAGTTTTTTACATAAAATACCGTGATTGACTCGGTCAAATGCTTTTGTAAGGTCCAGTGAACAGAAAAGCGTTATCATACCTTGATCAAAATGGATTCTGATATCGTCAAGAATTTTTTCCATTGTCGTAGAGCAGCTATGTCCTGCCCGAAAGCCTGATTGGACCGGAGACAATAAGTTATGACCTCGTATGTGGGTAGAGATCTGGTGAGATAGAACTTTTTTTAATGCTTATTGGCCGGAAATCAGCAATGCTTGAAACGTTGTTTTTTTTAGGTACCGGAATAACATTTGCACGCTTCCAACATTGAGGAAAAGAAGAGATCATGATACAAAAGTTTATGATATGAGTGAAGGTTCATATGATTTGCGGTAATATCATTTTAATAAATCGAATTGGGACTCCATCTTCACCTACAGAATTGGATTTAACAGACAGAATGTTCATGACCAATTCATTTTCAGAAACTACTTCAAAGTCAAATTCTGTGGAAGCTTCATAAAAAGCTAAGTTGTTAGGTGTAAAAATCAAGCTATTAGCCACAAAACTGTTATTGAGGTCATTAAGATCGGGAAAGTTGACAATTTCTTCATTTCTACCAATTACAAACGTTCGCAAACTACTCCAAAACTTACGTGAGGGTTGATTAGGACTAAGTTTCGATGCAAAATATCTCTTTTTAGCTCGGCGTGTAACAAAATATGAGTGGTTACGAGCTCGACAAAAAATCTCCCAGTTTATAGTTGAAGGGTTATTTTTCCATTTTGAGTGAAGCTTACGACGGTTTTTGATTGAATTTAACACTTCGGAAGTAAACCAGGGACATTTCTTATTATGACAGTTCTTGTTGGTGCTAGGCCCACGCTTCATACATTTTTGCCCATTGTCCTTTGATAAATGTTTTCGAAATAGAGAATGATTTATCTTGCGATTCCATTGAATTTCTTAAAATTGGTAGAAATGTAATTACAAAACTATCCACTTCATTGGATGATTGAAATGGTTCTGAGTTTCAAATTAAGTCTACTTAGTGTTACCAAACGTATTTTTAATTCGACAAATTATTTCAAAAATTTTCCATAAAAAAGTAAACTTGACAAAGTAACTTTTAGATGGAATTTTTTTTTAAATTTGGTTTCGAATGCAAAATGCTTTCGGTACACTTAGTAGACTTAATTTGAAACTCAGAACCATTTCAATCATCCCAATGAAGTGGATAGTTTTGTAATTACAAGGTGGTTTATCTGGCAATTCCATTAAATTTCTACCAATTTTAAGAAATTCAATGGAATTCCTGTATTTCGAAAACAACTCTCTCCATTGGAATGGTTCAAACGGTTCTGAATTCTCATTTATATTTGATAACTAATTCCGGGCACCATTTTTAAGCCAAAAAATTATTTCCAAAAAATTTCATATAAAAAACGTTTCAACATTTTTTTTGGAAAATTAAAAAATTGTTGACAATACTTTTACATGGGATTTTTTTGAAATCTTTCCTTAAATAGAAAATCGTTGTTAGAAACACTTAGACGACATACATTTAAACACAAAACCATTTCAATAATTCAAATGAAGCACGTAGTTTTGAAATGACTTCGGTTTTTATTTAACACTTACAAGAATTTCAAGAGAAAATCAAACGAATTTCGTATAGGTGTTTCGTTTCAAAACTACCTGTTCCATTTACTACAGGAAAATTAAGATAAAAATTGATCAAACGTGGGCAAAATTGCAACAGAAGCTTTTTTAATTGATTTTTGATCAGTTACCACTACTGCACAAAATATCCAAAATCGGACAAAATCAGTTCATGGGAACACCCCGAAAACGGGCTTCAAAATGATTGATTTATTGGTATGTTGTTTTTGGTTGTTATTTTTATTACGATGCGATTTTTCCTTTTTTCTATATATGTATGTATATAGTTAGCACTAGTAGCTAATCAAAGTGATCCATGACCCCCTCCCCAGTCATGATCCCCCCAATTTACGACCCCACCCCCCATGTATGACCCTCCTTAAGTCACAAACAGTTCAGAGCCCTATAATGATCTGCAGTGACCACTTTTCACAAATAAACACTCCCCATTTATGACCCCCCCTCTGCGTTTATGGGAAAACCCCCCCGATATCGCAAAGCGTGACGTAGTTCTTGTTTTTTGATGTCAAAACATGTCAAAAAATTGCATCTAAGACCGTTAATCTCGTTGGGGTGTTCCGTCCCGATTGTCAAGTTGCGGTTTTACTGGGGGGTGGGTTGGCATTTAGCCGCGGTGATATGCTGGCGCTGTTTCAGCGTTGATCAGAACGGCTTGCTCGTTGTTCGTGATAATGTTTTAGACCAGGATTTCATTCGTACTTAGGTATCTCGGCTCGGGTTGTCCCTGCTCGGTGGCCATCCTTCTTATCAGTTGAAAAGGGTAACTGGTGGCGCGTTCTACAAGCTTCTTTGCTAAAAGCACTAGGTACCTGTCAAAGGAGATGATGTTCGCATCTGTGTAAAGACGCTCGTTGGTGTGATGTCTCATTCGCTGTCGGTCAAAATGTATTCCGGTGCAGATCCTAAGTAACATTCTTTCGAAATTTGAAGTTCCTTCATAGCTTCGAGATGGAGAACCAGAATCGGAAGGAATAGCTGATGACAGGCCGCAGGAGTTGCTTTTACATTATGTATCTTCGTCTTCTGGCTTTCTGCTTTTTCAATATATTGTATGGGCCTTTTAGAGTTGTCTGCAGCTCACTTTGCAGCTTCGCAAAACCCGTATTCGCTGCAGGAAAAATGCAACAGTGAAAAAAAGATAAAATAACCCCATATTTCCTGATATTGTCCTTTATATCTTTGGGAATATGCAATTTTAGAAAAAACATCCTTTATAAATTTGTTTGTTATTAAATTTTCTGCAAGATCACGCTAGATTTTAATTCATGCATTTATCATTTTTGTTGCTATCTTACCATAAAGTTAAAACAGAATTATGAAAAATTGAAAATCAAAAAACAGGTACAAAATTGTCCAATGCAACAAATTGGGAATCTAATATTACAAGATAAAATTCCAAAATCCGATCCAAAACGGACTAATAGTTTTGCCAAGAAACATGGTGTAAACTAAGTGCAGCGGGCAATGTTTGCAACATTGCTGTGGTCAAAGTAGGATATTTAATTTAGCTCTGATTTGCTTACACCTACTTGGAACCCTTAGGCTTGTTTCACACACATTCGGTTTCATTCGGTTTGGTCTCTATTCGGATTCGGCTGTGCCTGATATGTGTGAAACGATAAAACGGCAAAAATAAAAACCTAGAAGAAACCGTAGAGCACCGTTTTATCGTTTCACACATATCAGGCACAGCCAAATATAAACCGAATAGAGACCGAACCGAATGTGTGTGAAACGTGCCTTAAGGGCCAGTTCGTTCACAGCTTATCATCTTTAATACATGATTAGTGGAGCTGGGGAATCCTTAAAATTGTTTTTATTGATCAATTTTTGTATTCAAAGTATGAGTTGCTTATCATGGATTTCACTAATCAGCCATTTTGTGTTAATAAGCGTTAGTTAATTAAAGCCTATGAACATGAAGGTCACATACTAAGTTTAACCCACTTTGAACAAACTGGCCCTAAATATCATAAAATATCATTATATTATTAATTTTTGTTTCCATCAACCTTGTAAGCGTTTTTAAATGTTCGAAAAATGTTCGCAAAAATGGTTCACGAAATCATTTTTTATTTATAAGGTATACCCTTTTTTTGTGTCTATTATTGCATAATTAAATAGTTTGAAGTTAAAACAGTTTTTGGAAAAAATTTCCGTATTAGCTCCTTCCTTTAAGAATAAAATTGTTCAGGTTGGTATAGCTACATTATGAGCGATAAGAAGATTTTTGTAGGAAATAATTAAGTAGTATATGTACATACCTTAACTGTATGTAAAAGTAATTTTCCAATTAAAACGAAAGAATCAACTGTCGTGATTTATACCCTTCGCGGTCCGGGTTTGGCCTGCGGTCCACTTATTACCGATCCCTGCTCTAAAGTACTTGATTCCAAATTTGTTCAGAATGAGAAAAATTCTTACCTGTTTTTTGAGTGCTTTTAAATTACTTTATAAATTTTGTTTAGATGTATAGTTAGATAGCAACAAAAATATATCATCCATGAATTTAAAGCTAATGAGGTCTTGTAGAAAATTTTATAACAAACAAATGTATGATAGGTGGTGTTTTCCTAAATAGCATATTTCCAAAATTATTAGGGAAAATATCAGAAAAACCGGGTTAAATTTAGCTTTTTATCTACTGTTGCATTTTGTCTGCACAAGTTGGTACAGGTTTTCGAAGCTGCAAATTATAAGCTACAGAATTACATCCCGCGTTTCGAGTTTAGTGTCGATTGACTGGCTTATATGCATATAAATGTATTAGGGGTGTTGTTCAAAAACGGCGGGGGGGGGGTCATAAATGGGGAGTGTTTATTTGTGGAAATTGGTCACGATATCATTTTCTCTACGTCTCTGAACAGTTTGTGACTTAGGGGAGGGGGGTCATACATGCGGGGGTCCTTAATGAGAGAGGAGGTCATGGACCATTGCCATTATCTACCAGTGATAACTTTTTACATAGAAAAAAGGAAATTTCGCATCGTAATAAGAATAACAACCAAAAACAACATACCAATAAATCCGCCATTTTGAAACCCGTTTTTCGGGGTGTTCCCTTGGAACGATTTTGTCCGATTTTGGATATGTTGTTCAGTAGTGGTAACTTATCAAAACTCAATTAAAAAAGCTTCTGTTGCAATTTTGCCCACGTTAAGTCACTAATTGCCTGGACTAATTTAGATTATTGAAACGGTTTTAGGTTTCAATATCTAAGTGGTTCTTGAAAGCACATCGAATTTAAAGAAATATTTCAAAAACATTTCATCCAGAAAACGTTTCATTTTCATGAAATATTTATGTATATGCAGGCGTATTCATATGTAGGCATATATCATTTGGAAACCACTTATTCGATAATGATGATTGGAAGTTTCCCAAGTGCTTAGCCTAAACGTAGAACCAGTTAACTTATTCTGTTAATGTCAATTTGTGATAGAAAATTTCGATCATATATGAAAGTAAAAGTGAAAAAAATATTGTTTAACATTTAACTTCAATTTGATAAGTTTATTATGCTTGGTAATTGATTTTAAAGAAAAAAACCTAAGATTAAAGAATTAAAATTTTCGGAAAAAGTCAACCGATGTAAGATCGTTTTCGAAATAGTACATTAATATGCACTTTACCTTCTTTTGTTTTCCAAGGGCCTGCAGGAAAATATCACGTAACTTTTTTGTTTCCAGATGCTCATGACTTCGTGTAATGTAGACCGGGTAGGTATCTAGAAACGTATTGAGTAAAATACAACAAAAATAAATTTAACGCATTAATAAAGAATAAGTTCTATTAGTAACTTTTATACAGTAATGAGATGTATGTATGTACACATACATAATGTATGAACTACTGTTTTAGTAGATGAAAAAATGAAAACTTAAAGCAATTTTATTTTAGTTAGGTTGTTATAGTTTTATTTTATTTTAAAACAAATGAATGAAACGAAAAAAAATAACAATGCATGAGCAAAACAATTCAACAAAAGGAACCAAAATAATAATGCAAGGGCAATAACGCCACTTCAATAACTAAAAGAATAACACTTCAAATAACTAAGAAAATGAACACAAATCATCAATTTTCGATTTATGAATTTTCAAGTTAGTTAAATAAATAAAAAACAACACAAACAAAAATAAATCCACTTAAACAAAAAAAAAAAAACAATAAAATAAATAAATAATACAACGTTAAAGTTATTCACGTAAACGCAAAATTTCCTTGTTAAGGGAAATTAGCAGGTCCAATTTGTCCTCCACACTTTTATGCAAACTCTTTGCCTCCTGTAAGGCACTCTCGTAAGTGTGTCTGGTCTTCCTCCTCTTGCTTATTGTTGGGTCTAGTGATTTATCTTCATCACTTTCCGATACTGCCCTAATCGTTATTCAACATATGGCATTTGGCAATCCCATCTCAAGGGTGGAAGCATCTCCATCCAAAGCATCGATCGTTATAAAAGCGAGGACTTTGTCCTCGAAATCACCTAGACGGCGTGGTCCATCGGCAATGCTTTCACCACCAGTCCTGTTCATAAATGATCTTTTTTCGCTGGCCAGCTTCTTCACGGATCACTTAATGTCTGTCCAACAAGGAAATGGAATGGCAAAGTTTTCATAAAAATTTATTTAACGTGTATGTATGTATGTACCTAATTTCCATTGCTCCACTGACTTTACGTAAGGCCCTTGCGAATTCAGTGTGGAGCTTAATGATTCCCAAGTTCGACGCTGCCAGAAAGTGTTATGACTCCTCCTGTACTTGAGAGCGAAAATGATTTTATGGGACAAATCTTCTTTCGTACTCGTGCAGTTGCTAGAGTTGTAAAGGATCTCGATGTACACAAATCCGCTGGCCCGGATAGCATCCCTCCCATTGTTCTGAAGAGGTGTTCTTTCAACGCTGGCAAAACCACTGCGTAAGCTTTTCCATCTGTCCTACTCAACTGGTCTCTTTCCGAGTGGATGGAAAACAGCATTTGTCCAGCCTGTCCCTAAAAACGGCGTGTCTTCCGTCTGAAATCCACAAAATAAATGCTGGTGTGCCCCAGGGCTCCGTTTTGTCGACTCTCTTCCTTATTTTTATAAATGATCTTTTGTCTGAAACTTCTAATTCATTAAACTGTTTTGCTGACGATAGTACCCTCAGCTTCTCATATTCGTTTACAGATTCTCGTCCATGTCCTTCGGATGTGGAACTTGAACGGCGTATGATAAGCTCACTAAATTCTGATCTCGACAGCATTGTCCAATGGGGAATCAAAAACCGCGTAAAATATAATGCTTCTAAAACTCAATGCTGTTTCTTGTCGTTAAAGCGAAATCCACCCCTAATGCCGCTAAACATGGGCGGCACTTGCATCGAGGAAACCGAACAGCTCTCAGTTCTCAGTATGTGTGTCACAGACCACCTTTTTTGTGGAATGACCACATATTTGATGTCACCAAAAACGCTGCTAAGTGTTTAGGTTTTCTCCGTAGATGCAAGAAGTTTTTTCCCCCTTCTGATCTGGCTGTGATCTACAAAGCCTTTATTCGTCCAAAACTTGAGTACAATTCTCATGTTTGGGCAGGAGCTCCAAAAACTCACTTGAGTTTGTTGGACAGAATTCAAAAGAGAGCTTTAAAAATGATAGGCGAAACATCTATAACAGAAACAATTATATCCCTCGAACATCGCCGTAATGTTTCGTGTCTTTCTCTATTTTATCGCTATTATTATAATCAGTGTTCTACTGAAATAGCCAGTTGCATTCCTCCCCTTAAAAAATTCAACCGTAATACTCGCGCTTCTAGGAATGCCCATCAGTTCACCCTCGAGCCCAACTTCGGACGTACTGTAATGTACAGAGATTCTTTCTTCAGTCGCACCACACGAATGTGGAATGCTTTACCTGACCCGACATTCCCCTCCCATTTCGATGTGCAAACGTTCAAAACCAATGTGCATCGGTATCTCCTTCTAAATCCTTTCCTACTTACCTAATCGCTCGTGCTGTGTTAAAAACATTTTAAGGGTAGCCATAACCCCTTTTGCGCGCGTGGAATATAAAAAAAAAAAAGTCAGGTTAATATTTTGCGGGCTATTTGTTTCATGAAGTTCCCCACGGGCAAAAAGACTTGTTTTGGAACATGAAGTCCACCATGGCTTGTTTTTGTTGCTTTGACACCCTTGCGCATCTCTTAAAATATATGCATATGTAATGTGTATGTATATATTTTTTTTTAATAAAATCAAGAAATTAATAATTTATTATTTTGCTTACCTTTTTTGCGTCCTCCGGCATGATTATACTTTTCGCCAGCTTTCTTTATGGAGATAAAATTTGACGTTTACAGTTACCACCTTTTGACCTTACAGAACACCATTTTATCGCACTTTCCAGTGATTTACATTCCATATTGTTCCATGTGATAAAAATATCGCCTGTCAAAGTTACCGAACCCCGATGATGTGATAAAATGACTTTTGTTCCAATTTTCAACGGTTCTCGACGAATTTTATCGACGCGATACCTTACAGAACATGGGTACTGACATCAAAATTTACAACTACGACTACCGTTTATTGGCATTCACCAAACGGGTTTTCAAACAGTTTTTTTAATAGATAAGAATAATCATACATTGTCAACAAAATAACTAAAAGCTCTATATGGCTAATGGCTTATTTAACAATTTAATTCAGTTCGAGTAAAAATGAAATTTCTTTATAAAAGTGACACTTATTTCACAACGATGAAATTCCAAACGAGCGGAGAGGTGAGTACCAAAATGTGAAAGTGAAATATGGAATTGAATACTTAAACCTAGGGAATTATTTCAGATTAAACCGCGGTTTATATTTTCAATTTTAAGTGCTACCGACAAGCCACCATAACAAAATATGGGACTAAAACAGTCTTCTTAAGCAATTTTTCAAGATTCTGTCAAAAGGGCTATCAAACAAATAAAATAATTTTTTTTTCATTCAAAGTCAGTACTAAAAATTAGCAAACTGAGGAGATTTGATCATGGTTTCACAACCATTATTCACGTGTACGTTGAACCGGATTTACCTTTTCATTTCACAAAGAGGGGAGTACTAGGCTTTAAAGAGAGTTTTCAACATGAAATCTCTAATCTAAATAAACATTGATAGTGAAAGCTAAAGTGCTTACCACAATTTTTAGGAAAATATTATTTAGGATATATGCTTTCGCATCCCTGATCTAATAGAAAGTTGAAAAATTTCAATCTATTTGTCAACCGTTTGAGTGACAATTTCAGCAAAAATGGCACCCAATCAAAATATTGACCTCCAACAAATGTAAATTCTGTATTCATAAATATGTATGTGTATGTGCACTTTTAGTTTGAACTTGGATATATTTGTTCTTGTAGTTACAATTATTTCTAAAAATAATTCTAAATCCTTGAAGCTATAAATCGTGTCCATCTTTCCGTGCAAATAATTGCATTGTATGTAGATAATTTTCCAAAACACAAACTCTAGAGCAATTCCAAGGAAATAATCATTTCATATCTATATAAACTCGTAGGTACCAAACCTAACTATTATATTGGTTTTGTTCAAAATTTCTGATATAATATGGATTTCAAATTGTAATGGTGTTGCATGATACTTCCATCCACCATTCACTACCTCGGCACCGAACGACCATACTCAAGCTACGTGTAAGCACCGCAAGGGAAAATGCATTGAAGAATTAAAGTTAATGCACGTTTCGTCCGTATACTTGCCCACATTGATGCAGAACAGAAAATAGAAAGTACATTATACTTCACACGTGATATTATGCAAACCCCATCGCCACCTTTGTACTATCAGTGGAGTCGTCATTTTGCATAAAGTGGTCTAGGTGAGACACTGCAAGCCGAACCCATCAGCATTAGTGGTCGTGCACGAAACCCCAGGAGCAGAGTCAGCGGCCGGGACTGGGACAGGGATCGGGACCGGGCCAGGAAGTGGAAACACATCGAAACGGACTGCTAAAGGGCCAACCTAAGCCCTGGCTACACACACATACCAATGCGCACAAAGAAGCAGCTAACAACTCACGGGACCCACGAACCACAGCCATATATAGTTTTCCTTCCGTGAACTGCCACTCGTCCCAGCTCCCGGCTCGGTTCTCGGATGAAGTTGAAACTGAACCCAAAACTATTTGTTATGCGGCAAATGGATAAAAATCCCTAGACCGGCATTTATTTAAATTTATTCCTGCTACCATCTCATTTCGGCGCTATTTGCTTCTGGCCCAGTTCGTCGTTGGTTGTTCATTTGGCTGTGTGCTGGCTGCATCAGAAAGAAACTGGAATGGGAATGGGAACTGAAACTGGGACTACTTTGAAGAAGATCTCTCCTCCAGCTCTTACAACCGGTGCAGTCAGTGGGAGTGTAACTCTAAGTATTACCTACATGTTAGACCAATGTAGTCTGAAGACCAACCTCATTCTTTCACTAACGTGTTCTATTGAAGATTTTCCAAGAGTGTACTATGTGCCTTACAACAATGTACGCTGTTCATTGTTATGCATCACTTCCGGTTCCTTTGTGTGTTTTTTTTCTTCTTTTTTTCATTTTCGTTTATTACAAAGCAAATGTTACCAAACGACCATTCCTACATTGCATTGCCCGCGTTTACAAGGTGAAAAATTTACAATTCACAAAAAATAGGTAAATCCTTGTTTTTTTTTTAGTTCAACAAACAAAAAATGGGATTCAAATGCGCGAGGAAGAATAATGCCAGAGAGTGCCATCAAGAAGTATAGAAGAGTTTGTGTGTATAGGTCTAGCGTCTAGGTGTATTAGATTGGCGGGGGGAGAGGAGAGCAAGTGTAATCAGATAAATAATATTTTAAGAAGCAAAACTGCTACCGGATCACACCGGATTGAGACTGAAACCAGGAATTGTATTTGACGGCACCGGGCGCGGCGGGTGGTTAGGTCTTTCTATTGTTCGTTACGGAATTTAGATTTAGATCTCAAACATCTTATATTGCCGAAATATGATTGCATTATTTAATGCTATTTTTTAAAAAAGTTTATCGTAAGATTTGACCAGGGGCGGACTGGGCCACCGGAATTTTGTCCGGTGGGCCCTTAATTTTTTGAGGTAAGTATAGAGCTTTTGTGGCCTCCAAGCGATCTTGGGAAGCCATTACAGCTCTCTTGTAGGCCTCTTAACCTCTCTACAGCCCTGTTGGAGGCCCTATAGCTTTATTGGAGGTCTAAACATTTTTGTTAGAGGCCCTAGAAATCAGTTGGCGTCCCCTACATCTTTCTTGAAGGCTCTAGATATCTGTTGGATACCTCTAAATTTCTGTGAGGGACCTAAGAGTTCAGTTGGCGGCCCCTACATATTTCTTGAAGGGCGCTAGAGCTCTATAAGAGGCCTTTACATCTCTATTGAAGGCCTCTAAAACTCTGTTGGCGACCCTATAGCTCTGTTGAAGGTTTCTACATCTCTTTTAGAGGCCCTAATACTCAGGTGGCAGCCACTACATATCTATTGGAGGCCTTTACAACTCTGCTGGAGACCCTATAGCTCCGTTGGAGGCTTCTACGTCTCTTTTAGATCCCCTTAATCTCAGGTGGCAGCCGCTAAATCTTCCCTGAAGGGCCCAAGAGCTCTGTTGCAGTTCTCTACATCACTTTTAGAGGCCCCAAAGCTCGGTTGGAGGCACTGTTTGGCCTTTTGAATATTAAGGACCCAAAGATGGGTCCTACAACTTTCTTGGATTATTTAAACAAAAAACAGTTGTTGAGATTTTGGCCCTTAGATAAGTGTTCTTTGCAGATCCTCAGCACTGAATGTGTATCCATACCATATTCCCACTCTTATCTCGGCAGGCTTCCGTTCTAGCTTTTTATCCCTGGGTGGATGGTTTCACCCTATGATAACATTTTTTGAACATCTCCCCTGCCGCTACAACCCTCAAAAGACTTGGCCACCTGCTTCTCGTTCTGTATCTTTTTCCTCCTGAGAAGTCGGCGTTCCTCTTTTCTTTTCAGCCCGTAGAGCTGCAGGGCTTCCCTCTCAGCACCTCTTGTTCGTTCTGCAGCATTGCCTGGTAGTCCTCGTTTTAAGCTACATGCGCCAGCCGGCACTCTTCATCGAACCAGGGGTTTCGTTGCGGTCACCTAGTGAAAAGCAGCACTTGATGCTGGTGGCAGACTTCCTGAGAGATTAAGAGTTACGTGGTCCAGAAAAGTTTTGGCGGTCTCTTGCGATTTAATATTCTCGACATAGTGCGTTTGTGCATCATGGATATCCGCATACGTAGTCTAGCTACCACCAGGTAGTGATCCGAGTCAATGTTGGCCCCTCGGAACGTCCGGACGTCCAAGATACTGGAAGCATGTCTCGCGTCTATCGCAACGTGGGCGATTTGGTTGACGGTTTGTTGATCACGTAAGTAAAATTAAGAATACTTAAACAAAAAATGTAATGGTAAGTGCGTTCAACTGTCACGCTGGAGGTCTGGGTTCGCTTCCCAGCCTCGTCCACCTAAAAACTAAAAAGTTTTTTTCAGGGCTACTGCCTCTTGCGAGGAATTGACAAATCCTCCAAGAGTATCACTTGTCACGAATAAGTGCTTCTCGTCTAGCCGTTCGGATTCGGCATAAAATTGTAGGTCCCTTCCATTCCTGTCGATAGGCGTACACAGGAATGGTTGCGAGTTGTTAGTCACTAGGCCCTGGTTCTTCATGAGCCGTTGTGTTACCCGATTTATTTTTATTTTTTTTTTTATAAACAAAAAAATAATCAATATCGAAAAATGATTAGCTACCTACTAAAAACAAATTAACACTAAAAAATAGTTATAAGGTCTTTGATAATAAAACGGCATGTTGATTGAAGTTATAACGTTAAAAAAATGATGACTTGATTATAAAGTCTTATCTTGTTCTCGAAAAATGAAGGACATATCGGTAGAGTATTGAGCTTCAAAATCTTTAAACTGCTTGTTATTGCTGGATTGCAGCACTTTTTAAACTTGAGGAGGAGCGAATCCGTTAAGCCCACACAGGGACACACAGGACGCGGTCTGGCGATACGGTTAGAACGCCTCGTTGACCGCCGCGTTCTATAATGTCAGACAGAACGCGTCAGCTTTCGGCGTTCTAGTTTCGTATGTGTTTTTCTGTTGAGCAGTTGGTCGGAGTACAGCAGTATAATTAAAACAAAAATATGAGCAGCAGCAGCAGTTCTGACGAAGATGAAGTGCTTCTTCTGCTAACACTTGCAACCAGAAAAAGACGAAAATGGGTTCATGAAATAAACCAAAAAAGAAGCTATTTCTTCCCCATGTCTTCGTCTTTTTAGCTAGCGCTTACAATCATACATGATTATGTTTGTTCGAACTGATTCGATCAGTACTTTTTCAGTGTTACATATTATTTTCTTTTTAACTTGTCTTAAAATTGGAAAATAAACCGAATAAAACAGAATTAGGTACCAAAATCAAAACAAAATAATAATCTCATATGCAGTTCTTTTCATAGGTTTGTTTTGACGTTCGGTCATTTTTGACGCTTGACCGTCGCGTTCTTTGTAAAAATTTACAAAATAAATTTGCCCTTCGTGTTCTATTCTTTGCCGCTTGACTTGTCCGCGTTCTGTTTGAACAACAACAAGTGATTCTACACAAGAAATAACGCGACGGTCAAAAATTTCGACCGCACCGCCAGACCGCGTCCTGTGTGTCTCGGGCTTTAGAGTACTGGTTAGCAGGGGCGTATACAGCTTTAGTTCTTGGGGGGGGGGGTCATGCCAAAAAAAATAACACGAACTAATATTTGCTTAAAGTCAAGTGCCTTATATTTTTTTTTTCGTATTTTACTGTGCGTAGCTATATAAAAGAAAAGGGAAAAAATCTTAATTAACTATACTAAAGGGTTTTCCAATAGAGACGGGTTGATTTTGACAGCTTGTGACGGCCATATTGTTTCTTTTACTTTCGGTCAAAATATCCTCTTTTAATCAGTTGCTACAGACAAATCATCATGGTGAGTTACAGCGTCGAGCAACACATGCAAATGATGTTTTAGAGCAGTTAGAAGTTTTTCCCAATTTTGGTCGAAAAATCTTCTTTAGCGATGAGGCTCATCTTTGGATGAATGGGTACGTGAAGCAAAATTGCCGGATTCGGGACGACACTAATCCACGCGAGATTCACGAGGTGCCAATGCATCCAAATAAAGTTTCTGTTTTGTGTGGATTTTAAGCTGGATGCCTGGAGGCGTCATCGGTCCGTACTTCTTCGAAAATGATGCTGGCCAGGCCATCACCATCAACGGCGATCGCTATAGGTCGATGATCACCAACTTCTTGTGGCCTAAATTGTGCCACACAGCTTAAGACACAATCGATATTCTGCACGAGCGGTTTCATGGCATGGTTATCTCGCGCCGAGGCGACGTGAATTGGCCACCAAGATCGTGTGATTTGAACCCTTTGGACTTTTTCTTGTGGGGCTTTCTTAAGTCCCATCAGGTCTATGCGAATAAGCTGCAAACCACCTCGACCCTCAAAGACAACATAATCGATGCCATCGGTCAAATTCAGCCTGATTTATTTGCCATAGTAATCGAAAACTGGACCTTTCGTATCCGCGCCAAGCAGCCAAGGCGGGGGTGGCCATTTGAACGATGTTATATTACTATAATAGGGCTCTCAAATAAAGATAAAACCTTATTGATATCTTGTTTTATTCAATTTTTAGATCGACCCGCCCTTAATGGGAAACCCTATAATACAATACCTTTGTTAAAAATAAGTTGAAATAATTTAAAATCGTTCATATCGTTAAAAATCAAAAGTCAGCGTGAAATAGCAGTTACGAATGTAATACTACATATTCACTACGCCAAGTCAGGCAATTTCTTTGAAAATATATATTTCGAACTGCCAAAGCCAATTCAAAATGAAATGAGCTACCTATAGAAACAAATTAACAAATTTAAGATGAAAACACTTTTTTGGTATTTGCAAAGTTGACTCATTTTTGGTTCCAAAGAAAATTAAAATAAACAACTGAGTCGAACGAACCTTTATTGGCTGAACCAGTGACCGCGCTCTTCGTTTTTATTCCTGACTGTTACATTTTTTATTTCGGAGGGCCTCAGCAACAGCATACAGCAATCTCCAGTTGCTTGACCAAAAAAAATCAGTTTAGCTAGCTGTCAAAATACTGAGGAAAAAAATTTTTGGATTCGCTTGATCATTTGTTTTCAATTTTATTCAGAATTTATTTTAATCCTATCAAAGTTTTTATTTCAGCGAATTGAAGTTGCAGGAAAAATTAGTAAAATATCATAGATACTGTGCACTGTTTTCTGTTTCTTTATTTTAGTAAATAGATATCTATAAATATTCACTACTGAAAATGAAAACAATAGCTCTGATTTTCAAAAATGACCACTTGTGTAAATTGCTCTTTTTACAATAGTGGAAAAACTAAAATACATTACATATTCGTATTACAATTGAAAACAAAGATTCGTTTTCGTTGCGTTTCAAGAAAAGTGTGAACAAATTTCACGAGTGATTTTGATATGCCTCTGATTTGAAAAAAATGTATGTCTCTTAGACTGCCACCGATGGAAAAGTGAAAGGCACCTTACAAAATAAATATATACATCAAATATACCTAATCTTTTTATCTTTCTTACCAGCCTTTCTGATAAAAATAATGGACAAAGTTGTTAAATTCTACGAGCTTAGTCGCTTTTCGTCAATAATTCCAAAAAATCTCCTTTACCATAGCTATTGGCTTTAGCATTATGGGATTCATAGGTTACTTTGTAAAAGTAATCCACATCCAAATCAATAACAGTATTTTTCGATCGTAAATGTTGAATAAGTGCAAACAAAATCCTTTCATAATAGCTCAAGTAGCACACTAGTGCATATTTTGGTGTAAATTCATGAATTTTGGTGCAAAATTGAAGATACATTTAGTATTTTGGTGTATTTTTCAAAATACACCAGTAATAAAAATACACCATTGTATTTTCTGTGCGAAATTTCATAATTTTTTTTTAATTCGGTGTACAAAATAAATCGATTATTAGCTGTTTTTATAATACACCATTAATGGTGCATAAAATTATTCCATTCTGAAACCAACCAAATTGGTATATGTTTTACACTATATTTCGTAGATAAAATACACTATCTGAACTGGGCAACTACATTTTGGTGTAGGATTTAAGCCCCGTAGAAACTAAATACACTAAATTACATAGTATGAAAAATAAACAAGAAAACATAATTGAACTTTTTTAGTCGCCATTGGATTGATAACGAGCTAACACTACATTTATTGATTAGCAACAGTGGCGGATCCAGGGGGGTGGCTATAGGTGCTAAAGTCCCCCCCACAGGCGGTTCTTTAAATTGATTGAAATATAGAAATCAGAATCAGGAGTCAGAAAAAATAACGAGGCTGGGGCTACGCAATTTATATGCTACGTATTTTTTTTCTAAGCCCCAAATTAATTAGGTTGGGGTTGAATTATGAAGGGAATTGTATAAAAAACAAGTTCGGGGCTACGGATAATTGACATAATTGACAGAAAATTGGGACGAAAAAAAACAGCTCGCGAGTAAGGCTTGACAAGAATTGGACAAAAAACGTAGTCGGGGCTAAGCAAATAATTCCTTTAAAACTTACCTTATTCCAGAAAGTGTTTGTGCTTGACTCAAGGGACTGTCAAGTCTAAGTTGGGGCTAAAGCTTTAAGAGATAGTTGAAAAAACGGGTTCGGGGCTTAACAATTAACATGCCAAATGAAAAAAAAATTCACCCATAGAACTTCGCTAACTTTACAAAAAAAACGAAATTGGGGCTAAAACCCGTGGAGAATTTGGGAACAACAAATCAAAATCTGAGTTTTCTCTGGGCACTCAGAAAATCATGCGTGTGAATATTTGCAATCTCTCTGGACTGACGTCCAAATTTATTGACAGATTTCTTCTTCTGGTGGTTCAAAGCTGATGCTCTGTCATTTTCTTTTAGTCAAATCGTCAAAATCTTGGCAATCCGACCAATAGAACTCAAGATATTAGGTTTTCAAGCGAACCTTAATCGATTTTTTTGGAGACTTTGTTTTGTTGATTTTTTGTGTTTTATAATTCTCCAAGAAAAAGACGATAAGGTCCTCTTAAAAAGCTTATATTTTGACTTCTATGTTTTGACTAAAATAAAATGACAAAATAAACTGGATAATCGCTATTTTCAAACCCCCGCAAAAGGCTGAAAAAGAAACCTGCCAGAATGTTGTTTTTGATACCGCGATATATGCACCTAGAAACCATCATACTGATATTTTGGTTATCATTCCACTCCCAAAATTTGCTGCAGGCTCTTAGGCTCTTATTATTTAGAATGAAGCTTAAATCGCAGAATAATTCGTTTAACTAGAACTACAGAATTATCTAAGTTCAAGGTTTACTTTGAAATCGAATCAAGTGCTGAACTTATGTTTAGACATATATTATAGTTTAACTTGTGAAACTGGCCATTATTGTCTCAAACTGTATCTACCAAGCCCCCCGCCATAGCCAAATCCTAGATCCGCTACTGATTAGCAACAATTATTAACAAAAAAAATGAGTAGCTCTAAATTTAAAAATTATTTGAAGTGTTATTGTAGAAAAAAAAACTTTTTAAAAAAAATTAAATAAAACTCTGCAACCATTGAATACACTACACAGAGCATTGTTGTAATTAATACTTCTTTTTTTTGGTGAAATATGCACCATTGATGACACCACACAGAGAATGGGTCTAGTAAATACACTATTTTGGGAGAACTTGCTAAATTGAATACACCACTCAGAGTATTAGCCCGTAGCGTAATGGTTAGTGCATTCGACTGTCACGCTGGAGGTCTGGGATCGCTTCCCAACCTCGTCCATCTAAAAACTAAAAAAGTTTTTTTTCAGGGCTACTGCCTCTTGCGAGGAATTGACAAATCCTCCAAGAGTCTAGCCGTTAGTATTCGGCATAAAATTGTAGGTCCCTTCCATTCCTGTCGAAAAGCGCACACAGGAATGGTTGCGAGTTGTTAGTCACTAGGCCCTGGTTCTTCATGAGCCGTTGTGCCACCCGATTTATTTACTCAGAGAATAGGTGTAATAATACTCTATTTTGGTGAAATATGCACCATTGAATACACACACAGATTGAATGTGTGTAATGTATACACTATTTTGGTAGAATTTGCACCATTGAATTCACCACACGGAGAATAGGTGCAATTAATACTCTATGTTGGTGTAATATACTTACTTACTTAGGTCCTCGGACCTATTACGTCCGTGATGTTTCCCTTACGGGACATAGGGTCTCCACTACACCTACGCGCCATCGTGTACGATTTCTTGAAATATATTTCAGCTCTCTCCAACTTTTCCCCAGTCGTGCCGATTCCTGTTCGACCGTTCTTCGCCATGTACTTCTAGGCCAGCCCACTTGTCTTCCCTCCTGTGTGAGCGGGTTCCACTGCATTGCTTGAGATGCAATGCACCGATCGCCTTTTCGAAGCGTATGGCCAATCCACTGCCACTTTCTTCTTCGTATAATGGAGTCTATGGGCTCCTGACCCGTTCTCGCATGAAGTTCGGCATTGGAGATACGGTTGGGCCAGAAAATCCTCAAGATGTTTCGTAGACATCTATTAACGAAGGTTTGCAGCTTTCTAGTGACAATTTCAGTGACTTTCCAAGTGCTGCAGCCGTAAAGCAGAACGGATTCAACATTGGAGCGGAACAGTCGTAGCTTGGTCTTTAAGCTAAAAGAGTTGTTTCTCCATATTTTGGACAGCATTCCGAACGCAGCCTTTGCTTTTCTGATTCGGCTGTTTACGTCCAGTTCAGTTCCGCCACCCGTAGAGACAATACTCCCAAGATATTGGAAATCCTGTACCATCTCTACGGGTTGTCCAGAAATATTTACTTGGATTGATGAGGAAGTTCCAAGGCTGATCCTTTTAGTTTTTGCCGAGTTGATCTTAAGCCCTACGATTTCTGCTTCTCTCTCCACCCTTGTTGTCATTTGATGGAGATCCATGATCCTATGAGAGAGTAAGCATACGTCGTCCGCGTAGTCCAGATGTTTGAGGTGAGATTGCAGAGTCCACTGAATTCCTCCATTTCCATTTGACAAAGCTGCGTGCAGTACGTCACTTATCACCAACAGGAACAGTATTGGTGACAGTATACAGCCTTGCCTAACTCCACTTTGGATTTCAAACTCCTCTGACAGCCTACCTTTGTGCAAAACGTGACACCTGGATCCATCATATGTAGCCTTGATAATAGCAATCAATTTATCTGGGATGCCCCTCCTGTGCAAAGCAAGCCAAATAAATTCTCTATTGACACTGTCGAACGCCTTTTCAAAATCGATGAACAGCAGGTGAAGTGGTGATCGATATTCAACGCACTGTTCGATGATGATCCGCAAGGTGTTGATGTGATCCACACAGGAAGATCCAGTGCGGAAACCTGCTTGTTCGGCGTCGAGTGTGTCTTCGAGGTGGTCTTTAATTCGGTAATATGCACCATATTAAATACACCAAATATAGAATGGGTGTAATTAAAATATCGTTTCGCAAGAAGATATAAGCATTTAAGAAATTAAAAAAAAAAAATATAAATGTATCTACATTATGTAAATATTAATAAATATTTTTTTTACTTCGTATGAGCCAATTTTGTTTATGTTTTGAATAAACTTTGACATTTACTACACCATTTAGAGTAAATTAAACACACTGCAAACTATTCATAGATATATTTTCCACAATGGTGCATTTTTTTCATTGCTCTTTTGACTTGGTGCATTTTTTATATCAATTTCTTGAATTGATACACATCAGTGAATATTTTGCACAGTTTTCAGCAAAATAAATGTACTGAAAATAGAATATTGCATATAAATGTGTCAAATGGTGTATATTTTTCTTGTTTTTCTACATTGGTGCATTTTTTGCTCTAGATTCAGGAATTAGTGTATTTTTTGGACGGCAACCATATTTTCAAGGAATTATGTAAAAATGAAATTCCACTGGCCGCCATTTTTAAAACGAAGACAATGATTAATTATTTTATTATATTTTTCAAATGAAATATACCATTTTTTTGGTATTTCTGATCCTTTTTTAACAGTACGTATTTAAAAAAAAAATAAGAACAACCGACAAACTATGAATTTTGAAAAATTAATTTTCACGCATCGATTTAGAAATCTTTAATTAATTAAAATTATTAAGGCGCTCGATTTTTTGATGGTGTAGGACCAAAAATTAGTCGACAGAATGTACTTCGTTTTGAAATTAGACACTCGAATTCATAGTAATTCATGATTTTATTGCGTCCGTATTATGTATTAGCATCATAGAAAGTTCAGAATTCTTTCACATACATTTTAAACTTCGGTGTAAATTTTGTTTCAAAATAAATTCTGAGTTTTGGATTTTTGTACACTAATGGTATATTTTATCTATCAATCATGTGTATTTTTTACACTCCTGGGAATGATTTTCCACCTTAAAGTGGTGCTAATTGTTTACGATTGAGGTGTATGATTTGAGCTCAGTTTCAGAACATAATATACACCTCTGGAGTTTAATTTATTCTAGTAACCAGGACAATTTGTATACCACAAGCACAATTTAAATACCAAAAAACGGTCTAATTTGTGTACAGCCGGTGTTAATTTTAAACGAGAACGCGGTATAATTTACACTGAATCGAAATTAAATGTTCGAAAATTGCACCAAAAAGTGGTGTATTATTTATATTAAAAATGTATATCACGAAAGTGCAAAATATACCCCAAATATTTTGGTGTATTTTGGAATTTTGTGCTACTTGAGAGGTTTTCATCATAGTTTTATATATTTATGTCTTTTATCGTTAACATTAATATTTTTTGGTTAGAATAACTATAAATCGAAAGTTATCACTTTTTTTGCTTTAAAAAAAAAATCTGTCATACAAACAAAACAATTTCTGTATGTGTGTTTAAAGATTTTATTTTCAGAAAAAAAAAATATTCTTTTTTTGAAAATCCTTTTAGTTTTTACTTTACTGAGTGAAAATTTGGTAACAACTCCGCACTTTGATTTCTGTTTGGTTTAACAGGTTTTGGCTGTCATCTCAAAACGGAAACTAGCCTATGCATATATTTTAAGATTTGAATGCATTATCATATTATGAGAAGTTTGTTGTTATGTTAAATTTGAGGCACGAGGAAGAAAATCAATGTATCATCGATTGACTACAAAATAACGTAGGTATTCCTGTATAGAGTTAACTAAAAAGTAAACACTTAAATTTATGTTTAGTACTATTTACAATTCAATTTCAAGTACTTTTAATATAAAATACATAATTCATTTATTGAAATTATAAATTGCGATGGCATTAACAATTCCATTGCCATGAAAATTAAAT
Source organism: Melangyna quadrimaculata (assembly GCA_949320155.1). Classification (NCBI taxonomy): domain Eukaryota; kingdom Metazoa; phylum Arthropoda; class Insecta; order Diptera; family Syrphidae; genus Melangyna; species Melangyna quadrimaculata. The sequence continues at coordinate 380,496,301 of OX439483.1, forward strand.
TTCTTATTGAATTGAAGTTACCAACATTCAATTTCTCTATTGAATTCTAAATTATCAATCGAAAATCCTACTAGCTTTCTAAGTAACCAACTTTCTTTTTTTTTTCTATGTGGTTACTAAATAATTATTTCAGATCAACAAAATAATCTTGAGTTCTCGGGGGGGGGGGGGGGGGACATGACCCCGTGACCACCCCCTTGTATACGCCGTTGGGACGATTAAATACTTTCAATTTTAGCTTTTTTCATAAGAAAAAAACTGTGAAAATTTCATTAAAATCATTTGAGCCAATTCCGAGAAACAATAAAGCGTGAAAAGTGGATGACGACGTGGATGTGGAAGTAGGCGGATGTTACTCAAAATACTTTCAAAATGTTTTGATTGCTTATTACAAAAATCCCTCAACATTTTATCAGGGTTCCCGGGAAACCGAAAAATGATCAAATTGGGCGTGGCAGCGGCCGAATATTAGTCTAAGTACTTTCAAATTTTGTTTGCGCATAACAACAAATTGTGAAAATTTGATCGAAAACGTTGAAAAAAGTTTCCGAGAAACAATAAAGTGTAATATTTGGCCGTTTTCTTGCTCATATACACAGACTCTGAAAATTGCATCAAAATCGTTGGAGCACTTACGAAAAAAGAGAGCGTGAAAAGTGAGTTTGGTAGTGGGCGGATTTCACTAAAACTATTTTTTAATTTTTCGCCCTACATATATAAATGGACTGAAAATTTCCTCTAAATCCTTTGGGTCGTTTCCTTGTAAACCATCCATTTCCGTGAATTCCACAAAGCAAATAAATACAAAACGGGGGCGTGGCAGTGGGCGGATTTTACTTTAATTATTTTTTTAATTGTTTCTTGTTTATAAACGGGCTCTGAAAATTTCATCCGAATCGGTGCAGTGGCCGTATTATGAACATGTCCAGAAAAAATCCAATGGAGTCCAAAAAATCTATGTCCACATGCAGCGACCGACATGGCGAAAAATATAACTTTTTGAACAAGAAATGAGCGTTGTACAAAGCTTAGCTTATATGAGATTTGACGTTTCAAGTGCGTATGAGTTTTTTGCCTGGTTTTTGTTGATTGTGTAGGTGAATGTTAGAATGTTGGAAAATATAATAAGTAGCGATGAAAGGCTAATGAATGGCATGATATAATTCTCAAGTAACTTAAAATGCGCTGGTTGTTGATTGGATTGTGGTGGAAGGTAAAACCTTAACCAATCATGTTTGATTTACATGGTCGGTGAAAATTTAGTTATGTTGAAATCAACACGGCGAATACTTTCACAATCTCTCAAATCAGTGAGAAATATTCGCTCATTAGAGTAAATCATTCACAATTATAACAAAAATGGTAATAGCAATGCTATAAGAGCATAAACTGCCGTATTACAGCTCCTCTCTTCTGTGCGTTGCAGGTCGTGTGTCGAAATGTCAAAATCTAAGGGCACCAATTGATTAAGGAGGGTGTTATTACCTAATGTCTCGGCCAGCACTTTAGCACCAACAGAAAATAAGAAATTTCACTTTTCAATTTGACAGGTGTCGAAATGTCAAGATCTGAGAGCACCAATCGATTTAGAAGGTGGATTTTGCACTCTAAGTCCAGTACAAATCAAAAAAAGCGCACTTGACAGTTGACAGTGATGGTGGTGAAATGTCAAAGTTCCGAAAAATCACACCTTTTGCTTTGCCAGTGATAGTTGGGGGCGAGATAGTAAACCATACACATTTTTCAAATATTTTCTTACAAGTAGGTGTCTTTAGCATAGATATAAAGAAGTACGTGAATATAAGTTGAGCTTTTATATTAATAATAATTAACACTTTGCACAATATTTATATCTTTTGAAAATTGAGAACATAAATGATGTTGAAAATTTATTGATGTCGGGAATAAGTTTTCCTGGGGAATTGGGCGGTCAATTCATCGAATTTATTTCAGAGATATGCACGATAGCAGAAATATTTTCAAGGAAAACTATTTTCCACGGGAATTTTTTTTTTCAAGATTTGTTAACAAACTATACCTTAACAAAAGGGACCCGGGCAACGCAGGGTGTTGCCGCTAACTATACAAATCAAGAGGACATAGGACGCTGTAGAAAAATCCCGAAAAATTTTCAGGAAAATTGGAAATCAGGGATCATCCTCTTTTAAATGCATATCTCGAGAACGGTGTCTTCGATTTTCACGATTAACGGCTTGATGGATTTGTATTGGCTCAAGAAAGGACATAACATACTGGAGGAAAATCCCGGAAAATTTCCAGGAGAATTGGAAAACAGGGAACATCCAGTTTTTAATGCATAACTCAAGAACGGCTACTTCGACTTTTATGATTTAGTGCTTGATAAATTCGTATTAGTTCAAGGAAGGGCATAGGAAACTGGAAGAAAATCCACTAAAATTTCCAAAAAAAATGCAAAATGCAAAAATGAACATCCTGGAACATCCAGTTTCTAGTGTATAAATCGAGAACGGTTAATTTGATTTTGACGATTTAGGGCTTGATAAATTCGTATTGGCCCCAGGAAGAGGCCAATTTGCAATACGTGGAGAAATTGCAATTGAAAACAACGCTACTTTACAACAACGCCGGAAGAGCTCCGAACTTCACTCAAAATTATGTTAACCCTGATTGGCTGAGTTCACGCGCGATTTTGGTTGCGAAAAACAAGAACGTCGAATGTCAATCATTTGAATTTCGTCATTCAAAATCAAATCGTCGGTGAGTTAATTTATTCAAATCCGTGGACTCCGTGATGGATGAAAACGAAGCCACCACGGAATTTTTGAATTCTTTGGATGTTCCAGGCTTTTCACTACACAATTTAAAAACGAAAGTCGGCTCAGTTATAATTTTGCTGCGCAACCTCAATGCACCAACACTTTGTAACGGAACGCATTTCATTGTGAAGCACATCAAATGAAATCTTATATTCAAGTCACGATTTTGAGGGGAAATTCAAAGTTGAAGATGTTTCGCATTCAACGGATTCCGCTTATTCCGAACGATTTGCCATTCGTACCGTCTTCAATTTCCAGTGCGTCCCGCCTTTGTTATGACAATTGATAATCCATAAGACGTAAGGACAATCGCTGGATGTTTTTGGCATCAATCTTGAATTCCCATGTTTCTTACATGTTCAGTTGTATGTGACGTGCTCACGTATAGGAAAACCTACCGCTTTGTACGTGTACGCGCCTGAATATAAAACGAAAAATGTTTTTTAACCATTAAAGCTATTCAGAAAGAAGAAGGTTGGCCAACACGCCAATCATTTTGGTTTCATTTAAACACATCGACATTGTTAGTTTAGTTATTTAATTGTATTTAATAATACTTTAGAATAAAGAATTTCAATTGACCGAATTACATGAAACATCATTGAATATCATGCTCGGAATTATTATTTTCTTTACATAAATTAATTTAGGCGGAACGAAGTTCGCCGGGTCAGCTAGTATATATATATATATATCTGTAGCCACAAGGAAGAACGACATACATAAGTCACTTTTTGTAGTTTTTCAGGAGAGCAGTTTGAAGATTTGCTTTGCGTTCGCAAAAAAAGTAACAAACTTATTGAAAATGTAATAACGCAGAAATAAGCAAGATGTTGATAAAAATTATTCTCTATTAAAAAATGTTAACTTTTTTGTTTATTTATAGGTTATTTTGCAAAAAGCAAGACTTATGCTGTTTTTCCTTATGCAATTTTGTAAATATTTTGGTGTTAAGTCGGCTTATGTTCTTTTCCGTACTGGAGTTTAATAAATTATTTCGTTTAAGTTGACTTATGTTCAACGTTAAACGAAAAGACTGAATGATACAGCAGACAGTGCATCTTTACTTCATAACTAGTAAAAGTAAACAATGACAACAACTAATATAAATAATGTTTAATTTAAGAAATTCACAGTTATAAATTCGTTTGTTTAAATAGTAAATTTAAGTACCTAAAATACATTTATTTTCATTCATCAGCACTTTCTGCATCACTATCATATACACTGCGCATGAGGTTAGAAACAGTCATTTTTGAAAAGTTAATAACAAACGCGAAAGAGATCAAAATTAGCCAAAATTAGAAATGTGCCATAGAAAACCCATAGTTGAACTTCAAGAAAAAAAGTTAACGGCAGTTAAGGGAATACATGTTTTTTTAAGTAATTTTATCGTTTCATAAGGTTAGAAACACACACAAAAATTGAAGAAAAACGATGTTTTTAATGTTTTTTTTTTTAATTTTAATAGATTAATGTATATGCTAATAATGTGCGCTACTACCAGATTTCAAAATATGTAACTTCAAAAATTCGATCTTTAAGGGAGTTATACAGTGATTGCAAATAGTCAAGTGAAATTTCACTCAAGGCAACTTAATGTCGTGAAGCAGTCATCGTGCTACTTACCTTCTTTTTATACTTTTCGTGTGAGCTTACCCAACATTTTCTATTATTTTGAAGTTCGGCGAATAGGGGGTTAGGGCAGCAAAAGAGCTTTTTTGCTTGAAAGTAAAGATTTTAACACTAGATTATGAATAGCGGCATTGTTTGTTTGAAACTCCATGGAGTCTGTCTGAAAAGATCGTTGGTTTGCGGAAACATTGATTCTAGCGAACGCTTTGTAGTATCATGATGACTGCAAACCATTGGTCTTGGCACTTTAAACTACCAAGTTTATCGTTCCATAATAGGACAATGCCTCCTTCTATGTTGTGATAACGGTTCAGAAACTGATACTCTTTCATCAGATCGTGAAAAATATTATTATAACCATCTTGTTGAGAGAAGAGGAGCAACTTCTGAACCATCATCACAACAGGAAAGGATACGTTACGATGTTGGAGTAATATATTATTATGGAACGATGAATTTGGTAGTTTAAAGTTCCAAGAGGAATGTTTTAAAATCATCTTCGTACTACAAAACATCACTTGAACCAGTGGATTTGCAACCAAACAACATACAGCTCTAGTGTTTAAAAAGTAAATTTTGAACCAAAATGGTCTATTGCTGTCTTTATCCCAAAATTGACTGGACTTCAAAATAAAAGAAAATGTTAGGGGATGACTCACACGAAAAGTATACAAAGAAGGGAAGTAACACGATGAAGCAGTTTTTTTTTACACCAGGACCTTTTAATCCGAAAGTTCAATGATGTACTCACAGGTAAATTGTCGGTTCTTCTGTTTTACTCCAAGCTTTTTGGTCTTTGATGAAGATAATGTCCAAAGACATAATGTCCATGGACCTAAAGTCTGCACAAACGGACATAAGGCCCATGGGCATTATGTCTTTGTCATATTGTCCATGGACTTAATGTCTTTTTAAAGAGAATATAATTCGAAGAAAAATTCTTCGGACATAATGTCCATAAGCCTTATGACTGTTTCCAGCAGACATAATGTCCACGGCCAATATGTTCATTTAAACAAGACATTAAGTCCATGGACGCTATGTACATTTCGAAAAGTCAAACCGTCCATGGACATTATATGTCCCATTAAATATTAAATGGACATTATGTCCGTTAAAAAAAAAAAACCGACAGAATGTCCAAACTTAAAATGAACATTATGAACACTCTGTTCGTGTGGCCAACAATTGTAAAACTCATTAGTACTTCTCCACAAATGACAATAGAGGATATGTGGTGGATGGAACCTTCTCCGTTGTTCCTGCTTGTGGTTATAAGCAGCTTTTGATAATTTATACTCAATATCAAGATGGCTAGAACTCATTAACCATAAGAGATAAAAATACGAACAAACAAAATATAGAAGATAGAATCGCATATTGCGCATCCGATAGCATAATCAACTCAATTTCGACATAAGTCGACTTATGTTGTTTGTCCTTTTGGCCACAGATATATATACACAATTTTAACTCATTTACAGTAATAAGATATTTGCTTGTACTTTTGTTTGTTATTATTTTGAAACATTTTTGTATTCCCCTTGAGTCCCTATTTCCTATTAATGAATGATGTGGCAAGTCAATGCACCCACACTCTTTTCCTCACCACCGAAGAGGTAGAGTATCAGGTGCGTTTCTTATCGTGGTATCCCCGGCAGGCCTAATCCACTTCAAAATCCTTTTATTGGATTCTAATCTTCGATCGTTTGAGGCTATGGGGATCGTGAGGGCATTTCGTTTTCGCTTTCGCTTTGGGAGTCGCATTCGAATCTATTTCCTTCCAAAAAAGATTATGTAGTCGGGTTTTCGTTATCATCATTGTTTTCCTCACCCTCAGAGTCATCTTTGATTTCAGCTATGTTGGTGTTGGAGCAGTTTTTCCCACAGCAGATCTTGCAGCCAGCTGAACATTAAAAATCGACTTTTTGGCAACTGCACGCTGCAAAACATTGGTTGTTACACTTGCAAGAAATAATTTAAACGAGTGTCGTTGGAATCGTTGCTCCTGATATCATAACGGGCTCCAATTCCCTAGTAGTTCGTTTCCAACCCCACCCCTCTGGTTCCAAAGGCTTCCCTAGCCAAGCCTGCACCTGATGAAATGTCAGGAAAAGAACGCGTGTAACTCAGTACTCGTGGCAGAGGTGAAACTTCTTTGGCGATCTAAAAATTTCGATATGTATAGGTATATTAAGCCTAAATGCGTAAGACGCAGCTATGTGTACTATATCAAAATGATCGATAGGTTGGGGTTGTATCTAAACTTGAAAATTAAATAATAATGGTGAAAATTTAAAGTAAGAAAAGGTGAAAATTTAAAAGATATAAGTCAGTTTATTTGAGTAGGTTTTCCGACTTTCCTAAAATTCCTACACTCAAAATCTCTGCAAAATCAAAAAATTGTATCTGACAACATTAACGTTATATTTTTTCGTTTCACAAAAATGCAACCTTGAAATTTCACTCTCAACTCGCGCAAAGAAGTTTCACTTCACTTTGGGAACTAACAGTAACACCCTCGGCGTTAATGAACTGCACCAACCAAAAAATAGTTTTCATTCAATAATTGAAAAAGTATCCTATTTTTATTTTCATAAATGTAAGAAGAATACCTGCATTTTCACACTTCAACACTTCAACACTTTGTAGAATAACCAATATTTGTATTTTTGTACATAAAATCGATGATCGCGACCTCGAAATATCATTATAAAAATATGAAAAAATTCTGGTAGTGGTTGTAGGCCCCTAAGAACCCATCAGAACACCCTAAAAATAAATGAAAAAACGAAATCCTGGTCCACCCTAGGGCACATTCTTAGTAATCATTGGCGATTACTCTAAAACTCACTCGCTTATTTTATAAAATCTTAAAACTCAAAGAGCTCTGTCGTACTAAATTGAAAATAAAAAAATAATAAATATTGATTTTGTGTCAAAAAGGAAAATAAGTATAGAGAAAATGATTCATATGCATCAAAATAAATTTATTTATTTTCACACTAGAAAATGAATGGATACACCCTGACCTAGAGTGACGAACAATCGAATAAATTGTGGATAGAAGTTCTTCAGAAGAAAGACATAATTTCCAATGAAGATTTGTGTTTCTTGAAGATGAAACTAGTATGTAAGACTATAGCAAAGCTGGAGATCAAATCATGTTAGAGAATTGGAAATTTTCTTCTGACGCGACTAAATGGCTTTGAACCAAATTCAAGAAATAGGTTTGATCCTTCACTTTGAGTTTTTGTGATTATCTGTGAGTTTTACTCCGACGTCCTGTCAAATTCATAAAAAAAAATATATTGACAGAACTTGGGACCAAAATGCACAGAAAATCACATAAATTCAGAGTAAAGGAACAAACTTAATAGTTTCATTTCGAAGTCTTAAATTTTGTTAAGCAGATAGAAAAAGATCAGAAAAGAAGATTGGATCCATTTCCAACAGAGAATAAGATATCAAAATAAATCGTTCAGTTAGAGATATACAAGCCAATCGGTTAGTGGCCATATATCCAGTTGACAAACACTGATTTCCTCAATGAACAACAATTATTGTGAACAATGCAATGAACAACTATAAATATTGTTATTCGATTTTTTATAACCCACCCTTTTACTAAAAATTACTGATTATTGAATTAAATTAAAAACATATTACATAATGTATATGTGTAGTAAAAGAAGAAAAATGGTATATGTTTATTAAAATGGAAGGACTATGGGTTTATAATTCAAAAAAATAAAAAAAAAAGTAAATATTTCAAATAATATAAAAAGAATTTAGTATTAACAAACAAAAAAAACATACAGAAATATACTATAATTTTCGAATCAATTTCATCAGCCTTAGTACAACAGACCTTCATAACTATTGTACTGCAAGATGAAATGATGTTTTTTCCTGTTACGCTTAAGTAACGGTGTTTGATATTTTATTGAATTCTATAATGAAAACAAAAAATTAAACATAAACAGAAACAGAAATAATTTTAACTTTTAATTATTTTTTCAAACATATACATCAAAAACTTATACATACATAAGTCCATTCCCTCCAAAATCCCTGCCTCAATCCCTCTTTAAAAAACTCTCTTATTCTTGTAAACAATCCATCCTGTTTCCTATTTTCTATTTCTTCTCTTTCACGTAACTAAAAAGAAATTATTTACCACTCTTTTATATTTTTTAACATTTAAAATCATAAAATTTTAATATACATACATTCCCTGACATTTCATCTATACAATTCATAAAATTATTTCCATTATCTTGCATTTTATTCATTTTTAACAAATTAAATTCAAATATTTTCCTTTATCAAATTATTCTTGCTTCCGCTCAGCTTCAGATATTTTTATTAATGATTTTTTTTTGTATTTTTTGACTTATCTAGAATTTTCGATTTCATGAACAACTGCGTATTATAAAAATTATTACAAAATCGGGCCAGTAGAAAAAGTGTATAGTGGATTATTTAAATTGTATTCTGCCAACTGATGTACTAAAAGCGTCATTGCAATGGGTAATTGGTAAATGGTAAATGGTCATATTGGTAAGATTGGTAATATTGGTAAGTTTGGTAACTTGTAATAAATTGGCAATTGGTATATTTAAGGGTAAAAGTATTATTTGTGGTAATTGAAATTGCAGTTGCAGTCGCAGTTTCAGTTGCAGTGGTAGTTGCAGTGGTAGGTGCAGTTGCAGTGGTAAGTGCAGTTGCAGTGGTAAGTGCAGTTGCAGTGGTAAGTGCAGTTGCAGTGGTAGTTGCAATTGCAGTTGCAGTGGTAGTTGCAGTTGCAGTGGTAAGTGCAGTTGCAGTGGTAGGTGCAGTTGCAGTGGTAAGTGCAGTTGCAGTGGTAGTTGCAGTTGCAGTGGTAAGTGCAGTTGCAGTGGTAGTTGCAGTTGCAGTGGTAAGTGCAGTTGCAGTGGTAAGTGCAGTTGCAGTTGCAGTGGTAGTTGCAATTGCAATTGCAGTTTTAGTTAAGTGGTAACTGCAACTGCACCTACCACTGCAACTGCAACTGCACTTACCACTGCAACTACCACTGCAACTGCAACTGCAACTACCACTGCAACTGCACTTACCACTGCAACTGCACTTACCACTGCAACTGCACTTACCACTGCAACTGCACTTACCACTGCAACTGCACCTACCACTGCAACTGCAACTACCACTGCAACTGCACTTACCACTGCAACTGCACTTACCACTGCAACTGCACCTACCACTGCAACTGCACTTACCACTGCAACTGCAACTACCACTGCAACTGCAATTGCAACTACCACTGCAACTGCACTTACCACTGCAACTGCACTTACCACTGCAACTGCACTTACCACTGCAACTGCACTTACCACTGCAACTGCACTTACCACTGCAACTGCACTTACCACTGCAACTGCACTTACCACTGCAACTGCACCTACCACTGCAACTGCACTTACCTCTGCAACTGCAACTACCACTGCAACTGCACTTACCACTGCAACTGCACTTACCACTGCAACTGCAACTACCACTGCAACTGCACTTACCACTGCAACTGCACTTACCCCTGCAACTGCACCTACCACTGCAACTGCACTTACCACTGCAACTGCAACTACCACTGCAACTGCAATTGCAACTACCACTGCAACTGCACTTACCACTGCAACTGCACTTACCACTGCAACTGCACTTACCACTGCAACTGCACTTACCACTGCAACTGCACTTAGCACTGCAACTGCACCTACCACTGCAACTACCACTGCAACTGAAACTGCGACTGCAACTGCAATTTCAATTACCACAAATAATACTTTTACCCTTAAATATACCAATTGCCAATTTATTACAAGTTACCAAACTTACCAATATTACCAATCTTACCAATATGACCATTTACCATTTACCAATTACCCATTGCAATGACGCTTTTAGTACATCAGTTGGCAGAATACAATTTAAATAATCCACTATACACTTTTTCTACTGGCCCGATTTTGTAATAATTTTTATAATACGCAGTTGTTCATGAAATCGAAAATTCTAGATAAGTCAAAAAATACAAAAAAAAATCATTAATAAAAATATCTGAAGCTGAGCGGAAGCAAGAATAATTTGATAAAAGAAAATATTTGAATTTAATTTGTTAAAAATGAATAAAATGCAAGATAATGGAAATAATTTTATGAATTGTATAGATGAAATGTCAGGGAATGTATGTATATTAAAATTTTATGATTTTAAATGTTAAAAAATATAAAAGAGTGGTAAATAATTTTTTTTTTAGTTACGTGAAAGAGAAGAATTAGAAAATAGGAAACAGGATGGATTGCTTAGAAGAATAAGAGAGTTTTTTAAAGAGGGATTGAGGCAGGGATTTTGGAGGGAATGGACTTATGTATGTATAAGTTTTTGATGTATATGTTTGAAAAAATAATTAAAAGTTAAAATTATTTCTGTTTATGTTTAATTTTTTGTTTTCATTATAGAATTCAATAAAATATCAAACACCGTTACTTAAGCGTAACAGGAAAAAACATCATTTCATCTTGCAGTACAATAGTTATGAAGGTCTGTTGTACTAAGGCTGATGAAATTGATTCGAAAATTATAGTATATTTCTGTATGTTTTTTTTGTTTATTAATACTAAATTCTTTTTATATTATTTGAAATATTTACTTTTTTGTTTATTTTTTGAATTATAAACCCATAATCCTTCCATTTTAATAAACATATACCATTTTTCTTCTTTTACTACACATATACATATGTAATATGTTTTTAATTTAATTCAATAATCAGTAATTTTTAGTAAAAGGGTGGGTTATAAAAAATCGAATAACAATGTTTATAGTTGTTCATTGCATTGTTCACAATAATTGTTGTTCATTGAGGAAATCAGTGTTTGTCAACTGGATATATGGCCACTAACCGATTGGCTTGTATATCTCTAACTGAACGATTTATTTTGATATCTTATTCTCTGTTGGAAATGGATCCAATCTTCTTTTCTGATCTTTTTCTATCTGCTTAAAAAAATTTAAGACTTCGAAATGAAACTATTAAGTTTGTTCCTTTACTCTGAATTTATGTGATTTTCTGTGCATTTTGGTCCCAAGTTCTGTCAATATATTTTTTTGTATGAATTTGACAGGACGTCGGAGTAAAACTCACAGATAATCACAAAAACTCAAAGTGAAGGATCAAACCTATTTCTTGAATTTGGTTCAAAGCCATTTAGTCGCGTCAGAAGAAAATTTCCAATTCTCTAACATGATTTGATCTCCAGCTTTGCTCCAGTCTTACATACTAGTTTCATCTTCAAGAAACACAAATCTTCATTGGAAATTATGTCTTTCTTCTAAAGAACTTCTATCCACAATTTATTCGATTGTTCGTCACTCTAGGTCAGGGTGTATCCATTCATTTTCTAGTGTGAAAATAAATAAATTTATTTTGATGCATATGAATCATTTTCTCTATACTTATTTTCCTTTTTGACACAAAATCAATATTTATTATTTTTTTATTTTCAATTTAGTACGACAGAGCTCTTTGAGTTTTAAGATTTTATAAAATAAGCGAGTGAGTTTTAGAGTAATCGCCAATGATTACTAAGAATGTGCCCTAGGGTGGACCAGGATTTCGTTTTTTCATTTATTTTTAGGGTGTTCTGATGGGTTCTTAGGGGCCTACAACCACTACCAGAATTTTTTCATATTTTTATAATGATATTTCGAGGTCGCGATCATCGATTTTATGTACAAAAATACAAATATTGGTTATTCTACAAAGTGTTGAAGTGTTGAAGTGTGAAAATGCAGGTATTCTTCTTACATTTATGAAAATAAAAATAGGATACTTTTTCAATTATTGAATGAAAACTATTTTTTGGTTGGTGCAGTTCATTAACGCCGAGGGTGTTACTGTTAGTTCCCAAAGTGAAGTGAAACTTCTTTGCGCGAGTTGAGAGTGAAATTTCAAGGTTGCATTTTTGTGAAACGAAAAAATATAACGTTAATGTTGTCAGATACAATGTTTTGATTTTGCAGAGATTTTGAGTGTAGGAATTTTTGGAAACTCGGAACACCTACTCAAATAAACTGATTTATATCTTTTAAATTTTTACTTTTTTTACTTTAAATTTTCACCATTTTTATTTAATTTTCAAGTTTAGGTACAACCCCAACCCATCGATCATTTTGATATAGTACACATAGCTGCGTCTTACGCATATAAGCTTAATATCGCTATATATATTGTTGTATAAAGTCAAACTTACAAGTTAAGTATATACTAGCTTGTATATACATATAAATATTATTTATGTAAGCATATTATGTAACAGTTAGTCGACAAGCTTATGTGGATAACATAGACTATAGAGAGACAGAACATTGGTACGCATCATAGAGTCAAGTTGACTACTCAATAAAGTACTTGATGATTCAATTATATAATCATGTGTTTTAAATATAAAACACATCATAATAAGCACACGCTCTAATCCGGAAATTTCATCAGGTTCAGGCTTGGCTAGGGAAGCCAACCCAAGGGAAGAGGTGTGGGGTTGGAAACGAACTACTAAGAGGATTGGAGCCCGTTATGATATCAGGAGAAACGATTGCACCGACACTCGTTTAAATTATTTCTTCAAGTGTAACAACCAATGTGGTGCAGCGTGCAGTTGCCAAAAAGTCGATTTTTAATGTTCAGCTGTCTGCAAGATCTGCTGTGGGAAAAGCTGCTCCAACACCAACATAGCTGAGATCAAAGATGACTCTGAGGGTGAGGAAAACAATGATGATAACGAAAACCCGACTACATAATCTTTTTTGGAAGGAAATAGATTCGAATGCGACTCCCAAAACGAAAGCGAAACCGAAATGCCCTCACGATCCACATAGCCTCAAACGATCGAGGATTAGAAACCAATAAAAGGATTTTGAAGTCTAAGAACTGGCAGCAGATTTTGGTCGTGAAAGGAAACCAAAAGATTTTAATAGTATAGGTAGTCCTGGTAAAGGAGTCTGCCAACATGTAGTGGCCCCGTTACCACGTAAAAGTGCATCAAAAGTACAACTTTTCTGAAAATTGAAATCGGGTGGACAACCATTTCAAATGTAATACAATTTGACGCCATCAACTCCCTGATTACAAAAATGGTTTCGACAGACGTCTAGGTGGCCCCAAAACCTAGACAGGCGTCCCCGAAAACGCGATTTTTTTTGGCGTTTTTAGGCATTTGGGAAACCACCCGAAATTGGTCACAACTTTTAGCCACGGACTCCCTGAGTGTGAACATGTACATGACAGACGTCTAAGTGGCCCCGAAACCCCCGACAGACGTCCCTGAAAATGCGTTTTTATTGGCGTTTTTTGTGAAAAAGGAAACCACTTGAAATGTATCTCAAACGAAAGATCTTGACCCCCTGAGTTTGGATATGTACATGACAGACGTGTAAGTGGCCCCAAAACCCCCGACAGACGCGATTAAAGTCACGGATTTTTTATTGAAATTTTTAGATAATTGATGTATGCCACCAAAATGTATCGCAATGGGAAGGTCTTGACTACCAGAGTACTAAAGTATAAAAAAAATTAGTTTTTAGTGTCACCCAACAGCTGGAAAGGCGCGAAATAAATCGCGGATTTCTTATTTTATTTTTTTAGTAATAGGATTTTGAGGGAAACCACTTGAAATGTATACAGGCATGGAAAAAAAAATATATTTTTCTTTTACATGGAACTATAATTATGTGATTTATATTCAGAGTTGCAGTACCAATACCAATTATTTAATCATTTTTTATTAGAAATGATTTAACAAAAACAGATAAACTTTATTCCTGTTCGTTGTTTGTCTTTTCTTTAATTTCAATAAAAAAAAAATAATACAACGGATCCCGGCTCCTAACCCTTAGCACCTCATGTATGGGATATTCGCAAAAAAAGTATGCCATCTAAAAGGTCAGTAAGTGTTCAAAAAAGGTCAACTAGTTTCAGAAATTGGTCAGCCATAGAAAACTTTTAATCAAGGGTTACATTTTTTAAAGGTCACCAACCATTTTTGGCACCTCATTTATGGGATATTCGCAAAACAAGTATACCGTTCCAAAGGCCACCGGCTCGTGATAAATGGTCAGCTAGTTTCAGTGATTGGTCAGCCCCCCAAAAAAGACATTTTCTGTTTTTACGAATATCTTGGCTCCAGTAGTACTGATTAGAATATTAGCTATTGTTAAAATAAATAAATATTTTTTTTTTAAATAAATTAAAAGTAACAGTTAGTTTTATTCAGTTTTTTTTTGTTGGTCAAATACTTTTGAGTTATAATAATTTTGATAAAGACTTGTGAACCGGTTTAATTAATAATTATTTTTTAGTCCTTTTAATTTCTTAAAATTAAAAAAAAATAGCTCACTACGACAAACTAGAGCCGAGCAATGAATGAATGAATAAAGGCAAGTCATATAAAAAAAACCTTTTCTGGATGATAAATAAACAAGTTACTGTTTATTTAAATTATTAGTACCTGGGAGACCGAGCTTCGCTCGGCATATCCGTCAAATTTATATATTTATTTATTATTATATCTAACCTATGCGTTAAGACCCAAACATAAAAAGTATTTGCATTCATTTTCCATAAATAAATTAAAAATTTTACGTTGGAGCTCTGATAAAATGATTTGAGCAGCGATTTGAAACACGATGAAATCGAAGCTTGAGTCGCATTTCTTATATAGTGTAGCTTTGATAACCACTCTAACTTATATACCTATAAGAAATTATTTTTGTTCTTTATATATGGAATTTCATCATTAGATTGTTAAGCTTGAATCGTTTATTTCAGCTTTTATGCAAAGCACGTAGGCCTCAGGCATTTTTAGCGCAAGTAAAATGATGACTTTTAAATGCAGCTTTTAAGTTTTGTCTTAGACCAAAAAAGGTATAATAAATATGCACGAAAACTGTAGTAAATAAAATGTATATCAAACTTTAAAACGAAATAAAAAAAAAAATAATTCAAAATACATACATATGTGGGCAAAAGAGTCAAACCTTAAAAAAATAAGTATTTTTTCTTTGATTTAATCTATATATTTTTAAAAATGTAAAATGCAATATTTTCTTACTAACGTAGAAATACCGGAATGCGAAACTCTAACAAAAGCAACGAATTCGGGATTATGAAAACAAAAAAGGCAATTTGTTCAAAAAACTTCAAAACATTGTACAACATTAAAACATTACCTATATATTTCCGTTATTCGATTTTTTTTGTCGAAACCTCGTATCCAGTGTTATTAAAACTGTTATAATGATTACATGTAAAAACTTTAATCAAAATCATAAGAGCCGTTTTCGAGCTACCCGTTCGAGTGAGCTAAAACAAAAAATTTAATTTTCTTCTGGGTAATTTCTTCACATCAAATTTGAAGAACTCCTTTCACTCGTATAGGCATCAGGACACATTGACGACGCACAGACCGACGACGGACGAACGTCTGGTCGAAAATCACTTGTTTTGACTTCGCCAACATGATGATGTTATAGTTTTGATTAAAAACTCGATTTTTTTTCTGTACATAGATCTTGCTCTGTCAAATAAACGTTTAATAATTTTAATGAACACCAAACAATTAAGCTGGCTTCTATACTGTATTACTTTAGGTTAGAATTATTATAGTTAAAAAAAAAATTGTAAAATGGGTCGTGTCAAAGGGCGGATGATTCAGGGGCGTATACAGCTATAGTTCTTGGGGGGGGGGTCATGCCAAAAAAAATAACACAAACTAATATTTGCTTAAAGTCAAGTGCCTTATATTTTTTTTTCGTATTTTACTGTGCGTAGCTATATAAAAGAAAAGGGAAAAAATCTTAATTAACTATACTAAAGGGTTTTCCAATAGGGACGGGTTGATTTTGACAGCTTGTGACGGCCATATTGTTTCTTTTACTTTCGGTCAAAATATCCTCTTTTAATCAGTTGCTACAGACAAATCATCATGGTGAGTTACAGCGTCGAGCAACACATGCAAATGATGTTTTAGAGCAGTTAGAAGTTTTTCCCAATTTTGGTCGAAAAATCTTCTTTAGCGATGAGGCTCATCTTTGGATGAATGGGTACGTGAAGCAAAATTGCCGGATTCGGGACGACACTAATCCACGCGAGATTCACGAGGTGCCAATGCATCCAAATAAAGTTTCTGTTTTGTGTGGATTTTAAGCTGGATGCCTGGAGGCGTCATCGGTCCGTACTTCTTCGAAAATGATGCTGGCCAGGCCATCACCATCAACGGCGATCGCTATAGGTCGATGATCACCAACTTCTTGTGGCCTAAATTGTGCCACACAGCTTAAGACACAATCGATATTCTGCACGAGCGGTTTCATGGCATGGTTATCTCGCGCCGAGGCGACGTGAATTGGCCACCAAGATCGTGTGATTTGAACCCTTTGGACTTTTTCTTGTGGGGCTTTCTTAAGTCCCATCAGGTCTATGCGAATAAGCTGCAAACCACCTCGACCCTCAAAGACAACATAATCGATGCCATCGGTCAAATTCAGCCTGATTTATTTGCCATAGTAATCGAAAACTGGACCTTTCGTATCCGCGCCAAGCAGCCAAGGCGGGGGTGGCCATTTGAACGATGTTATATTACTATAATAGGGCTCTCAAATAAAGATAAAACCTTATTGATATCTTGTTTTATTCAATTTTTAGATCGACCCGCCCTTAATGGGAAACCCTATAATACAATACCTTTGTTAAAAATAAGTTGAAATAATTTAAAATCGTTCATATCGTTAAAAATCAAAAGTCAGCGTGAAATAGCAGTTACGAATGTAATACTACATATTCACTACGCCAAGTCAGGCAATTTCTTTGAAAATATATATTTCGAACTGCCAAAGCCAATTCAAAATGAAATGAGCTACCTATAGAAACAAATTAACAAATTTAAGATGAAAACACTTTTTTGGTATTTGCAAAGTTGACTCATTTTTGGTTCCAAAGAAAATTAAAATAAACAACTGAGTCGAACGAACCTTTATTGGCTGAACCAGTGACCGCGCTCTTCGTTTTTATTCCTGACTGTTAAATTTTTTATTTCGGAGGGCCTCAGCAACAGCATACAGCAATCTCCAGTTGCTTGACCAAAAAAAATCAGTTTAGCTAGCTGTCAAAATACTGAGGAAAAAAATTTTTGGATTCGCTTGATCATTTGTTTTCAATTTTATTCAGAATTTATTTTAATCCTATCAAAGTTTTTATTTCAGCGAATTGAAGTTGCAGGAAAAATTAGTAAAATATCATAGATACTGTGCACTGTTTTCTGTTTCTTTATTTTAGTAAATAGATATCTATAAATATTCACTACTGAAAATGAAAACAATAGCTCTGATTTTCAAAAATGACCACTTGTGTAAATTGCTCTTTTTACAATAGTGGAAAAACTAAAATACATTACATATTCGTATTACAATTGAAAACAAAGATTCGTTTTCGTTGCGTTTCAAGAAAAGTGTGAACAAATTTCACGAGTGATTTTGATATGCCTCTGATTTGAAAAAAATGTATGTCTCTTAGACTGCCACCGATGGAAAAGTGAAAGGCACCTTACAAAATAAATATGTACATCAAATATACCTAATCTTTTTATCTTTCTTACCAGCCTTTCTGATAAAAATAATGGACAAAGTTGTTAAATTCTACGAGCTTAGTCGCTTTTCGTCAATAATTCCAAAAAATCTCCTTTACCATAGCTATTGGCTTTAGCATTATGGGATTCATAGGTTACTTTGTAAAAGTAATCCACATCCAAATCAATAACAGTATTTTTCGATCGTAAATGTTGAATAAGTGCAAACAAAATCCTTTCATAATAGCTCAAGTAGCACACTAGTGCATATTTTGGTGTAAATTCATGAATTTTGGTGCAAAATTGAAGATACATTTAGTATTTTGGTGTATTTTTCAAAATACACCAGTAATAAAAATACACCATTGTATTTTCTGTGCGAAATTTCATAATTTTTTTTAAATTCGGTGTACAAAATAAATCGATTATTAGCTGTTTTTATAATACACCATTAATGGTGCATAAAATTATTCCATTCTGAAACCAACCAAATTGGTATATGTTTTACACTATATTTCGTAGATAAAATACACTATCTGAACTGGGCAACTACATTTTGGTGTAGGATTTAAACCCCGTAGAAACTAAATACACTAAATTACATAGTATGAAAAATAAACAAGAAAACATAATTGAACTTTTTTAGTCGCCATTGGATTGATAACGAGCTAACACTACATTTATTGATTAGCAACAGTGGCGGATCCAGGGGGGTGGCTATAGGTGCTAAAGTCCCCCCCACAGGCGGTTCTTTAAATTGATTGAAATATAGAAATCAGAATCAGGAGTCAGAAAAAATAACGAGGCTGGGGCTACGCAATTTATATGCTACGTATTTTTTTTCTAAGCCCCAAATTAATTAGGTTGGGGTTGAATTATGAAGGGAATTGTATAAAAAACAAGTTCGGGGCTACGGATAATTGACAGAAAATTGGGACGAAAAAAAACAGCTCGCGAGTAAGGCTTGACAAGAATTGGACAAAAAACGTAGTCGGGGCTAAGCAAATAATTCCTTTAAAACTTACCTTATTCCAGAAAGTGTTTGTGCTTGACTCAAGGGACTGTCAAGTCTAAGTTGGGGCTAAAGCTTTAAGAGATAGTTGAAAAAACGGGTTCGGGGCTTAACAATTAACATGCCAAATGAAAAAAAAATTCACCCATAGAACTTCGCTAACTTTACAAAAAAAACGAAATTGGGGCTAAAACCCGTGGAGAATTTGGGAACAACAAATCAAAATCTGAGTTTTCTCTGGGCACTCAGAAAATCATGCGTGTGAATATTTGCAATCTCTCTGGACTGACGTCCAAATTTATTGACAGATTTCTTCTTCTGGTGGTTCAAAGCTGATGCTCTGTCATTTTCTTTTAGTCAAATCGTCAAAATCTTGGCAATCCGACCAATAGAACTCAAGATATTAGGTTTTCAAGCGAACCTTAATCGATTTTTTTGGAGACTTTGTTTTGTTGATTTTTTGTGTTTTATAATTCTCCAAGAAAAAGACGATAAGGTCCTCTTAAAAAGCTTATATTTTGACTTCTATGTTTTGACTAAAATAAAATGACAAAATAAACTGGATAATCGCTATTTTCAAACCCCCGCAAAAGGCTGAAAAAGAAACCTGCCAGAATGTTGTTTTTGATACCGCGATATATGCACCTAGAAACCATCATACTGATATTTTGGTTATCATTCCACTCCCAAAATTTGCTGCAGGCTCTTAGGCTCTTATTATTTAGAATGAAGCTTAAATCGCAGAATAATTCGTTTAACTAGAACTACAGAATTATCTAAGTTCAAGGTTTACTTTGAAATCGAATCAAGTGCTGAACTTATGTTTAGACATATATTATAGTTTAACTTGTGAAACTGGCCATTATTGTCTCAAACTGTATCTACCAAGCCCCCCGCCATAGCCAAATCCTAGATCCGCTACTGATTAGCAACAATTATTAACAAAAAAAATGAGTAGCTCTAAATTTAAAAATTATTTGAAGTGTTATTGTAGAAAAAAAAACTTTTTAAAAAAAATTAAATAAAACTCTGCAACCATTGAATACACTACACAGAGCATTGTTGTAATTAATACTTCTTTTTTTTGGTGAAATATGCACCATTGATGACACCACACAGAGAATGGGTCTAGTAAATACACTATTTTGGGAGAACTTGCTAAATTGAATACACCACTCAGAGTATTAGCCCGTAGCGTAATGGTTAGTGCATTCGACTGTCACGCTGGAGGTCTGGGATCGCTTCCCAACCTCGTCCATCTAAAAACTAAAAAAGTTTTTTTTCAGGGCTACTGCCTCTTGCGAGGAATTGACAAATCCTCCAAGAGTCTAGCCGTTAGTATTCGGCATAAAATTGTAGGTCCCTTCCATTCCTGTCGAAAAGCGCACCACACAGGAATGGTTGCGAGTTGTTAGTCACTAGGCCCTGGTTCTTCATGAGCCGTTGTGCCACCCGATTTATTTACTCAGAGAATAGGTGTAATAATACTCTATTTTGGTGAAATATGCACCATTGAATACACACACAGATTGAATGTGTGTAATGTATACACTATTTTGGTAGAATTTGCACCATTGAATTCACCACACGGAGAATAGGTGCAATTAATACTCTATGTTGGTGAAATATGCACCATATTGAATACACCAAATATAGAATGGGTGTAATTAAAATATCGTTTCGCAAGAAGATATAAGCATTAAGAAATTAAAAAAAAATATATAAATGTATCTACATTATGTAAATATTAATAAATATTTTTTTTACTTCGTATGAGCCAATTTTGTTTATGTTTTGAATAAACTTTGACATTTACTACACCATTTAGAGTAAATTAAACACACTGAAAACTATTCATAGATATATTTTCTACAATGGTGCATTTTTTCATTGCTCTTTTGACTTGGTGCATTTTTTATATCAATTTCTTGAATTGATACACATCAGTGAATATTTTGCACAGTTTTCAGCAAAATAAATGTACTGAAAATAGAATATTGCATATAAATGTGTCAAATGGTGTATATTTTTCTTGTTTTTCTACATTGGTGCATTTTTTGTTCTAGATTCAGGAATTAGTGTATTTTTTGGACGGCAACCATATTTTCAAGGAATAATTATGTAAAAATGAAATTCCACTGGCCGCCATTTTTAAAACGAAGACAATGATTAATTATTTTATTATATTTTTCAAATGAAATATACCATTTTTTTGGTATTTCTGATCCTTTTTTAACAGTACGTATTTAAAAAAAAAATAAGAACAACCGACAAACTATGAATTTTGAAAAATTGATTTTCACGCATCGATTTAGAAATCTTTAATTAATTAAAATTATTAAGGCTCGATTTTTTGATGGTGTAGGACCAAAAATTAGTCGACAGAATGTACTTCGTTTTGAAATTAGACACTCGAATTCATAGTAATTCATGATTTTATTGCGTCCGTATTATTTGTACACTAACAGCCGTATTCATTAGAATCCGCTGAACAGATGAATAGTTATGCACTGCATAAGGATTTATGTAGCCACTATACAACGTTGCATAAATTGTTATGCATAAAATATTTTTCAACCCATTATAGTTATAATGAGCTTGTGTCAAAATTAGTACTATAAAGGAGGAATCTAGTACGTTTTACTTTCAAAACTGACAAAGGAGACCCAGCTGTGTGTGAAAAATCAATAGAAGTAATTCTGCTGGCGATTGGATTCTTTCTGGTTTCTTATTCATTTCTTTTCTTTCCTGATGGAGAATCTTTAAATTTTGCACATTTATTAAGCAGCTTCTATAAAATAAAGTGTACAAAAAAATATTCTTTATTTTTTTAAACAATATCCCAACAAAAATGTACAGTAAATTAACAAAACCAACATTACTAATTGCTGTATTAAATTTTATAAAATATTTTGAAAGTGAGATTTCAACACCTCAAAGATTGCAAAAATAAGCGCCCCCCACATCTGTCTACATTATTGCTATGTGTGAGTCAAAGTGACGTTTCGATACTAAACAACCCTTATGTTGGCTCTATACAACCTCCAAACGCGTTTAGCTTATGTTGCTTCTATTCAACGTTGCATAAGTTTATGAATAAGGTTTTTGCTTTCAGAGGCATTATAAAGAGTGCATAGCGCTATGCACTCGCTATAATTCGTTTATGCATAAGGCTGTATATGTCCCATTAAATATTAAATGGACATTATGTCCGTTAAAAAAAAAAAACCGACAGAATGTCCAAACTTAAAATGAACATTATGAACACTCTGTTCGTGTGGCCAACAATTGTAAAAGTCATTAGTACTTCTCCACAAATGACAATAGAAGATATGTGGTGGATGGAACCTTCTCCGTTGTTCCTGCTTGTGGTTATAAGCAGCTTTTGATAATTTATACTCAATATCAAGATGGCTATAACTCATTAACCATAAGAGATAAAAATACGAACAAACAAAATATAGAAGATAGAATCGCATATTGCGCATCCGATAGCATAATCAACTCAATTTCGACATAAGTCGACTTATGTTGTTTGTCCTTTTGGCCACAGATATATACACAATTTTAACTCATTTACAGTAATAAGATATTTGCTTGTACTTTTGTTTGTTATTATTTTGAAAAAAAGATTACGTTACGGCTAATTTTAACATTTTTGTTTTCCCCTTGAGTCCCTATTTCCTATTAATGAATGATGTGGCAAGTCAATGCACCCACACTCTTTTCCTCACCACCGAAGAGGTAGAGTATCAGGTGCGTTTCTTATCGTGGTATCCCCGGCAGGCCTAATCCACTTCAAAATCCTTTTATTGGATTCTAATCTTCGATCGTTTGAGGCTATGGGGATCGTGAGGGCATTTCGTTTTCGCTTTCGTTTTGGGAGTCGCAATCGAATCTATTTCCTTCCAAAAAAGATTATGTAGTCGGGTTTTCGTTATCATCATTGTTTTCCTCACCCTCAGAGTCATCTTTGATCTCAGCTATGTTGGTGTTGGAGCAGTTTTTCCACAGCAGATCTTGCAGACAGCTGAACATTAAAAATCGACTTTTTGGCAACTGCACGCTGCAAAACATTGGTTGTTACACTTGCAAGAAATAATTTAAACGAGTGTCGTTGGAATCGTTGCTCCTGATATCATAACGGGCTCCAATTCCCTAGTAGTTCGTTTCCAATCCCACACCTCTGGTTCCAAAGGCTTCCCTAGCCAAGCCTGCACCTGATGAAATGTCAGGAAAAGAACGCGTGTAACTCAGTACTCGTGGCAGAGGTGAAACTTCTTTGGCGATCTAAAAATTTCGATATGTATAGGTATATTAAGCCTATATGCGTATGACGCAGCTATGTGTACTATATCAAAATGATCGATGGGTTGGGGTTGTATCTAAACTTGAAAATTAAATAATAATGGTGAAAATTTAAAGTAAGAAAAGGTGAAAATTTAAAAGATATAAGTCAGTTTATTTGTGTAGGTTTTCCGACTTTCCTAAAATTCCTACACTCAAAATCTCTGCAAAATCAAAAAATTGTATCTGACAACTTTAACGTTATATTTTTGCGTTTCACAAAAATGCAACCTTGAAATTTCACTCTCAACTCGCGCAAAGAAGTTTCACTTCACTTTGGGAACTTACAGTAACACCCTCGGCGTTTATGAACTGCACCAACCAAAAAATAGTTTTCATTCAATAATTAAAAAAGTATCCTATTTTTATTTTCATAAATGTAAGAAGAATACCTGCATTTTCACACTTCAACACTTCAACACTTTGTAGAATAACCAATATTTGTATTTTTGTACATAAAATCGATGATCGCGACCTCGAAATATCATTATAAAAATATGAAAAAATTCTGGTAGTGGTTGTAGGCCCCTAAGAACCCATCAGAACACCCTAAAAATAAATGAAAAAACGAAATCCTGGTCCACCCTAGGGCACATTCTTAGTAATCATTGGCGATTACTCTAAAACTCACTCGCTTATTTTATAAAATCTTAAAACTCAAAGAGCTCTGTCGTACTAAATTGAAAATAAAAAAATAATAAATATTGATTTTGTGTCAAAAAGGAAAATAAGTATAGAGAAAATGATTCATATGCATCAAAATAAATTTATTTATTTTCACACTAGAAAATGAATGGATACACCCTGACCTAGAGTGACGAACAATCGAATAAATTGTGGATAGAAGTTCTTTAGAAGAAAGACATAATTTCCAATGAAGATTTGTGTTTCTTGAAGATGAAACTAGTATGTAAGACTGGAGCAAAGCTGGAGATCAAATCATGTTAGAGAATTGGAAATTTTCTTCTGACGCGACTAAATGGCTTTGAACCAAATTCAAGAAATAGGTTTGATCCTTCACTTTGAGTTTTTGTGATTATCTGTGAGTTTTACTCCGACGTCCTGTCAAATTCATAAAAAAAAATATATTGACAGAACTTGGGACCAAAA
This sequence comes from Melangyna quadrimaculata, assembly GCA_949320155.1. Lineage (NCBI taxonomy): Eukaryota > Metazoa > Arthropoda > Insecta > Diptera > Syrphidae > Melangyna > Melangyna quadrimaculata. The sequence goes on from OX439483.1 coordinate 380,520,861, forward strand.
TGCACAGAAAATCACATAAATTCAGAGTAAAGGAACAAACTTAATAGTTTCATTTCGAAGTCTTAAATTTTTTTAAGCAGATAGAAAAAGATCAGAAAAGAAGATTGGATCCATTTCCAACAGAGAATAAGATATCAAAATAAATCGTTCAGTTCCATATATCCAGTTGACAAACACTGATTTCCTCAATGAACAACAATTATTGTGAACAATGCAATGAAACATTGTTATTCGATTTTTTATAACCCACCCTTTTACTAAAAATTGCTGATTATTGAATTAAATTAAAAACATATTACATATGTATATGTGTAGTAAAAGAAGAAAAATGGTATATGTTTATTAAAATGGAAGGATTATGGGTTTATAATTCAAAAAATAAACAAAAAAGTAAATATTTCAAAGAATATAAAAAAAAATTTAGTATTAATAAACAAAAAAAAAACTAATACAGAAATATACTATAATTTTCAAATCAATTTTATCAGCCTTAGTACAACAGACCTTCATAACTATTGTACTGCAAGATGAAATGATGTTTTTTCCTGTTACGCTTAAGTAACGGTGTTTGATATTTTATTGAATTCTATAATGAAAACAAAAACTAAACATAAACAGAAATAATTTTAACTTTTAATTATTTTTTCAAACATATACATCAAAAACTTATACATACATAAGTCCATTCCCTCCAAAATCCCTGCCTCAATCCCTCTTTAAAAAACTCTCTTATTCTTCTAAACAATCCATCCTGTTTCCTATTTTCTATTTCTTCTCTTTCACGTAACTAAAAAAAAATTATTTACCACTCTTTTATATTTTTTAACATTTAAAACCATAAAATTTTAATATACATACATTCCCAGACATTTCATCTATCCAATTCAAAAAATTATTTCCATCATCTTGCATTTTATTCATTTTTAACAAATTAAATTCAAATATTTTCCTTTATCAAATTATTCTTGCTTCCGCTCAGCTTCAGATATTTTTATTAATGATTTTTTTTTTTGTATTTTTTGACTTATCTAGAATTTTCGATTTCATGAACAACTGCGTATTATAAAAATTATTACAAAATCGGGCCAGTAGAAAAAGTGTATAGTGGATTATTTAAATTGTATTCTGCCAACTGATGTACTAAAAGCGTCATTGTAATGGGTAATTGGTAAATGGTCATATTGGTAAGATTGGTAATATTGGTAAGTTTGGTAACTTGTAATAAATTGGCAATTGGTATATTTAAGGGTAAAAGTATTATTTGTGGTAATTGAAATTGCAGTTGCAGTCGCAGTTTCAGTTGCAGTGGTAGTTGCAGTGGTAGGTGCAATTGCAGTGGTAAGTGCAGTTGCAGTGGTAAGTGCAGTTGCAGTGGTAAGTGCAGTTGCAGTGGTAAGTGCAGTTGCAGTGGTAGTTGCAATTGCAGTTGCAGTGGTAGTTGCAGTTGCAGTGGTAAGTGCAGTTGCAGTGGTAGGTGCAGTTGCAGTGGTAAGTGCAGTTGCAGTGGTAAGTGCAGTTGCAGTGGTAAGTGCAGTTGCAGTGGTAGGTGCAATTACAGTGGTAAGTGCAGTTGCAAAGGTAAGTGCAGTTGCAGTGGTAGTTGCAATTGCAGTTGCATTGGTAGTTGCAGTTGCAGTGGTAAGTGCAGTTGCAGTGGTAGTTGCAGTTGCAGTGGTAAGTGCAGTTGCAGTGGTAAGTGCAGTTGCAGTGGTAAGTGCAGTTGCAGTGGTAAGTGCAGTTGCAGTGGTAGTTGCAGTTGCAGTTGCAGTGGTAGTTGCAGTGGTAAGTGCAGTTGCAGTTGCAGTGGTAGTTGCAGTGGTAAGTGCAGTTGCAGTTGCAGTGGTAGGTGCAGTTGCAGTTACCACTTAACTAAAACTGCAATTGCAATTGCAACTACCACTGCAACTGCAACTGCAAATACCACTGCAACTGCAACTGCAACTACCACTGCAACTGCACTTACCACTGCAACTGCACTTACCACTGCAACTGCACTTACCACTGCAACTGCACTTACCACTGCAACTGCACCTACCACTGCAACTGCACTTACCACTGCAACTGCAACTACCACTGCAACTGCACTTACCACTGCAACTGCACTTACCACTGCAACTGCACTTACCACTGCAACTGCACTTACCACTGCAACTGCACCTACCACTGCAACTGCACTTACCACTGCAACTGCAACTACCACTGCAACTGCAATTGCAACTACCACTGCAACTGCACTTACCACTGCAACTGCACTTACCACTGCAACTGCACTTACCACTGCAACTGCACTTACCACTGCAACTGCACCTACCACTGCAACTGAAACTGCGACTGCAACTGCAATTTCAATTACCACAAATAATACTTTTACCCTTAAATATACCAATTGCCAATTTATTACAAGTTACCAAACTTACCAATATTACCAATCTTACCAATATGACCATTTACCAATTACCCATTACAATGACGCTTTTAGTACATCAGTTGGCAGAATACAATTTAAATAATCCACTATACACTTTTTCTACTGGCCCGATTTTGTAATAATTTTTATAATACGCAGTTGTTCATGAAATCGAAAATTCTAGATAAGTCAAAAAATACAAAAAAAAAATCATTAATAAAAATATCTGAAGCTGAGCGGAAGCAAGAATAATTTGATAAAGGAAAATATTTGAATTTAATTTGTTAAAAATGAATAAAATGCAAGATGATGGAAATAATTTTTTGAATTGGATAGATGAAATGTCAGGGAATGTATGTATATTAAAATTTTATGGTTTTAAATGTTAAAAAATATAAAAGAGTGGTAAATAATTTTTTTTTAGTTACGTGAAAGAGAAGAAATAGAAAATAGGAAACAGGATGGATTGTTAAGAAGAATAAGAGAGTTTTTTAAAGAGGGATTGAGGCAGGGATTTTGGAGGGAATGGACTTATGTATGTATAAGTTTTTGATGTATATGTTTGAAAAAATAATTAAAAGTTAAAATTATTTCTGTTTCTGTTTATGTTTAATTTTTTGTTTTCATTATAGAATTCAATAAAATATCAAACACCGTTACTTAAGCGTAACAGGAAAAAACATCATTTCATCTTGCAGTACAATAGTTATGAAGGTCTGTTGTACTAAGGCTGATGAAATTGATTCGAAAATTATAGTATATTTCTGTATTAGTTTTTTTTTTTGTTTATTAATACTAAATTCTTTTTTATATTCTTTGAAATATTTACTTTTTTTTTATTTTTTGAATTATAAACCCATAATTCCTTCCATTTTAATAAACATATACCATTTTTCTTCTTTTACTACACATATACATATGTAATATGTTTTTAATTTAATTCAATAATCAGTAATTTTTAGTAAAAGGGTGGGTTATAAAAAATCGAATAACAATGTTTATAGTTGTTCATTGCATTGTTCACAATAATTGTTGTTCATTGAGGAAATCAGTGTTTGTCAACTGGATATATGGCCACTAACCGATTGGCTTGTATATCTCTAACTGAACGATTTATTTTGATATGTTATTCTCTGTTGGAAATGGATCCAATCTTCTTTTCTGATCTTTTTCTATCTGCTTAAAAAAATTTAAGACTTCGAAATGAAACTATTAAGTTTGTTCCTTTACTCTGAATTTATGTGATTTTCTGTGCATTTTGGTCCCAAGTTCTGTCAATATATTTTTTTTTATGAATTTGACAGGACGTCGGAGTAAAACTCACAGATAATCACAAAAACTCAAAGTGAAGGATCAAACCTATTTCTTGAATTTGGTTCAAAGCCATTTAGTCGCGTCAGAAGAAAATTTCCAATTCTCTAACATGATTTGATCTCCAGCTTTGCTCCAGTCTTACATACTAGTTTCATCTTCAAGAAACACAAATCTTCATTGGAAATTATGTCTTTCTTCTAAAGAACTTCTATCCACAATTTATTCGATTGTTCGTCACTCTAGGTCAGGGTGTATCCATTCATTTTCTAGTGTGAAAATAAATAAATTTATTTTGATGCATATGAATCATTTTCTCTATACTTATTTTCCTTTTTGACACAAAATCAATATTTATTATTTTTTTATTTTCAATTTAGTACGACAGAGCTTTTAAGATTTTATAAAATAAGCGAGTGAGTTTTAGAGTAATCGCCAATGATTACTAAGAATGTGCCCTAGGGTGGACCAGGATTTCGTTTTTTCATTTATTTTTAGGGTGTTCTGATGGGTTCTTAGGGGCCTACAACCACTACCAGAATTTTTTCATATTTTTATAATGATATTTCGAGGTCGCGATCATCGATTTTATGTACAAAAATACAAATATTGGTTATTCTACAAAGTGTTGAAGTGTTGAAGTGTGAAAATGCAGGTATTCTTCTTACATTTATGAAAATAAAAATAGGATACTTTTTTAATTATTGAATGAAAACTATTTTTTGGTTGGTGCAGTTCATAAACGCCGAGGGTGTTACTGTAAGTTCCCAAAGTGAAGTGAAACTTCTTTGCGCGAGTTGAGAGTGAAATTTCAAGGTTGCATTTTTGTGAAACGCAAAAATATAACGTTAAAGTTGTCAGATACAATTTTTTGATTTTGCAGAGATTTTGAGTGTAGGAATTTTAGGAAAGTCGGAAAACCTACACAAATAAACTGACTTATATCTTTTAAATTTTCACCTTTTCTTACTTTAAATTTTCACCATTATTATTTAATTTTCAAGTTTAGATACAACCCCAACCCATCGATCATTTTGATATAGTACACATAGCTGCGTCATACGCATATAGGCTTAATATACCTATACATATCGAAATTTTTAGATCGCCAAAGAAGTTTCACCTCTGCCACGAGTACTGAGTTACACGCGTTCTTTTCCTGACATTTCATCAGGTGCAGGCTTGGCTAGGGAAGCCTTTGGAACCAGAGGTGTGGGATTGGAAACGAACTACTAGGGAATTGGAGCCCGTTATGATATCAGGAGCAACGATTCCAACGACACTCGTTTAAATTATTTCTTGCAAGTGTAACAACCAATGTTTTGCAGCGTGCAGTTGCCAAAAAGTCGATTTTTAATGTTCAGCTGTCTGCAAGATCTGCTGTGGAAAAACTGCTCCAACACCAACATAGCTGAGATCAAAGATGACTCTGAGGGTGAGGAAAACAATGATGATAACGAAAACCCGACTACATAATCTTTTTTGGAAGGAAATAGATTCGATTGCGACTCCCAAAACGAAAGCGAAAACGAAATGCCCTCACGATCCCCATAGCCTCAAACGATCGAAGATTAGAATCCAATAAAAGGATTTTGAAGTGGATTAGGCCTGCCGGGGATACCACGATAAGAAACGCACCTGATACTCTACCTCTTCGGTGGTGAGGAAAAGAGTGTGGGTGCATTGACTTGCCACATCATTCATTAATAGGAAATAGGGACTCAAGGGGAAAACAAAAATGTTAAAATTAGCCGTAACGTAATCTTTTTTTCAAAATAATAACAAACAAAAGTACAAGCAAATATCTTATTACTGTAAATGAGTTAAAATTGTGTATATATCTGTGGCCAAAAGGACAAACAACATAAGTCGACTTATGTCGAAATTGAGTTGATTATGCTATCGGATGCGCAATATGCGATTCTATCTTCTATATTTTGTTTGTTCGTATTTGTATCTCTTATGGTTAATGAGTTATAGCCATCTTGATATTGAGTATAAATTATCAAAAGCTGCTTATAACCACAAGCAGGAACAACGGAGAAGGTTCCATCCACCACATATCTTCTATTGTCATTTGTGGAGAAGTACTAATGACTTTTACAATTGTTGGCCACACGAACAGAGTGTTCATAATGTTCATTTTAAGTTTGGATATGACAAAGACATAATGTCCATGGGCCTTATGTCCGTTTGTGCAGACTTTAGGTCCATGGACATTATGTCTTTGGACATTATCTTCATCAAAGACCAAAAAGCTTGGAGTAAAACAGAAGAACCGACAATTTACCTGTGAGTACATCATTGAACTTTCGGATTAAAAGGTCCTGGTGTAAAAAAAAACTGCTTCATCGTGTTACTTCCCTTCTTTGTATACTTTTCGTGTGAGTCATCCCCTAACATTTTCTTTTATTTTGAAGTCCAGTCAATTTTGGGATAAAGACAGCAATAGACCATTTTGGTTCAAAATTTACTTTTTAAACACTAGAGCTGTATGTTGTTTGGTTGCAAATCCACTGGTTCAAGTGATGTTTTGTAGTACGAAGATGATTTTAAAACATTCCTCTTGGAACTTTAAACTACCAAATTCATCGTTCCATAATAATATATTACTCCAACATCGTAACGTATCCTTTCCTGTTGTGATGATGGTTCAGAAGTTGCTCCTCTTCTCTCAACAAGATGGTTATAATAATATTTTTCACGATCTGATGAAAGAGAATCAGTTTCTGAACCATTATCACAACATAGAAGGAGGCATTGTCCTATTATGGAAAGATAAACTTGGTAGTTTAAAGTGCCAAGACCAATGGTTTGCAGTCATCATGATACTACAAAGCATTCGCTAGAATCAATGTTTCTGCAAACCAACGATCTTTTCAGACAGACTCCATGGAGTTTCAAACAAACAATGCCGCTATTCATAATCTAGTGTTAAAATCTTTACTTTCAAGCAAAAAAGCTCTTTTGCTGCCCTAACCCCCTATTCGCCGAACTTCAAAATAATAGAAAATGTTGGGTAAGCTCACACGAAAAGTATAAAAAGAAGGTAAGGAGCACGATGACTGCTTCACGACATTAAGTTGCCCTTGAGTGAAATTTCACTTGACTATTTGGAATCACTGTATAACTCCCTAAAAGATCGATTTTTTGAAGTTACATATTTTGAAATCTGGTAGTAGCGCACATTATTAGCATATACATTAATCTATTAAAATTAAAAAAAAAAAACATTAAAAACATCGTTTTTCTTCAATTTTTGTGTGTGTTTCTAACCTTATGAAACGATAAAATTACTTAAAAAAACATGTATTCCCTTAACTGCCGTTAACTTTTTTTCTTGAGTTCAACTATGGGTTCTCTATGGCACATTTCTAATTTTGGCTAATTTTGATCTCTTTCGCGTTTGTTATTAACTTTTCAAAAATGACTGTTTCTAACCTCATGCGCAGTGTATATGATAGTGATGTAGAAAGTGCTGATGAATGAAAATAAATGTATTTTAGGTACTTAAATTTACTATTTAAACAAACGAATTTATAACTGTGAATTTCTTAAATTAAACATTATTTATATTAGTTGTTGTCATTGTTTACTTTTACTAGTTATGAAGTAAAGATGCACTGTCTGCTGTATCATTCAGTCTTTTCGTTGAACGTTGAACATAAGTCAACTTAAACGAAATAATTTATTAAACTCCAGTACGGAAAAGAACATAAGCCGACTTAACACCGAAATATTTACAAAACTGCATAAGGAAAAACAGCATAAGTCTTGCTTTTTGCAAAATAACCTATAAATAAACAAAAAAGTTAACATTTTTTAATAGAGAATAATTTTTATCAACATCTTGCTTATTTCTGCGTTATTACATTTTCAATAAGTTTGTTACTTTTTTTGCGAACGCAAAGCAAATCTTCAAACAGCTCTCCTGAAAAACTACAAAGAGTGACTTATGTATGTCGTTTTTCCTTGTGGCTACAGATATATATATATATACTAGCTGACCCGGCGAACTTCGTTCCGCCTAAATTAATTTATGTAAAGAAAATAATAATTCCGAGCATGATATTCAATGATGTTTCATGTAATTCGGTCAATTGAAATTCTTTATTCTAAAGTATTATTAAATACAATTAAATAACTAAACTAACAATGTCGATGTGTTTGAATGAAACCAAAATGATTGGCGTGTTGGCCAACCTTCCGCTTCTTTCTGAAGAGCTTTAATGGTAAAAAACATTTTTCGTTTTATATTCAGGCGCGTACACGTACAAAGCGGTAGGTTTTCCTATACGTTAGCACGTCACATACAACTGACCATGTAAGAAACATGGGAATTCAAGATTGATGCCAAAAACATCCAGCGATTGTCCTTACGTCTTATGGATTGTCAATTGTCATAACAAAGGCGGGACGCACTGAAAATTGAAGACGGTACGAATGGCAAATCGTTCGTAATAAGCGGAATCCGTTGAATGCGAAACATCTCCAACTTTGAATTTCCCCTTAAAATCGTGACTTGAATATAAGATTTCATTTGATGCACTTCACAATGAAACGCGTTCCGTTACAAAGTGTTGGTGCATTGAGGTTGCGCAGCAAAATTATAACTGAGCCGACTTTCGTTTTTAAATTGTGTAGTGAAAAGCCTGGAACATCCAAAGAATTCAAAAATTCCGTGGTGGCTTCGTTTGCATCCATCACGTAGTCCACGGATTTGAATAAATTAACTCACCGACGATTTGATTTTGAATGACGAAATTCAAATGATTGACATTCGACGTTCTTGTTTTTCGCAACCAAAATCGCGCGTGAACTCAGCCAATCAGGGTTAACATAATTTTGAGTGAAGTTCGGAAAAAAATTCGCGATGAGCTCTTCCGGCGTTGTTGTAAAGTAGCGTTGTTTTCAATTGCAATTTCTCCACGTATTGCAAATTGGCCCCTTCCTGGGGCCAATACGAATTTATCAAGCCCTAAATCGTCAAAATCAAATTAACCGTTCTCGATTTATACACTAGAAACTGGATGTTCCAGGATGTTCATTTTTGCATTTTGCATTTTTTTTGGAAATTTTAGTGGATTTTCTTCCAGTTTCCTATGCCCTTTCTTGAACTAATACGAATTTATCAAGCCCTAAATCATAAAAGTCGAAGTAGCCGTTCTCGAGTTATGCATTAAAAACTGGATGTTCCCTGTTTTCCAATTCTCCTGGAAATTTTCCGGGATTTTCCTCCAGTATGTTATGTCCTTTCTTGAGCCAATACAAATCCATCAAGCCCGATCGAAGACCCGTTCTCGAGATATGCATTAAAAAGAGGATGATCCCTGATTTCCAATTTTCCTGAAAATTTTTCGGGATTTTTCTACAGCGTCCTATGTCCTCTTGATTTGTATAGTTAGCGGCAACACCCTGCGTTGCCCGGGTCCCTTTTGTTAAGGTATAGTTTGTTAACAAATCTTGAAAAAAAAAAAAAATTCCCGTGGAAAATAGTTTTCCTTGAAAATATTTCTGCTATCGTGCATATCTCTGAAATAAATTCGATGAATTGACCGCCCAATTCCCCAGGAAAACTTATTCCCGACATCAATAAATTTTCAACATCATTTATGTTCTCAATTTTCAAAGGATATAAATATTGTGCAAAGTGTTAATTATTATTAATATAAAAGCTCAACTATATATTCACGTATGTACTTCTTTATGTCTATGCTAAAGACACCTACTTGTAAGAAAATATTTGAAAAATGTGTATGGTTTACTATCTCGCCCCCAACTATCACTGGCAAAGCAAAAGGTGTGATTTTTCGGAATTTTGACATTTCACCACCATCACTGTCAACTGTCAAGTGCGCTTTTTTTGATTTGTACTGGACTTAGAGTGCAAAATCCACCTTCTTAATCGATTGGTGCTCTCAGATCTTGACATTTCGACACCTGTCAAATTGAAAAGTGAAATTTCTTATTTTCTGTTGGTGCTAAAGTGCTGGCCGAGACATTAGGTAATAACACCCTCCTTAATCGATTGGTGCCCTTAGATTTTGACATTTCGACACACGACCTGCAACGCACAGAAGAGAGGAGCTGTAATACGGCAGTTTATGCTCTTATAGCATTGCTATTACCATTTTTGTTATAATTGTGTATGATTTACTCTAATGAGCGAATATTTCTCACTGATTTGAGAGATTGTGAAAGTATTCGCCGTGTTGATTTCAACATAACTAAATTTTCACCGACCATGTAAATCAAACATGATTGGTTAAGGTTTTACCTTCCACCACAATCCAATCAACAACCAGCGCATTTTTAGTTACTTGAGAATTATATCACGCCATTCATTAGCCTTTCATCGCTACTTATTATATTTTCCAACATTCTAACATTCACCTACACAATCAACAAAAACCAGGCAAAAAACTCATACGCACTTGAAACGTCAAATCTCATATAAGCTAAGCTTTGTACAACGCTCATTTCTTGTTCAAAAAGTTATATTTTTCGCCATGTCGGTCGCTGCATGTGGACATAGATTTTTTAGACTCCATTGGATTTTTTCTGGACATGTTCATAATACGCCCACTTTATTGATTTTTATTTGATTTCTGGAAAACGGGTGCACCGATTCGGATGAAGTTTTCAGAGATTGTTTTATAAACAAGAAACAATTAAAAAAATAATTAAAGTAAAATCCGCCCACTGCCAACCCCCGTTTTGTATTTATTTGCTTTGTAGAATTCACGGAAATGGATGGTTAACAAGGAAACGACCCAAAGGATTTAGAGGAAATTTTCAGTCCATTTATATATGTAGGGCGAAAAATTGAAAAATAGTTTTAGTGAAATCCGCCCACTACCAAACTCACTTTTCACGCTCTTCTTTTTTCGTAAGTGCTCCAACGATTTTGATGCAATTTTCAGAGTCTGTGTATATGAGCAAGAAAACGGCCAAATATTACACTTTATTGTTTCTCGGAAACTTTTTTCAACGTTTTCGATCAAATTTTCACAATTTGTTGTTATGCGCAAACAAAATTTGAAAGTACTTAGACTAATATTCGGCCGCTGCCACGACCAATTTGATAATTTTTCGGTTTCCCGGAAACCCTGATAAAATGTTGAGGGTTTTTTGTAAAAAGCAATCAAAACATTTTGAAAGTATTTTGAGTAACATCCGCCTACTTCCACATCCACGTCCTCATCCACTTTTCACGCTTTATTGTTTCTCGGAATTGGCTCAAATGATTTTAATGAAATTTTCACAGTTTTTTTCTTATGAAAAAAGCTAAAATTGAAAGTATTTAATCGTCCGCCCTTTGACACGACCCATTTTACTATTTTTTTTTAAACTATAATAATTCTAACCTAAAGTAATACAGTATAGAAGCCAGCTTAATTGTTTGGTGTTCATTAAAATTATTAAATGTTTATTTGACAGAGCAAGATCTATGTACAAAAAAAAAATCATCACCATCACCATGTTGGCGAAGTCAAAACAAGTGATTTTCGACCAGACGTTCGTCCGTCGTCGGTCTGTGCGTCGTCAATGTGTCCTGATGCCTATAAGAGTGATAGGAGTTCTTCAAATTTGATGTGAAGAAATTACCCAGAAGAAAATTAAATTTTTTGTTTTAGCTCACTCGAACGGGTAGCTCGAAAACGGCTCCTATGATTTTGATTAAAGTTTTTACATGTATTCATTATAACAGTTTTAATAACACTGCATACGAGGTTTCGACAAAAAAAATCGAATAACGGAAATATATAGGTAATGTTTTAATGTTGTACAATGTTTTGAGGTTTTTTGAACAAATTGCCTTTTTTGTTTTCATAATCCTGAATTCGTTGCTTTTGTTAGAGTTTCGCATTCCGGTATTTCTACGTTAGTAAGAAAATATTGCATTTTACATTTTTAAAAATATATAGGTTAAATCAAAGAAAAAATACTTATTTTTTTAAGGTTTGACTCTTTTGCCCACATATGTATGTATTTTGAATTATTTTTTTTTTATTTCGTTTTAAAGTTTGATATACATTTTATTTACTACAGTTTTCGTGCATATTTATTATACCTTTTTTGGTCTAAGACAAAACTTAAAAGCTGCATTTAAAAGTCATCATTTTACTTGCGTTAAAAATGCCTGAGGCCTACGTGCTTTGCATAAAAGCTGAAATAAACGATTCAAGCTGCAATATTATTAATGGTAAAGCTTAGCAATCTAATGATGAAATTCCATATATAAAGAACAAAAATAATTTCTTATAGGTATATAAGTTAGAGTGGTTATCAAAGCTACACTATATAAGAAATGCGACTCAAGCTTCGATTTCATCGTGTTTCAAATCGCTGCTCAAATCATTTTATCAGAACTCCAACGTAAAATGTTTAATTTATTTATGGAAAATGAATGCAAATACTTTTTATGTTTGTCTTAACGCATAGGTTGGATATAATAATAAATAAATATATAAATTTGACGGATATGCCGAGCGAAGCTGGGTCTCCCAGGTACTAATAATTTAAATAAACAGTAACTTGTTTATTTATCATCCAGAAAAGGTTTTTTTTTATATGACTTGCCTTTATTCATTCATTCATTGCTCGGCTCTAGTTTGTCGTAGTGAGCTATAAAAAATAATTATTAATTAAACCGGTTCACAAGTCTTTATCAAAATTATTATAAATCAAAAGTATTTGACCAACAAAAAAAACTGAATAAAACTAACTGTTACTTTTAATTTATTTAAAAAAAAAATATTTATTTATTTTAACAATAGCTAATATTCTAATCAGTACTACTGGAGCCAAGATATTCGTAAAAACAGAAAATGTCTTTTTTGGGGGGCTGACCAATCACTGAAACTAGCTGACCTTTTATCACGAGCCGGTGGCCTTTGGAACGGTATACTTGTTTTACGAATATCCCATAAATGAGGCGCCAAAAATAGTTGGTGACCTTTAAAAAATGTAACCCTTGATTAAAAGTTTTCTATGGCTGACCAATTTCTGAAACTAGTTGACCTTTTTTGAACACTTACTGAGCTTTTAGATGGCATACTTTTTTTGCGAATATCCCATACATGAGGTGCTAAGGGTAAGGAGCCGGGATCCGTGGTATTATTTTATTTTTTATTGAAATTAAAACAAAAGACAAACAACGAATATGAATAAAGTTTATCTGTTTTTGTTAAATCATTTCTAATAAAAAATGATTAAATAATTGGTATTGGTACTGCAATTCTGAATATAAATTACATAATTATAGTTCCATGTAAAAGAAAAATATATTTTTTTTTCCATGCCTGTATACATTTCAAGTGGTTTCCCTCAAAATCCTATTACTAAAAAAATAAAATAAGAAATCCGCGATTTATTTCGCGCCTTTCCAGCTGTTGGGTGACACTAAAAACTAATTTTTTTTTATACTTTAGTACTCTGGTAGTCAAGACCTTACCATTGCGATACATTTTGGTGGCATACATCAATTATCTAAAAATTTCAATAAAAATCCGTGAATTTAATCGCGCCTGTCGGGGGTTTTGGGGCCACTTACACGTCAGTCATGTACATATTCAAACTCAGGGGGTCAAGATCTTTCGTTTGAGATACATTTCAAGTGGTTTCCTTTTTGACAAAAAACGCCAATAAAAACGCATTTTCAGGGACGTCTGTCGGGGGTTTCGGGGCCACTTAGACGTCTGTCACGTACATGTTCACACTCAGGGAGTCCGTGGCTAAAAGTTGTGACCAATTTCGGGTGGTTTCCCAAATGCCTAATAACGCCAAAAAAAATCGCGTTTTCGGGGACGCCTGTCTAGGTTTTGGGGCTACCTAGACGTCTGTCGAAACTATTTTTGTAATCAGGGAGTTGATGGCGTCAGTTGTATTACATTTGAAATGGTTGTCCACCCGATTTCAATTTTCAGAAAAGTTGTACTTTTGATGCACTTTTACGTGGTAACGGGGCCACTACATGTTGGCAGACTCCTTTACCAGGACTACCTATACTATTAAAATCTTTTGGTTTCCTTTCACGACCAAAATCTGCTGCCGGTTCTTAGACTTCAAAATCCTTTTATTGGTTTCTAATCCTCGATCGTTTGAGGCTATGGGGATCGTGAGGGCATTTCGTTTTCGCTTTTGTTTTGGGAGTCGCATTCGAATCTATTTTCTTCCAAAAAAGATTGTGTAGTCGGGTTTTAATTATCGTCATTGTTTCCTTCACCCTCAGAGTCATCTTTGATCTCAGCTATGTTGGTGTTGGAGCAGCTTTTCCCACAGCAGATCTTGCAGACAGCTGAACATTAAAAATCGACTTTTTGGCAACTGCACGCTGCACCACATTGGTTGTTACACTTGCAAGAAATAATTTGAACGAGTGTTGGTGGAACCGTCGCTCCTGATAACATTACGGGCTCCAATCCCTTAGTAGTTCGATTCCAACCCCACATCTGTGGTTCCAAAGGCTTCCCTAGCCAAGCCAAGCCTGATAAAATTTCCGGAAAATATCGCGTGTAACTCAGTACTCGTGGCAGAAGTGAAACTTCTTTGGCGATCTAGAAATTTCGATATGTACATATAGGGATTTTAAGCTTATATGCGTAAGACGCAGCTATGTGTACTATATCAAAATGATCGATGGGTTGGGGTTGTACCTAAACTTGAAAATTAAATAAAAATGGTGAAAATTTAAAGTAAAAAAAGTAAAACTTTAAAAGATATAAATCAGTTTATTTGAGTAGGTTTTCCGAATATTTCCAAAAATTCCTACACTCAAAATCTCTGCAAAATCAAAAAATTGTATCTGACAACTTTAGCGTTAGGTATATTTTTTCCTTTCACAAACATGCAACCTTGAAATTTCACTCTCAACTCGCGCAAAAAAGTTTCACTTCACTTAGGGATAACAGTAACACCCAGGGCGTTAATGAACTGCACCAACAAAAAATAGTTTTCATTCAATAATTAAAAAAATATCCTATTTTTATTTTAATAAATGTAAGAAGAATACCTGCATTTTCGGTGTTGGCTTATGATGACTTTGTAGAATAACCTATATTTGTATTTTTGTACATAAAATCGATGATCGCGACCTCGAAATATCATTATAAAAATATGAAAAAAATTCTGGTAGTGGTTGTAGGCCCCTAAGAACCCATCAGAACACCCTAAAAATAAATGAAAAAAACGAAATCCTGGTCCACCCTAGGGCACATTCTTAGTAATCATTGGCGATTACTCTAAAACTCACTCGCTTATTTTATAAAATCTTAAAACTCAAAGAGCTCTGTCGTACTAAATTGAAAATAAAAAAATAATAAATATTGATTTTGTGTCAAAAAGGAAAATAAGTATAGAGAAAATGATTCATATGCATCAAAATAAATTTATTTATTTTCACACTAGAAAATGAATGGATACACCCTGACCTAGAGTGACGAACAATCGAATAAATTGTGGATAGAAGTTCTTTAGAAGAAAGACATAATTTCCAATGAAGATTTGTGTTTCTTGAAGATGAAACTAGTATGTAAGACTGGAGCAAAGCTGGAGATCAAATCATGTTAGAGAATTGGAAATTTTCTTCTGACGCGACTAAATGGCTTTGAACCAAATTCAAGAAATAGGTTTGATCCTTCACTTTGAGTTTTTGTGATTATCTGTGAGTTTTACTCCGACGTCCTGTCAAATTCACAAAAAAAAATATATTGACAGAACTTGGGACCAAAATGCACAGAAAATCACATAAATTCAGAGTAAAGGAACAAACTTAATAGTTTCATTTCGAAGTCTTAAATTTTTTTAAGCAGATAGAAAAAGATCAGAAAAGAAGATTGGATCCATTTCCAACAGAGAATAAGATATCAAAATAAATCGTTCAGTTCCATATATCCAGTTGACAAACACTGATTTCCTCAATGAACAACAATTATTGTGAACAATGCAATGAAACATTGTTATTCGATTTTTTATAACCCACCCTTTTACTAAAAATTGCTGATTATTGAATTAAATTAAAAACATATTACATATGTATGTGTAGTAAAAGAAGAAAAATGGTATATGTTTATTAAAATGGAAGGATTATGGGTTTATAATTCAAAAAATAAACAAAAAAGTAAATATTTCAAAGAATATAAAAAAAAATTTAGTATTAATAAACAAAAAAAAAACTAATACAGAAATATACTATAATTTTCAAATCAATTTTATCAGCCTTAGTACAACAGACCTTCATAACTATTGTACTGCAAGATGAAATGATGTTTTTTCCTGTTACGCTTAAGTAACGGTGTTTGATATTTTATTGAATTCTATAATGAAAACAAAAAATTAAACATAAACAGAAACAGAAATAATTTTAACTTTTAATTATTTTTTCAAACATATACATCAAAAACTTATACATACATAAGTCCATTCCCTCCAAAATCCCTGCCTCAATCCCTCTTTAAAAAACTCTCTTATTCTTCTTAATAATCCTTCCTGTTTCCTATTTTCTATTTCTTCTCTTTCACGTAACTAAAAAAAAATTATTTACCACTCTTTTATATTTTTTAACATTTAAAATCATAAAATTTTAATATACATACATTCCCTGACATTTCATCTCTACGATTCATTAAATTATTTCCATTATCTTGCATTTTATTCATTTTTAACAAATTAAATTAAAATATTTTCCTTTATCAAATTATTCTTGCTTCCGCTCAGCTTCAGATATTTTTATTAATGATTTTTTTTTTTGTATTTTTTGACTTATCTAGAATTTTCGATTTCATGAACAACTGCGTATTATAAAAATTATTACAAAATCGGGCCAGTAGAAAAAGTGTATAGTGGATTATTTAAATTGTATTCTGCCAACTGATGTACTAAAAGCGTCATTGTAATGGGTAATTGGTAAATGGTCATATTGGTAAGATTGGTAATATTGGTAAGTTTGGTAACTTGTAATAAATTGGCAATTGGTATATTTAAGGGTAAAAGTATTATTTGTGGTAATTGAAATTGCAGTTGCAGTCGCAGTTTCAGTTGCAGTGGTAGTTGCAGTGGTAGGTGCAGTTGCAGTTGTAAGTGCAGTTGCAGAGGTAAGTTCAGTTGCAGCGGTAGGTGCAATTGCAGTGGTAAGTGCAGTTGCAGTGGTAAGTGCAAATGCAGAGGTAAGTTCAGTTGCAGCGGTAGGTGCAATTGCAGTGGTAAGTGCAGTTGCAGTGGTAAGTGCAGTTGCAGTGGTAAGTGCAGTTGCAGTGGTAGTTGCAATTGCAGTTGCAGTGGTAGTTGCAGTTGCAGTGGTAAGTGCAGTTGCAGTGGTAGGTGCAGTTGCAGTGGTAAGTGGAGTTGCAGTGGTAAGTGCAGTTGCAGTGGTAAGTGCAGTTGCAGTGGTAAGTGCAGTTGCAGTGGTAGTTGCAATTGCAGTTGCAGTGGTAGTTGCAGTTGCAGTGGTAAGTGCAGTTGCAGTGGTAAGTGCAGTTGCAGTGGTAAGTGCAGTTGTAGTGGTAAGTGCAGTTGCAGTGGTAAGTGCAGTTGCAGTGGTAAGTGCAGTTGCAGTGGTAAGTGCAGTTGCAGTGGTAAGTGCAGTTGCAGTGGTAAGTGCAGTTGCAGTGGTAGTTGCAATTGCAGTTGCAGTGGTAGTTGCAGTTGCAGTGGTAAGTGCAGTTGCAGTGGTAGGTGCAATTGCAGTGGTAAGTGCAGTTGCAGTGGTAAGTGCAGTTGCAGTGGTAGTTGCAATTGCAGTTGCAGTGGTAGTTGCAGTTGCAGTGGTAAGTGCAGTTGCAGTGGTAGGTGCAGTTGCAGTGGTAAGTGCAGTTGCAGTGGTAAGTGCAGTTGCAGTGGTAAGTGCAGTTGTAGTGGTAAGTGCAGTTGCAGTGGTAAGTGCAGTTGCAGTGGTAAGTGCAGTTGCAGTGGTAGTTGCAGTTGCAGTTGCAGTGGTAGTTGCAGTGGTAAGTGCAGTTGACCTTGCAGTGGTAGGTGCAGTTGCAGTTACCACTTAACTAAAACTGCAATTGCAATTGCAACTACCACTGCAACTGCAACTGCAACTACCACTGCAACTGCACTTACCACTGCAACTACCACTGCAACTGCAACTGCAACTACCACTGCAACTGCACTTGCCACTGCAACTGCACTTACCACTGCAACTGCACTTACCACTGCAACTGCACTTACCACTTACCACTGCAACTGCACCTACCACTGCAACTGCACTTACCACTGCAACTGCAACTACCACTGCAACTGCAATTGCAACTACCACTGCAACTGCACTTACCACTGCAACTGCACTTACCACTGCAACTGCACTTACCACTGCAACTGCACTTACCACTGCAACTGCACTTACCACTACAACTGCACTTACCACTGCAACTGCACTTACCACTGCAACTGCACTTACCACTGCAACTGCACCTACCACTGCAACTGCACTTACCACTGCAACTGCAACTACCACTGCAACTGCAATTGCAACTACCACTGCAACTGCACTTACCACTGCAACTGCACTTACCACTGCAACTGCAACTACCACTGCAACTGCAATTGCAACTACCACTGCAACTGCACTTACCACTGCAACTGCACTTACCACTGCAACTCCACTTACCACTGCAACTGCACCTACCACTGCAACTACCACTGCAACTGAAACTGCGACTGCAACTGCAATTTCAATTACCACAAATAATACTTTTACCCTTAAATATACCAATTGCCAATTTATTACAAGTTACCAAACTTACCAATATTACCAATCTTACCAATATGACCATTTACCATTTACCAATTACCCATTGCAATGACGCTTTTAGTACATCAGTTGGCAGAATTAAATTTAAATAATCCACTATACACTTTTTCTACTGGCCCGATTTTGTAATAATTTTTATAATACGCAGTTGTTCATGAAATCGAAAATTCTAGATAAGTCAAAAAATACAAAAAAAAAATCATTAATAAAAATATCTGAAGCTGAGCGGAAGCAAGAATAATTTGATAAAGGAAAATATTTGAATTTAGTTTGTTAAAAATGAATAAAATGCAAGATGATGGAAATAATTTTTTGAATTGGATAGATGAAATGTCAGGGAATGTATGTATATTAAAATTTTATGGTTTTAAATGTTAAAAATATAAAAGAGTGGTAAATAATTTTTTTTTAGTTACGGGAAAGAGAAGAAATAGAAAATAGGAAACAGGATGGATTGTTTAGAAGAATAAGAGAGTTTTTTAAAGAGGGATTGAGGCAGGGATTTTGGAGGGAATGGACTTATGTATGTATAAGTTTTTGATGTATATGTTTGAAAAAATAATTAAAAGTTAAAATTATTTCTGTTTCTGTTTATGTTTAATTTTTTGTTTTCATTATAGAATTCAATAAAATATCAAACACCGTTACTTAAGCGTAACAGGAAAAAACATCATTTCATCTTGCAGTACAATAGTTATGAAGGTCTGTTGTACTAAGGCTGATGAAATTGATTCGAAAATTATAGTATATTTCTGTATTAGTTTTTTTTTTGTTTATTAATACTAAATTCTTTTTTATATTCTTTGAAATATTTACTTTTTTTTTATTTTTTGAATTATAAACCCATAATTCCTTCCATTTTAATAAACATATACCATTTTTCTTCTTTTACTAGACATATACATGTAGAGTTTAATGTAAGTTAAATCGTTATAATTTATTCATATTAAAAAGTATAATTCAATCAATTAATTTTAGTTTAAGTTATAATTTAAGTTTTAAATTTAGTAAAGTAAGATATATCAAGAAATAGTAAAGTGGCAATTCGAAGATGTTGCTGGATCGGTGGTTGGTAATACAAGAAACCTTAGCTTTGTTCTCTTCTCTGGACATCGTGTTCAAGCATCGATGCTGCCAACTATTTCTGATTTGAGAAGCAAATCAGTTCAGTGGATGTTTCGTTAACTTCCAGAAAAGCAAGGAGGTAGGAGTTGACAAATACTAGTTTCCTACAACTCGGCCATCCTGTTAGTTCAACGTCTCGGAGAACTTATTAGTTTTATAATCTGAAAATAGACTTTTAGTTTAAAATTTGATTAATCTCACTTGTCTCTGCTATCATTTGCTGTCATGATCATGTTTTCTAGGTCATCTTAGGCAAAAGCTTTCTTCTCATAGCTGGTTAATAATTTTTCTTCTATTGTAACAAAATCTTCTCGGATGGGTTTATCGTCTTAAAATCTTCATCATCACATAGGTAAATGTCATCGCAGGTAGGTGACCATCTCAGGTATAGCGTATAGGGAATCATCTCAGATTGATAGTCATCTCAGGTAGGTAGTCATCTCAGGTAAGTAATCATCTCAGGAAGGTCATCTCAGGTAAGTAGTCATCTCAGGTAAGTAATCATCACAGTTAGGTATTCATCTCAGGTAAGTTATCATCTCAGGTAAGTAATCATCTCCGGTAGGTCATCTCAGGTAAGGAGTCATCTCAGGTAAGTAATAATCTCAGGTAGTTAAGTCATCGCAGGTAAGTAGGTCATCTCAGGTAAATAAGTCATCTCAGGTAAGAAATCATCTCAGGAAGGTGTCATTTGTATCTTTTCCCATCGAGTCTGGTAAAACAGCATCGCTTTCAATGACTTCGTCCTCATCAGAAGAATCATCGTAAGGAACCCATGGTTTCATATTATCAGCACTGCTACTGGTCTTTCTGGGCCCCTCTGACTAATCAACTTTTTCCACGTCATAACGATCATGTAGGCCAACGGTTGTCACCCTATAAGAACCAAGAAATTTTTTATGAATTTTTATTAAATTACCAAACTGTGTTCTGCGTATGGCTACGAGATCTCCAACTTTTTTATTTTCGGGCAGCCTTCCTTTTCTTATTAAAACCTCGCTCATTTTCGCACTGGATGGACTCGATTTGTTTTCTTGCTTGTTCACGCATACTATCTCTCTCCTCGTTAAATAACTCCAAAAGCTCTTCAGATACTGCTTCAGCAATGCGAACGTCTTCCTTGTTCCTCATATGAACTCCAAACATCAGTTCGAAAGGAGATCGGCCAGTGCTCCTACTAACGCTGGAATTTAAAAACTTTTGAACTTTATTTGTGAACTTATACCAATCTTGAGGCTTTTCCAAAGAAAGTTTTGTAAGAATAGGAATAATAGTTCTATTTATTCTTTCCACTTGTCCATTACCTCTTGGAACCCCAGTTGTTATTTTAGTATGTTTGATACCTTCCTCTTGACAATATTCATCGAAATTATTCGATGTAAATGCTGTACCTTTGTCCGTGATAAACCTGTGTGGATTTCCAAAAATGCTGCTTTGTTGAGTAAGTTTTTGAAGTACTTCTGCAGTACACAGGGTTTTAGTCGGATATATCCACACGAATTTACTGAAACCGTCTACGACAACAAGGATATACTTGTACTGCTTCCCCGTCACTGAAAGTGGTCCAACGTGATATAAGTGGTATGTGTGTAACGGACGATCCTCTTTTGGAATTGGGTACAAGTATCCTTCCTGCTTTCCCTGCTTTTTTTCCGATAATATACACTCAATGCAGCTTTGTCTACATTTTTCTATTTTTTCTCTAAGATTTGAAATAGAATAGTCTCGCTTAATAACATCTTCCATTTTTCTTACTGAAAAGTGGCCTTGGTCGTGGACCTTTTTAATAAGCTCCTTTTCCATACCTTTTGGAATGCATAAAAGCCGGTCGCCTTGGTCGTTAACCTCGTATAAAATGTAATTTTCATAAACAAAATTTTTATAACCACCTTGTTCCAAAAGTTTGATAATGATAGCAATTCTTTCATCTTTGTTTTGATCTGCTTTCAACCTCTCGACTAATTCGCTCTGAACAACCATGGATAAGGGATTTCGGCTAAGTGCATCTACATGCTTCATTTTTGTACCTGCTCTATGTTCCAGCTTATATTCAAAATCCTGAAGAAGCAAAGCCCAGCCCGCAATCCTCGAAGCTAACTCTTTTTTTTCCATCGTCTGCTTAAAAGCTGCACAGTCAGTGACGATTTTGAAATTAATCCCAAGAAGATACACCCTCAATTTTTTTAACGCTGCAACTATAGCTAAAACCTCTAACTCGTAGCTACTATATTTTTCTTGAGCTGGTGAAGTCTTTCGACTGTAAAAATATACCGGGTGAAACGAACTATCTTCACTGGACTTCTGCATCAATATTGCCCCAAAACCGAATTTAGACGCATCCGTATGTAGTTCAGTTTCTGCTTTCGGGTTATAGATCATGAGAACAGGGTGCTGTGACAATGAATTCTTGATAAGAGTGAATGCTTCCTTCTGTTTTACTCCAAAAAAGAATTTATTCTCCTTCCTCAACAAATCACTCAATGGTTTAGCCAAGGCAGTGGCGGATCCAGGGGGGTGGCTATAGGGGCTAAAGTCCCCCCCCACAGCCGGTTCTTAAAATTGATTGAAATATAGAAATCAGAATCAGGAGTCAGAAAAAATAACGAGGCTGGGGCTACGCAGTGTATATGCTACTTATTTTTTTTCTAAGCCCCAAATTAATTAGGTTGGGGATGAATTCTGAAGGGAATTTTACAAAAAACAAGTTCGGGGCTACGGATAATTGAACGAAAAAAAAAACAGCTCGCGAGTAGGGCTTGAGAAGAATTGTACAAAAAAACGTGGTCGGGGCTAAGCAAAAAATTCCTTTAAAACTTACCTTATCCAGAAAATGTTTGCGCTTGACTCAAGGGACTGTCAAGTCCAAGTTGGGGCTAAAGCTTGAAGAGATAATTGAAAAAAAAACGGGGTCGGGGCTTAACACTTAACATGCCAAACAAAAAAATAATTCACCCTATGAACTTCGCTTACTTTGCAAAAAAACGAAATTGGGGCTAAAAACCGTGAAGAATTTGGGAACAACAAATCCAAATCTGAGTTTTCTCTGGCCACTCAGAAAATCATGCGTGTGAATATTTGCAGTCCATCTAGACTGACGTACAAATTTACTGACAGATTTTTTTTTCTGGTGGTTCAAAGCTTGACGGGCTGAAAATTGAAGGTATATACATTTTTTTTTCTATCTCCACTTAAAAATATTTTAAATGTTAAATACTACAGATGTTATTGTATGTAATATTGAAATCATTTTAAACCGGGGAAAGAAGCTGATATAAATGCACAAAAAACAAGGCTATTCTAAAAGGAAAAGTGGGAATGCCAAAATTCAATTATTTATATAACTGTAGATTTTCACAAAAAAAAAACTTTAACCTAAACTAAAACTTTTTTATATTAGTTATGTATAAATTATAAAAATATATAAATTATAAAATAAAATCAACATCGTCACAATAGTTAAAATAATTTGTTCTTCTCTTTTCCCTCTGACAACGAATGTTACATTTCCTCGTCACTCGAAAACGTAAAAAAAAAAATAATTTCAAATAGAAAGAAATATAATAATTTATTATTATTATAAAATGGCAGTTATCAATAAGATTTTAGAATGGTTATTACGATCAAGTGTACTGAACGCTGCACTGATAGAACCAGAGCCTACAGCAAATTTTGGGAGTGGATTGCTAACTAAAATATGAGTATGATGGTGTGTAGGTGCATATATCGCGGTATCAAAAACAACTGTCTGGCAGGTTTCTTTTTCAGCCTTTGGCGGGAGTGGGAGTTTGAAAATAGCGATTTTCCAGTTTATTTTTTCATAGGTATTACCACTTCAATAAATTTAAAAAATATATAATGTGATGCTCTGTCATTTTCTTTAAGTCAAAACGTCAAAATCTTGGCAATCCAACCAACAGAACTCAAGATATTAGGTTTTTAAGCGAGCCTTAATCGATTTTTTTGGAGACTTTGTTTTGTTGATTTTTTGTGTTTTATAATTCTCCAAGAAAAAGACGATAAGGTCCCCTTAAAAAGCTTATATTTTGAGTTATATTGGTCGAATTGCAAAGATTATGATGATTTGACTTTAAGAAAATGACAAAATAAACTGGAAAATCGGTATTTTCAAACTCCCACCCCCGCCAAAGGCTGAAAAAGAAACCTGCCAGACTGTTGTTTTTGATACCGCGATATATGCACCTACAAACCATCATACTCATATTTTGGTTATTAATCCACTCCCAAAATTTTCTGCCGGCTCTTAGGCTATGAAGTTTAAATTGCAGAATCGTTTAACTAGAACTACAGAATTATCTAAGTTCAAGGTTTACTTTGAAACCGAATCAAGTGCTGAACTTAAGTTTAAACATAAATTGTAGTTTAACTTGTGAAACTGGCCATTAATGTTTCAAACTGGATCTACCAAGCCCCCCCACAGCCTAATCCTAGATCCGCTACTGAGCCAAGGTACCATAATCTAGGATAAACTTTCTAAAATATCCTGAAAGACCAAGAAAACTTTGCACATTTTTTAAATTCTTAGGCTCTGGAAAGTTCTTTATGGCATCTATCTTCAATTTTGATGGACTGACATGCCCATTTTCAATTTCATAACCCAGGTATTCTATTTTGCTGAAGAGAAAGCGACACTTTTTCCTGTTGAAACGAAGGCCAAATTGTGCTGCTAATTCGAAAACCTTTTTTAAATTCTGAATAGCTTCTTCACAGGAATTGCCAATGATTATGAAATCGTCAATATAGACAATAAGTAAGCCTTCTCTTATAAGTGGCGAAAATATCCAGATAATGAATATTTGAAACACATTTGGAGACAAACATAACCCAAACGGCATTTTCAGGAACTCAAATTGACCTGACGGAGTTACAAAGGCCGTGTACTTCCTGCTACTTTCTTCAACATTCACATGAAAGAACCCATTCTCGAGGTCTAGTGTGATAAATACTTTTGACGTTCCAAGCTTATCTATCTGATCTTCTATAAGCGGGAGGGGAAAGTGATTCCTAATGATTTTTCTGTTCAGCTGTCTAAAGTCAACGCAAAGACGTTTCGATCCATCCTTTTTTGAAACAAGGACTATTGGACTAGCAAAATCTGATGAGCTCACTCGAATAATTTTTTTTCTTAGCCATTCCTCAATTGTGTCATCAACAATCTGCTTCTCAAGTGGTGAAAGACGACGTGGGTTTTGGTAAATAGGAGTTTCATCAGTCAGGATAATTTTCATCTCGAAATCATTTTGACTTTCTTTTTTTGGGATATACTCTTCTACTAGCTTTTCGATGTCTTCCTTGAATTTCAAATTTCCCACTTGCAATTCAAGCTCGCGCTCCTGACTAACCATAAAACACTCTAGAAAATTATCAAGCTTTTTCACCTGCACTGCCTTTGAAGTTATGGATATTTGAGTGTTAGTAAAAACATTTTGACCCAAAATCATACGCATTGACATATAGCTGTCCGATATAACGTGGATTATATCCTCGAAAATGTTTTCGTCGAACGAAATGCTTCCCACAAAACTTCCTAATGTTTGAACAGCTCTGTCTGATAAGCCTCTTAACTGCATTGGTTGACCTGTCAATGTTGGAGCACCTAATCGAATGTATTCATCTGAGCGTAATAATGAGAGTTCACTACCTGTGTCTAAAAGAGCATCAACTGAATAATTTTCCTTGATAAACTGAACCGTCTTGTAAAAATTTGAATTAGGACTACTCAAAGTACTAGTAGCTTTGACAGTAGCCTTAGGAGCAGCCTCATTAGTGCATTGTGGAGCTTTGTGGCCAAATTGTCGGCATTTGAAACATTTAGGCCCTTCCGATTTCTTGCTACAAACATTAGCCCGATGACCCTTCATTCCGCAATTAAAACAAACCAAACCTGAACCTCCAGCATTACCCGAAACCGTCGAACTAGTATTCGCTTTATTTGAAGACGAATTCAGCTTTGAACCCGACGACAACACCTGACATCTTTCAGAAAAAGTCTTATAGACTTCTAATTTTCGCTTAAAGTCTTTAAAATTGTTTGAACCGTAAAGCATTCCTTTGTTACTGTGGGAATCTTTTATACCATCTATTACGTATTGTATTATTGAAGGTTCCTCAATACTTGCACGTGCACCTAGTTCTTTCATTTTTAAGAAGTACTGCAATACTGTTTCGTCTTTGTTTTGTTTTTTTTTTCCATTAGCTTCCTATGTACCTCTGCGCTCGACCATTTTTCACCGAACTCATCTGACAGATATTTTTTTAAGCTTCCCCACGTGGTAAGCCCCTTCTCAGAACGAATAGCCATTTTCGCGGAACCCGATAAAAGTCTTTTTGCGAACAAAAGATTCTCTAAAGGAGTCCACTTCATCAATTCCGCCATGCTCTCTACCTCACCTATCCAACACCAAACACTATAATTGTCATCACCATTAAACTCTTGTATTGAGTTTGAAACATCTACGAAAGACGCAGCTCCACGACTTCTATTTCGTAGAGCTTCCACCTCGTCTTGTAATAAGGAAATCTCAACATCTTTCCTTATAGTGTTTTCTCTGTGATCCAGATTTTTTTTCCCGAAGTTCCAACTGCCTACTTTTTTCTTCTAGCTCTGCCATAGCATCTGATATATCTAACGATTGTGGATTTTTTGTAGTACTATTTCTATTTTTTCTGCCCATCATAAAGCAAAACGGCAAATTCTCAAGAAAAATAGAAAAACTGCAAAACAACGTCAAATTCCCTATGCACAAGCACACAACAGCAAGGGTAAGCCACAATTGATTGAAAGTGTCGATCGATCTCAATTAGTAAAAGAAAAAAAGTAATTGTACACTCATTCGTACACTCGGAGCAGTAATTACAATTATCTCTTTTTCAATAGAACTTTCTCTCACTTTCCCAACGTTCCCAATGTGTAATTTTAAGAAAAAATTTTAATTTTTTATGATACCATCAAGCCGGGTTATTCGCACGGCAAAATATTCCCTCGATAAAAACAGCTTAACTTAGCAGCAACCGCGACTTGAACTTTGATATACAGCATGCACGTGTCACGTTGTTTTATATGCACAGGTCCAATAATTAAATTTTTAATTTTATTTAATTTTAAATAGGTTGAGCCCCCATGTAGAGTTTAATGTAAGTTAAATCGTTATAATTTATTCATATTAAAAAGTATAATTCAATCAATTAATTTTAGTTTAAGTTATAATTTAAGTTTTAAATTTAGTAAAGTAAGATATATCAAGAAATAGTAAAGTGGCAATTCGAAGATGTTGCTGGATCGGTGGTTGGTAATACAAGAAACCTTAGCTTTGTTCTCTTCTCTGGACATCGTGTTCAAGCATCGATGCTGCCAACTATTTCTGATTTGAGAAGCAGATCAGTTCAGTGGATGTTTCGTTAACTTCCAGAAAAGCAAGGAGGTAGGAGTTGACAAATACTAGTTTCCTACATACATATGTAATATGTTTTTAATTTAATTCAATAATCAGTAATTTTTAGTAAAAGGGTGGGTTATAAAAAATCGAATAACAATGTTTATAGTTGTTCATTGCATTGTTCACAATAATTGTTGTTCATTGAGGAAATCAGTGTTTGTCAACTGGATATATGGCCACTAACCGATTGGCTTGTATATCTCTAACTGAACGATTTATTTTGATATCTTATTCTCTGTTGGAAATGGATCCAATCTTCTTTTCTGATCTTTTTCTATCTGCTTAAAAAAATTTAAGACTTCGAAATGAAACTATTAAGTTTGTTCCTTTACTCTGAATTTATGTGATTTTCTGTGCATTTTGGTCCCAAGTTCTGTCAATATATTTTTTTTTATGAATTTGACAGGACGTCGGAGTAAAACTCACAGATAATCACAAAAACTCAAAGTGAAGGATCAAACCTATTTCTTGAATTTGGTTCAAAGCCATTTAGTCGCGTCAGAAGAAAATTTCCAATTCTCTAACATGATTTGATCTCCAGCTTTGCTCCAGTCTTACATACTAGTTTCATCTTCAAGAAACACAAATCTTCATTGGAAATTATGTCTTTCTTCTAAAGAACTTCTATCCACAATTTATTCGATTGTTCGTCACTCTAGGTCAGGGTGTATCCATTCATTTTCTAGTGTGAAAATAAATAAATTTATTTTGATGCATATGAATCATTTTCTCTATACTTATTTTCCTTTTTGACACAAAATCAATATTTATTATTTTCAATTTAGTACGACAGAGCTCTTTGAGTTTTAAGATTTTATAAAATAAGCGAGTGAGTTTTAGAGTAATCGCCAATGATTACTAAGAATGTGCCCTAGGGTGGACCAGGATTTCGTTTTTTCATTTATTTTTAGGGTGTTCTGATGGGTTCTTATGGGCCTACAACCACTACCAGAATTTTTTCATATTTTTATAATGATATTTCGAGGTCGCGATCATCGATTTTATGTACAAAAATACAAATATTGGTTAATCTACAAAGTGTTGATGTGTTGAAGTGTGAAAATGCAGGTATTCTTCTTAGATTTATGAAAATAAAAATAGGATACTTTTTTAATTATTGAATGAAAACTATTTTTTGGTTGGTGCAGTTCATTAACGCCGAGGGTGTTACTGTTAGTTCCCAAAGTGAAGTGAAACTTCTTTGCGCGAGTTGAGAGTGAAATTTCAAGGTTGCATTTTTGTGAAACGAAAAAATATAACGTTAAAGTTGTGAGATACAATTTTTTGATTTTGCAGAGATTTTGAGTGTAGGAATTTTTGGAAAGTCGGAAAACCTACTCAAATAAACTGATTTATATCTTTTAAATTTTTACTTTTTTTACTTTAAATTTTCACCATTTTTATTTAATTTTCAAGTTTAGGTACAACCGCAACCCATCCATCATTTTGATATAGTACACATAGCTGCGTCTTACGCATATAAGCTTAATATCGCTATACATATTGTTGTATAAAGTTAAACTTACAAGTTAGGAATATACTAGCTTGTATATATAAATATTATTTATGTAAGCATATTATGTAACAGTTAGTCGACAAGCTTATGTGGATAACATAGACTATAGAGAGACAGAACATTGGTACACATCATAGAGTCAAGTTGACTACTCAATAAAGTACTTGATGATTTAATTATATAATCATATGTTTTAAATATAAAACACATACCGAAATTTTTAGATCGCCAAAGAAGTTTCACTTCTGCACACGCTCTTATCCGGAAATTTCATCAGGTTCAGGCTTGGCTAGGGAAGCCAACCCAAGGGAAGAGGTGTGGGGTTGGAAACGAACTACTAAGAGGATTGGAGCCCGTTATGATATCAGGAGAAACGATTGCACCGACACTCGTTTAAATTATTTCTTCAAGTGTAACAACCAATGTGGTGCAGCGTGCAGTTGCCAAAAAGTCGATTTTTAATGTTCAGCTGTCTGCAAGATCTGCTGTGGGAAAAGCTGCTCCGACACCAATATAGCTGAGATCAAAGATGACTCTGAGGGTGAGGAAAACAATGATGATAACGAAAACCCGACTACATAATCTTTTTTGGAAGGAAATAGATTCGAATGCGACTCCCAAAACGAAAGCGAAAACGAAATGCCCTCACGATCCCCATAGCCTCAAACGATCGAAGATTAGAATCCAATAAAAGGATTTTGAAGTGGATTAGGCCTGCCGGGGATACCACGATAAGAAACGCACCTGATACTCTACCTCTTCGGTGGTGAGGAAAAGAGTGTGGGTGCATTGACTTGCCACATCATTCATTAATAGGAAATAGGGACTCAAGGGGAAAACAAAAATGTTAAAATTAGCCGTAACGTAATCTTTTTTTCAAAATAATAACAAACAAAAGTACAAGCAAATATCTTATTACTGTAAATGAGTTAAAATTGTGTATATATCTGTGGCCAAAAGGACAAACAACATAAGTCGACTTATGTCGAAATTGAGTTGATTATGCTATCGGATGCGCAATATGCGATTCTATCTTCTATATTTTGTTTGTTCGTATTTTTATCTCTTATGGTTAATGAGTTATAGCCATCTTGATATTGAGTATAAATTATCAAAAGCTGCTTATAACCACAAGCAGGAACAACGGAGAAGGTTCCATCCACCACATATCTTCTATTGTCATTTGTGGAGAAGTACTAATGACTTTTACAATTGTTGGCCACACGAACAGAGTGTTCATAATGTTCATTTTAAGTTTGGACATTCTGTTGGTTTTTTTTTTTAACGGACATAATGTCCATTTAATATTTATTGGGACATATAATGTCCATGGACGGTTTGACTTTTCGAAATGTACATAGCGTCCATGGACATAATGTCTTGTTAAAACGAACATATTGGCCGTGGACATTATGTCTGCTGGAAACAGTCATAAGGCTTATGGACATTATGTCCGAAGAATTTTTCTTCGAATTATATTCTCTTTAAAAAGACATTAAGTCCATGGACAATATGACAAAGACATAATGTCCATGGGCCTTATGTCCGTTTGTGCAGACTTTAGGTCCATGGACATTATGTCTTTGGACATTATCTTCATCAAAGACCAAAAAGCTTGGAGTAAAACAGAAGAACCGACAATTTACCTGTGAGTACATCATTGAACTTTCGGATTAAAAGGTCCTGGTGTAAAAAAAAACTGCTTCATCGTGTTACTTCCCTTCTTTGTATACTTTTCGTGTGAGTCATCCCCTAACATTTTCTTTTATTTTGAAGTCCAGTCAATTTTGGGATAAAGACAGCAATAGACCATTTTGGTTCAAAATTTACTTTTTAAACACTAGAGCTGTATGTTGTTTGGTTGCAAATCCACTGGTTCAAGTGATGTTTTGTAGTACGAAGATGATTTTAAAACATTCCTCTTGGAACTTTAAACTACCAAATTCATCGTTCCATAATAATATATTACTCCAACATCGTAACGTATCCTTTCCTGTTGTGATGATGGTTCAGAAGTTGCTCCTCTTCTCTCAACAAGATGGTTATAATAATATTTTTCACGATCTGATGAAAGAGAATCAGTTTCTGAACCATTATCACAACATAGAAGGAGGCATTGTCCTATTATGGAAAGATAAACTTGGTAGTTTAAAGTGCCAAGACCAATGGTTTGCAGTCATCATGATACTACAAAGCATTCGCTAGAATCAATGTTTCTGCAAACCAACGATCTTTTCAGACAGACTCCATGGAGTTTCAAACAAACAATGCCGCTATTCATAATCTAGTGTTAAAATCTTTACTTTCAAGCAAAAAAGCTCTTTTGCTGCCCTAACCCCCTATTCGCCGAACTTCAAAATAATAGAAAATGTTGGGTAAGCTCACACGAAAAGTATAAAAAGAAGGTAAGGAGCACGATGACTGCTTCACGACATTAAGTTGCCCTTGAGTGAAATTTCACTTGACTATTTGGAATCACTGTATAACTCCCTAAAAGATCGATTTTTTGAAGTTACATATTTTGAAATCTGGTAGTAGCGCACATTATTAGCATATACATTAATCTATTAAAATTAAAAAAAAAAAACATTAAAAACATCGTTTTTCTTCAATTTTTGTGTGTGTTTCTAACCTTATGAAACGATAAAATTACTTAAAAAAACATGTATTCCCTTAACTGCCGTTAACTTTTTTTCTTGAGTTCAACTATGGGTTTTCTATGGCACATTTCTAATTTTGGCTAATTTTGATCTCTTTCGCGTTTGTTATTAACTTTTCAAAGATGACTGTTTCTAACCTCATGCGCAGTGTATATGATAGTTATGTAGAAAGTGCTGATGAATGAAAATAAATGTATTTTAGGTACTTAAATTTACTATTTAAACAAACGAATTTATAACTGTGAATTTCTTAAATTAAACATTATTTATATTAGTTGTTGTCATTGTTTACTTTTACTAGTTATGAAGTAAAGATGCACTGTCTGCTGTATCATTCAGTCTTTTCGTTGAACGTTGAACATAAGTCAACTTAAACGAAATAATTTATTAAACTCCAGTACGGAAAAGAACATAAGCCGACTTAACACCGAAATATTTACAAAACTGCATAAGGAAAAACAGCATAAGTCTTGCTTTTTGCAAAATAACCTATAAATAAACAAAAAAGTTAACATTTTTTAATAGAGAATAATTTTTATCAACATCTTGCTTATTTCTGCGTTATTACATTTTCAATAAGTTTGTTACTTTTTTTGCGAACGCAAAGCAAATCTTCAAACTGCTCTCCTGAAAAACTACAAAGAGTGACTTATGTATGTCGTTTTTCCTTGTGGCTACAGATATATATATATATACTAGCTGACCCGGCGCACTTCGTTCCGCCTAAATTAATTTATGTAAAGAAAATAATAATTCCGAGCATGATATTCAATGATGTTTCATGTAATTCGGTCAATTGAAATTCTTTATTCTAAAGTATTATTAAATACAATTAAATAACTAAACTAACAATGTCGATGTGTTTGAATGAAACCAAAATGATTGGCGTGTTGGCCAACCTTTCGCTTCTTTCTGAAGAGCTTTAATGGTAAAAAACATTTTTCGTTTTATATTCAGGCGCGTACACGTACAAAGCGGTAGGTTTTCCTATACGTTAGCACGTCACATACAACTGACCATGTAAGAAACATGGGAATTCAAGATTGATGCCAAAAACATCCAGCGATTGTCCTTACGTCTTATGGATTGTCAATTGTCATAACAAAGGCGGGACGCACTGAAAATTGAAGACGGTACGAATGGCAAATCGTTCGTAATAAGCGGAATCCGTTGAATGCGAAACATCTCCAACTTTGAATTTCCCCTTAAAATCGTGACTTGAATATAAGATTTCATTTGATGCACTTCACAATGAAACGCGTTCCGTTAAAAAGTGTTGGTGCATTGAGGTTGCGCAGCAAAATTATAACTGAGCCGACTTTCGTTTTTAAATTGTGTAGTGAAAAGCCTGGAACATCCAAAGAATTCAAAAATTCCGTGGTGGCTTCGTTTTCATCCATCACGTAGTCCACGGATTTGAATAAATTAACTCACCGACGATTTGATTTTGAATGACGAAATTCAAATGATTGACATTCGACGTTCTTGTTTTTCGCAACCAAAATCGCTCGTGAACTCAGCCAATCAGGGTTAACATAATTTTGAGTGAAGTTCGGAAAAAAATTCGCGATGAGCTCTTCCGGCGTTGTTGTAAAGTAGCGTTGTTTTCAATTGCAATTTCTCCACGTATTGCAAATTGGCCCCTTCCTGGGGCCAATACGAATTTATCAAGCCCTAAATCGTCAAAATCAAATTAACCGTTCTCGATTTATACACTAGAAACTGGATGTTCCAGGATGTTCATTTTTGCATTTTGCATTTTTTTTGGAAATTTTAGTGGATTTTCTTCCAGTTTCCTATGCCCTTTCTTGAACTAATACGAATTTATCAAGCCCTAAATCATAAAAGTCGAAGTAGCCGTTCTCGAGTTATGCATTAAAAACTGGATGTTCCCTGTTTTCCAATTCTCCTGGAAATTTTCCGGGATTTTCCTCCAGTATGTTATGTCCTTTCTTGAGCCAATACAAATCCATCAAGCCCTTTATCGTGAAAATCGAAGACCCGTTCTCGAGATATGCATTAAAAAGAGGATGATCCCTGATTTCCAATTTTCCTGAAAATTTTTCGGGATTTTTCTACAGCGTCCTATGTCCTCTTGATTTGTATAGTTAGCGGCAACACCCTGCGTTGCCCGGGTCCCTTTTGTTAAGGTATAGTTTGTTAACAAATCTTGAAAAAAAAAAATTTCCCGTGGAAAATAGTTTTCCTTGAAAATATTTCTGCTATCGTGCATATCTCTGAAATAAATTCGATGAATTGACCGCCCAATTCCCCAGGAAAACTTATTCCCGACATCAATAAATTTTCAACATCATTTATGTTCTCAATTTTCAAAGGATATAAATATTGTGCAAAGTGTTAATTATTATTAATATAAAAGCTCAACTATATATTCACGTATGTACTTCTTTATATCTATGCTAAAGACACCTACTTGTAAGAAAATATTTGAAAAATGTGTATGGTTTACTATCTCGCCCCCAACTATCACTGGCAAAGCAAAAGGTGTGATTTTTCGGAATTTTGACATTTCACCACCATCACTGTCAACTGTCAAGTGCGCTTTTTTTGATTTGTACTGGACTTAGAGTGCAAAATCCACCTTCTTAATCGATTGGTGCTCTCAGATCTTGACATTTCGACACCTGTCAAATTGAAAAGTGAAATTTCTTATTTTCTGTTGGTGCTAAAGTGCTGGCCGAGACATTAGGTAATAACACCCTCCTTAATCGATTGGTGCCCTTAGATTTTGACATTTCGACACACGACCTGCAACGCACAGAAGAGAGGAGCTGTAATACGGCAGTTTATGCTCTTATAGCATTGCTATTACCATTTTTGTTATAATTGTGTATGATTTACTCTAATGAGCGAATATTTCTCACTGATTTGAGAGATTGTGAAAGTATTCGCCGTGTTGATTTCAACATAACTAAATTTTCACCGACCATGTAAATCAAACATGATTGGTTAAGGTTTTACCTTCCACCACAATCCAATCAACAACCAGCGCATTTTTAGTTACTTGAGAATTACATCACGCCATTCATTAGCCTTTCATCGCTACTTATTATATTTTCCAACATTCTAACATTCACCTACACAATCAACAAAAACCAGGCAAAAAACTCATACGCACTTGAAACGTCAAATCTCATATAAGCTTAGCTTTGTACAACGCTCATTTCTTCTTCAAAAAGTTATATTTTTCGCCATGTCGGTCGCTGCATGTGGACATAGATTTTTTGGACTCCATTGGATTTTTTCTGGACATGTTCATAATACGCCCACTTTATTGATTTTTATTTGATTTCTGGAAAACGGGTGCACCGATTCGGATGAAGTTTTCAGAGATTGTTTTATAAACAAGAAACAATTAAAAAAATAATTAAAGTAAAATCCGCCCACTGCCAACCCCCGTTTTGTATTTATTTGCTTTGTGGAATTCACGGAAATGGATGGTTTACAAGGAAACGACCCAAAGGATTTAGAGGAAATTTTCAGTCCGCCCGAAATCCGCCCACTACCAAACTCACTTTTCACGCTCTTCTTTTTTCGTAAGTGCTCCAACGATTTTGATGCAATTTTCAGAGTCTGTGTATATGAGCAAGAAAACGGCCAAATATTACACTTTATTGTTTCTCGGAAACTTTTTTCAACGTTTTCGTCCAAATTTTCACAATTTGTTGTTATGCGCAAACAAAATTTGAAAGCACTTAGACTAATATTCGGCCGCTGCCACGCCCAATTTGATAATTTTTCGGTTTCCCAGAAACTTTGATAAAATGTTGAGGGTTTTTTGTAACAAGCAATCAAAACATTTTGAAAGTATTTTGAGTAACATCCGCCTACTTCCACATCCACGTCCTCATCCACTTTTCACGCTTTATTGTTTCTCGGAATTGGCTCAAATGATTTTAATGAAATTTTCACAGTTTTTTTCTTATGAAAAAAGCTTAAATTGAAAGTATTTAATCGTCTGCCCTTTGACACGACCCATTTTACTATTTTTTTTAAACTATAATAATTCTAACCTAAAGTAATACAGTATAGAAGCCAGCTTAATTGTTTGGTGTTCATTAAAATTATTAAATGTTTATTTGACAGAGCAAGATCTATGTACAAAAAAAAAATCATCACCATCACCATGTTGGCGAAGTCAAAACAAGTGATTTTCGACCAGACGTTCGTCCGTCGTCGGTCTGTGCGTCGTCAATGTGTCCTGATGCCTATAAGAGTGAAAGGAGTTCTTCAAATTTGATGTGAAGAAATTACCCAGAAGAAAATTAAATTTTTTGTTTTAGCTCACTCAAACGGGTAGCTCGAAAACGGCTCCTATGATTTTGATTAAAGTTTTTACATGTATTCATTATAACAGTTTTAATAACACTGCATACGAGGTTTCGACAAAAAAAATCGAATAACGGAAATATATAGGTAATGTTTTAATGTTGTACAATGTTTTGAGGTTTTTTGAAGAAATTGCCTTTTTTGTTTTCATAATCCTGAATTCGTTGCTTTTGTTAGAGTTTCGCATTCCGGTATTTCTACGTTAGTAAGAAAATATTGCATTTTACATTTTTAAACATTTTTTTTAAGGTTTGACTCTTTTGCCCACATATGTATGTATTTTGAATTATTTTTTTTTTATTTCGTTTTAAAGTTTGATATACATTTTATTTACTACAGTTTTCGTGCATATTTATTATACCTTTTTTGGTCTAAGACAAAACTTAAAAGCTGCATTTAAAAGTCATCATTTTACTTGCGTTAAAAATGCCTGAGGCCTACGTGCTTTGCATAAAAGCTGAAATAAACGATTCAAGCTGCAATATTATTAATGGTAAAGCTTAGCAATCTAATGATGAAATTCCATATATAAAGAACAAAAATAATTTCTTATAGGTATATAAGTTAGAGTGGTTATCAAAGCTACACTATATAAGAAATGCGACTCAAGCTTCGATTTCATCGTGTTTCAAATCGCTGCTCAAATCATTTTATCAGAACTCCAACGTAAAATGTTTAATTTATTTATGGAAAATGAATGCAAATACTTTTTATGTTTGTCTTAACGCATAGGTTGGATATAATAATAAATAAATATATAAATTTGACGGATATGCCGAGCGAAGCTCGGTCTCCCAGGTACTAATAATTTAAATAAACAGTAACTTGTTTATTTATCATCCAGAAAAGGTTTTTTTTATATGACTTGCCTTTATTCATTCATTCATTGCTCGGCTCTAGTTTGTCGTAGTGAGCTATAAAAAATAATTATTAATTAAACCGGTTCACAAGTCTTTATCAAAATTATTATAACTCAAAAGTATTTGACCAACAAAAAAAAAACTGAATAAAACTAACTGTTACTTTTAATTTATTTAAAAAAAAAATATTTATTTATTTTAACAATAGCTAATATTCTAATCAGTACTACTGGAGCCAAGATATTCGTAAAAACAGAAAATGTCTTTTTTGGGGGGCTGACCATTCACTGAAACTAGCTGACCTTTTATCACGAGCCGGTGGCCTTTGGAACGGTATACTTGTTTTGCGAATATCCCATAAATGAGGTGCCAAAAATAGTTGGTGACCTTTAAAAAATGTAACCCTTGATTAAAAGTTTTCTATGGCTGACCAATTTCTGAAACTAGTTGACCTTTTTTGAACACTTACTGACCTTTTAGATGGCATACTTTTTTTGCGAATATCCCATACATGAGGTGCTAAGGGTTAGGAGCCGGGATCCGTGGTATTATTTTATTTTTTATTGAAATTAAAACAAAAGACAAACAACGAATATGAATAAAGTTTATCTGTTTTTGTTAAATCATTTCTAATAAAAAG
Source organism: Melangyna quadrimaculata (assembly GCA_949320155.1). Lineage (NCBI taxonomy): Eukaryota > Metazoa > Arthropoda > Insecta > Diptera > Syrphidae > Melangyna > Melangyna quadrimaculata. The sequence continues at coordinate 380,557,942 of OX439483.1, forward strand.
TGATTAAATAATTGGTATTGGTACTGCAATTCTGAATATAAATTACATAATTATAGTTCCATGTAAAAGAAAAATATATTTTTTTTTCCATGCCTGTATACATTTCAAGTGGTTTCCCTCAAAACCCTATTACTAAAAAAATAAAATAAGAAATCCGCGATTTATTTCGCGCCTTTCCAGCTGTTGGGTGACACTAAAAACTAATTTTTTTTTATACTTTAGTACTCTGGTAGTCAAGACCTTACCATTGCGATACATTTTGGTGGCATACATCAATTATCTAAAAATTTCAATAAAAAATCCGTGAATTTAATCGCGCCTGTCGGGGGTTTTGGGGCCACTTACACGTCTGTCATGTACATATTCAAACTCAGGGGGTCAAGATCTTTCGTTTGAGATACATTTCAAGTGGTTTCCTTTTTGACAAAAAACGCCAATAAAAACGCATTTTCAGGGACGTCTGTCGGGGGTTTCGGGGCCACTTAGACGTCTGTCACGTACATGTTCACACTCAGGGAGTCCGTGGCTAAAAGTTGTGACCAATTTCGGGTGGTTTCCCAAATGCCTAATAACGCCAAAAAAAATCGCGTTTTCGGGGACGCCTGTCTAGGTTTTGGGGCTACCTAGACGTCTGTCGAAACTATTTTTGTAATCAGGGAGTTGATGGCGTCAAGTTGTATTACATTTGAAATGGTTGTCCACCCGATTTCAATTTTCAGAAAAGTTGTACTTTTGATGCACTTTTACGTGGTAACGGGGCCACTACATGTTGGCAGACTCCTTTACCAGGACTACCTATACTATTAAAATCTTTTGGTTTCCTTTCACGACCAAAATCTGCTGCCGGCTCTTAGACTTCAAAATCCTTTTATTGGTTTCTAATCCTCGATCGTTTGAGGCTATAGGGATCGTGACGGCATTTCGTTTTCGCTTTCGTTTTGGGAGTCGCATTCGAATCTATTTCCTTCCAAAAAAGATTATGTAGTCGGGTTTTCGTTATCATCATTGTTTTCCTCACCCTCAGAGTCATCTTTGATCTCAGCTATATTGGTGTCGGAGCAGCTTTTCCCACAGCAGATCTTGCAGACAGCTGAACATTAAAAATCGACTTTTTGGCAACTGCACGCTGCACCACATTGGTTGTTACACTTGAAGAAATAATTTAAACGAGTGTCGGTGCAATCGTTTCTCCTGATATCATAACGGGCTCCAATCCTCTTAGTAGTTCGTTTCCAACCCCACACCTCTTCCCTTGGGTTGGCTTCCCTAGCCAAGCCTGAACCTGATGAAATTTCCGGATAAGAGCGTGTGCAGAAGTGAAACTTCTTTGGCGATCTAAAAATTTCGGTATGTGTTTTATATTTAAAACATATGATTATATAATTAAATCATCAAGTACTTTATTGAGTAGTCAACTTGACTCTATGATGTGTACCAATGTTCTGTCTCTCTATAGTCTATGTTATCCACATAAGCTTGTCGACTAACTGTTACATAATATGCTTACATAAATAATATTTATATATACAAGCTAGTATATTCCTAACTTGTAAGTTTAACTTTATACAACAATATGTATAGCGATATTAAGCTTATATGCGTAAGACGCAGCTATGTGTACTATATCAAAATGATGGATGGGTTGCGGTTGTACCTAAACTTGAAAATTAAATAAAAATGGTGAAAATTTAAAGTAAAAAAAGTAAAAATTTAAAAGATATAAATCAGTTTATTTGAGTAGGTTTTCCGACTTTCCAAAAATTCCTACACTCAAAATCTCTGCAAAATCAAAAAATTGTATCTGACAACTTTAACGTTATATTTTTTCGTTTCACAAAAATGCAACCTTGAAATTTCACTCTCAACTCGCGCAAAGAAGTTTCACTTCACTTTGGGAACTAACAGTAACACCCTCGGCGTTAATGAACTGCACCAACCAAAAAATAGTTTTCATTCAATAATTAAAAAAGTATCCTATTTTTATTTTCATAAATCTAAGAAGAATACCTGCATTTTCACACTTCAACACATCAACACTTTGTAGATTAACCAATATTTGTATTTTTGTACATAAAATCGATGATCGCGACCTCGAAATATCATTATAAAAATATGAAAAAATTCTGGTAGTGGTTATAGGCCCCTAAGAACCCATCAGAACACCCTAAAAATAAATGAAAAAACGAAATCCTGGTCCACCCTAGGGCACATTCTTAGTAATCATTGGCGATTACTCTAAAACTCACTCGCTTATTTTATAAAATCTTAAAACTCAAAGAGCTCTGTCGTACTAAATTGAAAATAAAAAAATAATAAATATTGATTTTGTGTCAAAAAGGAAAATAAGTATAGAGAAAATGATTCATATGCATCAAAATAAATTTATTTATTTTCACACTAGAAAATGAATGGATACACCCTGACCTAGAGTGACGAACAATCGAATAAATTGTGAATAGAAGTTCTTTAGAAGAAAGACATAATTTCCAATGAAGATTTGTGTTTCTTGAAGATGAAACTAGTATGTAAGACTGGAGCAAAGCTGGAGATCAAATCATGTTAGAGAATTGGAAATTTTCTTCTGACGCGACTAAATGGCTTTGAACCAAATTCAAGAAATAGGTTTGATCCTTCACTTTGAGTTTTTGTGATTATCTGTGAGTTTTACTCCGACGTCCTGTCAAATTCATAAAAAAAAATATATTGACAGAACTTGGGACCAAAATGCACAGAAAATCACATAAATTCAGAGTAAAGGAACAAACTTAATAGTTTCATTTCGAAGTCTTAATTTTTTTTAAGCAGATAGAAAAAGATCAGAAAAGAAGATTGGATCCATTTCCAACAGAGAATAAGATATCAAAATAAATCGTTCAGTTAGAGATATACAAGCCAATCGGTTAGTGGCCATATATCCAGTTGACAAACACTGATTTCCTCAATGAACAACAATTATTGTGAACAATGCAATGAACAACTATAAACATTGTTATTCGATTTTTTATAACCCACCCTTTTGCTAAAAATTACTGATTATTGAATTAAATTAAAAACATATTACATATGTATATGTGTAGTAAAAGAAGAAAAATGGTATATGTTTATTAAAATGGAAGGAATTATGGGTTTATAATTCAAAAAATAAAAAAAAAGTAAATATTTCAAAGAATATAAAAAAGAATTTAGTATTAATAAACAAAAAAAAAACTAATACAGAAATATACTATAGTTTTCGAATCAATTTCATCAGCCTTAGTACAACAGACCTTCATAACTATTGTACTGCAAGATGAAATGATGTTTTTTCCTGTTACGCTTAAGTAACGGTGTTTGATATTTTATTGAATTCTATAATGAAAACAAAAAATTAAACATAAACAGAAACAGAAATAATTTTAACTTTTAATTATTTTTTCAAACATATACATCAAAAACTTATACATACATAAGTCCATTCCCTCCAAAATCCCTGCCTCAATCCCTCTTTAAAAAACTCTCTTATTCTTCTTAATAATCCTTCCTGTTTCCTATTTTCTATTTCTTCTCTTTCACGTAACTAAAAAAAAATTATTTACCACTCTTTTATATTTTTTAACATTTAAAATCATAAAATTTTAATATACATACATTCCCTGACATTTCATCTCTACGATTCATTAAATTATTTCCATTATCTTGCATTTTATTCATTTTTAACAAATTAAATTAAAATATTTTCCTTTATCAAATTATTCTTGCTTCCGCTCAGCTTCAGATATTTTTATTAATGATTTTTTTTTTTGTATTTTTTGACTTATCTAGAATTTTCGATTTCATGAACAACTGCGTATTATAAAAATTATTACAAAATCGGGCCAGTAGAAAAAGTGTATAGTGGATTATTTAAATTTAATTCTGCCAACTGATGTACTAAAAGCGTCATTGCAATGGGTAATTGGTAAATGGTAAATGGTCATATTGGTAAGATTGGTAATATTGGTAAGTTTGGTAACTTGTAATAAATTGGCAATTGGTATATTTAAGGGTAAAAGTATTATTTGTGGTAATTGAAATTGCAGTCGCAGTTTCAGTTGCAGTGGTAGTTGCAGTGGTAGGTGCAGTTGCAGTGGTAAGTGGAGTTGCAGTGGTAAGTGCAGTTGCAGTGGTAAGTGCAGTTGCAGTGGTAGTTGCAATTGCAGTTGCAGTGGTAGTTGCAGTTGCAGTGGTAAGTGCAGTTGCAGTGGTAAGTGCAGTTGCAGTGGTAAGTGCAGTTGCAGTGGTAGGTGCAGTTGCAGTGGTAAGTGCAGTTGCAGTGGTAAGTGCAGTTGCAGTGGTAAGTGCAGTTGTAGTGGTAAGTGCAGTTGCAGTGGTAAGTGCAGTTGCAGTGGTAAGTGCAGTTGCAGTGGTAAGTGCAGTTGCAGTGGTAGTTGCAGTTGCAATTGCAGTGGTAGTTGCAGTGGTAAGTGCAGTTGCAGTGGTAGTTGCAGTTGCAGTTGCAGTGGTAGTTGCAATTGCAATTGCAGTTTTAGTTAAGTGGTAACTGCAACTGCACCTACCACTGCAAGTGCAACTGCACTTACCACTGCAACTACCACTGCAACTGCAACTACCACTGCAACTGCAACTGCAACTACCACTGCAACTGCACTTACCACTGCAACTGCACTTACCACTGCAACTGCACTTACCACTGCAACTACACTTACCACTACAACTGCACTTACCACTGCAACTGCACTTACCACTGCAACTGCACTTACCACTGCAACTGCACCTACCACGGCAACTGCACTTACCACTGCAACTGCAACTACCACTGCAACTGCAATTGCAACTACCACTGCAACTGCACTTACCACTGCAACTGCACTTACCACTGCAATTGCACCTACCACTGCAACTGCACTTACCACTGCAACTGCAACTACCACTGCAACTGCAATTGCAACTACCACTGCAACTGCACTTACCACTGCAACTGCACTTACCACTGCAACTGCACTTACCACTGCAATTGCACCTACCGCTGCAACTGAACTTACCTCTGCATTTGCACTTACCACTGCAACTGCACTTACCACTGCAATTGCACCTACCGCTGCAACTGAACTTACCTCTGCAACTGCACTTACAACTGCAACTGCACCTACCACTGCAACTACCACTGCAACTGAAACTGCGACTGCAACTGCAATTTCAATTACCACAAATAATACTTTTACCCTTAAATATACCAATTGCCAATTTATTACAAGTTACCAAACTTACCAATATTACCAATCTTACCAATATGACCATTTACCAATTACCCATTACAATGACGCTTTTAGTACATCAGTTGGCAGAATACAATTTAAATAATCCACTATACACTTTTTCTACTGGCCCGATTTTGTAATAATTTTTATAATACGCAGTTGTTCATGAAATCGAAAATTCTAGATAAGTCAAAAAATACAAAAAAAAAATCATTAATAAAAATATCTGAAGCTGAGCGGAAGCAAGAATAATTTGATAAAGGAAAATATTTGAATTTAATTTGTTAAAAATGAATAAAATGCAAGATGATGGAAATAATTTTTTGAATTGGATAGATGAAATGTCAGGGAATGTATGTATATTAAAATTTTATGGTTTTAAATGTTAAAAAATATAAAAGAGTGGTAAATAATTTTTTTTTAGTTACGTGAAAGAGAAGAAATAGAAAATAGGAAACAGGATGGATTGTTTAGAAGAATAAGAGAGTTTTTTAAAGAGGGATTGAGGCAGGGATTTTGGAGGGAATGGACTTATGTATGTATAAGTTTTTGATGTATATGTTTGAAAAAATAATTAAAAGTTAAAATTATTTCTGTTTCTGTTTATGTTTAATTTTTTGTTTTCATTATAGAATTCAATAAAATATCAAACACCGTTACTTAAGCGTAACAGGAAAAAACATCATTTCATCTTGCAGTACAATAGTTATGAAGGTCTGTTGTACTAAGGCTGATAAAATTGATTTGAAAATTATAGTATATTTCTGTATTAGTTTTTTTTTTGTTTATTAATACTAAATTTTTTTTTATATTCTTTGAAATATTTACTTTTTTGTTTATTTTTTGAATTAATAACCCATAATCCTTCCATTTTAATAAACATATACCATTTTTCTTCTTTTACTACACATACATATGTAATATGTTTTTAATTTAATTCAATAATCAGCAATTTTTAGTAAAAGGGTGGGTTATAAAAAATCGAATAACAATGTTTCATTGCATTGTTCACAATAATTGTTGTTCATTGAGGAAATCAGTGTTTGTCAACTGGATATATGGAACTGAACGATTTATTTTGATATCTTATTCTCTGTTGGAAATGGATCCAATCTTCTTTTCTGATCTTTTTCTATCTGCTTAAAAAAATTTAAGACTTCGAAATGAAACTATTAAGTTTGTTCCTTTACTCTGAATTTATGTGATTTTCTGTGCATTTTGGTCCCAAGTTCTGTCAATATATTTTTTTTGTATGAATTTGACAGGACGTCGGAGTAAAACTCACAGATAATCACAAAAACTCAAAGTGAAGGATCAAACCTATTTCTCGAATTTGGTTCAAAGCCATTTAGTCGCGTCAGAAGAAAATTTCCAATTCTCTAACATGATTTGATCTCCAGCTTTGCTCCAGTCTTACATACTAGTTTCATCTTCAAGAAACACAAATCTTCATTGGAAATTATGTCTTTCTTCTAAAGAACTTCTATTCACAATTTATTCGATTGTTCGTCACTCTAGGTCAGGGTGTATCCATTCATTTTCTAGTGTGAAAATAAATAAATTTATTTTGATGCATATGAATCATTTTCTCTATACTTATTTTCCTTTTTGACACAAAATCAATATTTATTATTTTTTTATTTTCAATTTAGTACGACAGAGCTCTTTGAGTTTTAAGATTTTATAAAATAAGCGAGTGAGTTTTAGAGTAATCGCCAAAGATTACTAAGAATGTGCCCTAGGGTGGACCAGGATTTCGTTTTTTCATTTATTTTTAGGGTGTTCTGATGGGTTCTTAGGGGCCTACAACCACTACCAGAATTTTTTCATATTTTTATAATGATATTTCGAGGTCGCGATCATCGATTTTATGTACAAAAATACAAATATTGGTTAATCTACAAAGTGTTGATGTGTTGAAGTGTGAAAATGCAGGTATTCTTCTTAGATTTATGAAAATAAAAATAGGATACTTTTTTAATTATTGAATGAAAACTATTTTTTGGTTGGTGCAGTTCATTAACGCCGAGGGTGTTACTGTTAGTTCCCAAAGTGAAGTGAAACTTCTTTGCGCGAGTTGAGAGTGAAATTTCAAGGTTGCATTTTTGTGAAACGAAAAAATATAACGTTAAAGTTGTGAGATACAATTTTTTGATTTTGCAGAGATTTTGAGTGTAGGAATTTTTGGAAAGTCGGAAAACCTACTCAAATAAACTGATTTATATCTTTTAAATTTTTACTTTTTTTACTTTAAATTTTCACCATTTTTATTTAATTTTCAAGTTTAGGTACAACCGCAACCCATCCATCATTTTGATATAGTACACATAGCTGCGTCTTACGCATATAAGCTTAATATCGCTATACATATTGTTGTATAAAGTTAAACTTACAAGTTAAGAATATACTAGCTTGTATATATAAATATTATTTATGTAAGCTTATTATGTAACAGTTAGTCGACAAGCTTATGTGGATAACATAGACTATAGAGAGACAGAACATTGGTACACATCATAGAGTCAAGTTGACTACTCAATAAAGTACTTGATGATTTAATTATATAATCATATGTTTTAAATATAAAACACATACCGAAATTTTTAGATCGCCAAAGAAGTTTCACTTCTGCACACGCTCTTATCCGGAAATTTCATCAGGTTCAGGCTTGGCTAGGGAAGCCAACCCAAGGGAAGAGGTGTGGGGTTGGAAACGACCTACTAAGAGGATTGGAGCCCGTTATGATATCAGGAGAAACGATTGCACCGACACTCGTTTAAATTATTTCTTCAAGTGTAACAACCAATGTGGTGCAGCGTGCATTGCCAAAAAGTCGATTTTTAATGTTCAGCTGTCTGCAAGATCTGCTGTGGGAAAAGCTGCTCCGACACCAATATAGCTGAGATCAAAGATGACTCTGAGGGTGAGGAAAACAATGATGATAACGAAAACCCGACTACATAATCTTTTTTGGAAGGAAATAGATTCGAATGCGACTCCCAAAACGAAAGCGAAAACGAAATGCCCTCACGATCCCCATAGCCTCAAACGATCGAAGATTAGAATCCAATAAAAGGATTTTGAAGTGGATTAGGCCTGCCGGGGATACCACGATAAGAAACGCACCTGATACTCTACCTCTTCGGTGGTGAGGAAAAGAGTGTGGGTGCATTGACTTGCCACATCATTCATTAATAGGAAATAGGGACTCAAGGGGAATACAAAAATGTTAAAATTAGCCGTAACGTAATCTTTTTTTCAAAATAATAACAAACAAAAGTACAAGCAAATATCTTATTACTGTAAATGAGTTAAAATTGTGTATATATCTGTGGCCAAAAGGACAAACAACATAAGTCGACTTATGTCGAAATTGAGTTGATTATGCTATCGGATGCGCAATATGCGATTCTATCTTCTATATTTTGTTTGTTCGTATTTTTATCTCTTATGGTTAATGAGTTATAGCCATCTTGATATTGAGCATAAATTATCAAAAGCTGCTTATAACCACAAGCAGGAACAACGGAGAAGGTTCCATCCACCACATATCTTCTATTGTCATTTGTGGAGAAGTACTAATGACTTTTACAATTGTTGGCCACACGAACAGAGTGTTCATAATGTTCATTTTAAGTTTGGACATTCTGTCGGTTTTTTTTTTTAACGGACATAATGTCCATTTAATATTTAATGGGACATATAATGTCCATGGACGGTTTGACTTTTCGAAATGTACATAGCGTCCATGGACATAATGTCTTGTTAAAACGAACATATTGGCCGTGGACATTATGTCTGCTGGAAACAGTCATAAGGCTTATGGACATTATGTCCGAAGAATTTTTCTTCGAATTATATTCTCTTTAAAAAGACATTAAGTCCATGGACAATATGACAAAGACATAATGTCCATGGGCCTTATGTCCGTTTGTGCAGACTTTAGGTCCATGGACATTATGTCTTTGGACATTATCTTCATCAAAGACCAAAAAGCTTGGAGTAAAACAGAAGAACCGACAATTTACCTGTGAGTACATCATTGAACTTTCGGATTAAAAGGTCCTGGTGTAAAAAAAAACTGCTTCATCGTGTTACTTCCCTTCTTTGTATACTTTTCGTATGAGTCATCCCCTAACATTTTCTTTTATTTTGAAGTCCAGTCAATTTTGGGATAAAGACAGCAATAGACCATTTTGGTTCAAAATTTACTTTTTAAACACTAGAGCTGTATGTTGTTTGGTTGCAAATCCACTGGTTCAAGTGATGTTTTGTAGTACGAAGATGATTTTAAAACATTCCTCTTGGAACTTTAAACTACCAAATTCATCGATCCATAATAATATATTACTCCAACATCGTAACGTATCCTTTCCTGTTGTGATGATGGTTCAGAAGTTGCTCCTCTTCTCTCAACAAGATGGTTATAATAATATTTTTCACGATCTGATGAAAGAGAATCAGTTTCTGAACCATTATCACAACATAGAAGGAGGCATTGTCCTATTATGGAAAGATAAACTTGGTAGTTTAAAGTGCCAAGACCAATGGTTTGCAGTCATCATGATACTACAAAGCATTCGCTAGAATCAATGTTTCTGCAAACCAACGATCTTTTCAGACAGACTCCATGGAGTTTCAAACAAACAATGCCGCTATTCATAATCTAGTGTTAAAATCTTTACTTTCAAGCAAAAAAGCTCTTTTGCTGCCCTAACCCCCTATTCGCCGAACTTCAAAATAATAGAAAATGTTGGGTAAGCTCACACGAAAAGTATAAAAAGAAGGTAAGGAGCACGATGACTGCTTCACGACATTAAGTTGCCCTTGAGTGAAATTTCACTTGACTATTTGGAATCACTGTATAACTCCCTAAAAGATCGATTTTTTGAAGTTACATATTTTGAAATCTGGTAGTAGCGCACATTATTAGCATATACATTAATCTATTAAAATTAAAAAAAAAAAACATTAAAAACATCGTTTTTCTTCAATTTTTGTGTGTGTTTCTAACCTTATGAAACGATAAAATTACTTAAAAAAACATGTATTCCCTTAACTGCCGTTAACTTTTTTTCTTGAGTTCAACTATGGGTTTTCTATGGCACATTTCTAATTTTGGCTAATTTTGATCTCTTTCGCGTTTGTTATTAACTTTTCAAAGATGACTGTTTCTAACCTCATGCGCAGTGTATATGATAGTTATGTAGAAAGTGCTGATGAATGAAAATAAATGTATTTTAGGTACTTAAATTTACTATTTAAACAAACGAATTTATAACTGTGAATTTCTTAAATTAAACATTATTTATATTAGTTGTTGTCATTGTTTACTTTTACTAGTTATGAAGTAAAGATGCACTGTCTGCTGTATCATTCAGTCTTTTCGTTGAACGTTGAACATAAGTCAACTTAAACGAAATAATTTATTAAACTCCAGTACGGAAAAGAACATAAGCCGACTTAACACCGAAATATTTACAAAACTGCATAAGGAAAAACAGCATAAGTCTTGCTTTTTGCAAAATAACCTATAAATAAACAAAAAAGTTAACATTTTTTAATAGAGAATAATTTTTATCAACATCTTGCTTATTTCTGCGTTATTACATTTTCAATAAGTTTGTTACTTTTTTTGCGAACGCAAAGCAAATCTTCAAACTGCTCTCCTGAAAAACTACAAAGAGTGACTTATGTATGTCGTTTTTCCTTGTGGCTACAGATATATATATATATACTAGCTGACCCGGCGCACTTCGTTCCGCCTAAATTAATTTATGTAAAGAAAATAATAATTCCGAGCATGATATTCAATGATGTTTCATGTAATTCGGTCAATTGAAATTCTTTATTCTAAAGTATTATTAAATACAATTAAATAACTAAACTAACAATGTCGATGTGTTTGAATGAAACCAAAATGATTGGCGTGTTGGCCAACCTTTCGCTTCTTTCTGAAGAGCTTTAATGGTAAAAAACATTTTTCGTTTTATATTCAGGCGCGTACACGTACAAAGCGGTAGGTTTTCCTATACGTTAGCACGTCACATACAACTGACCATGTAAGAAACATGGGAATTCAAGATTGATGCCAAAAACATCCAGCGATTGTCCTTACGTCTTATGGATTGTCAATTGTCATAACAAAGGCGGGACGCACTGAAAATTGAAGACGGTACGAATGGCAAATCGTTCGTAATAAGCGGAATCCGTTGAATGCGAAACATCTCCAACTTTGAATTTCCCCTTAAAATCGTGACTTGAATATAAGATTTCATTTGATGCACTTCACAATGAAACGCGTTCCGTTAAAAAGTGTTGGTGCATTGAGGTTGCGCAGCAAAATTATAACTGAGCCGACTTTCGTTTTTAAATTGTGTAGTGAAAAGCCTGGAACATCCAAAGAATTCAAAAATTCCGTGGTGGCTTCGTTTTCATCCATCACGTAGTCCACGGATTTGAATAAATTAACTCACCGACGATTTGATTTTGAATGACGAAATTCAAATGATTGACATTCGACGTTCTTGTTTTTCGCAACCAAAATCGCTCGTGAACTCAGCCAATCAGGGTTAACATAATTTTGAGTGAAGTTCGGAAAAAAATTCGCGATGAGCTCTTCCGGCGTTGTTGTAAAGTAGCGTTGTTTTCAATTGCAATTTCTCCACGTATTGCAAATTGGCCCCTTCCTGGGGCCAATACGAATTTATCAAGCCCTAAATCGTCAAAATCAAATTAACCGTTCTCGATTTATACACTAGAAACTGGATGTTCCAGGATGTTCATTTTTGCATTTTGCATTTTTTTTGGAAATTTTAGTGGATTTTCTTCCAGTTTCCTATGCCCTTTCTTGAACTTATACGAATTTATCAAGCCCTAAATCATAAAAGTCGAAGTAGCCGTTCTCGAGTTATGCATTAAAAACTGGATGTTCCCTGTTTTCCAATTCTCCTGGAAATTTTCCGGGATTTTCCTCCAGTATGTTATGTCCTTTCTTGAGCCAATACAAATCCATCAAGCCCTTTATCGTGAAAACCGAAGACCCGTTCTCGAGATATGCATTAAAAAGAGGATGATCCCTGATTTCCAATTTTCCTGAAAATTTTTCGGGATTTTTCTACAGCGTCCTATGTCCTCTTGATTTGTATAGTTAGCGGCAACACCCTGCGTTGCCCGGGTCCCTTTTGTTAAGGTATAGTTTGTTAACAAATCTTGAAAAAAAAAATTTCCCGTGGAAAATATTTTCCTTGAAAATATTTCTGCTATCGTGCATATCTCTGAAATAAATTCGATGAATTGACCGCCCAATTCCCCAGGAAAACTTATTCCCGACATCAATAAATTTTCAACATCATTTATGTTCTCAATTTTCAAAGGATATAAATATTGTGCAAAGTGTTAATTATTATTAATATAAAAGCTCAACTATATATTCACGTATGTACTTCTTTATATCTACGCTAAAGACACCTACTTGTAAGAAAATATTTGAAAAATGTGTATGGTTTACTATCTCGCCCCCAACTATCACTGGCAAAGCAAAAGGTGTGATTTTTCGGAATTTTGACATTTCACCACCATCACTGTCAACTGTCAAGTGCGCTTTTTTTGATTTGTACTGGACTTAGAGTGCAAAATCCACCTTTTTAATCGATTGGTGCTCTCAGATCTTGACATTTCGACACCTGTCAAATTGAAAAGTGAAATTTCTTATTTTCTGTTGGTGCTAAAGTGCTGGCCGAGACATTAGGTAATAACACCCTCCTTAATCGATTGGTGCCCTTAGATTTTGACATTTCGACACACGACCTGCAACGCACAGAAGAGAGGAGCTGTAATACGGCAGTTTATGCTCTTATAGCATTGCTATTACCATTTTTGTTATAATTGTGAATGATTTACTCTAATGAGCGAATGTTTCTCACTGATTTGAGAGATTGTGAAAGTATACGCCGTGTTGATTTCAACATAACTAAATTTTCACCGACCATGTAAATCAAACATGATTGGTTAAGGTTTTACCTTCCACCACAATCCAATCAACAACCAGCGCATTTTTAGTTACTTGAGAATTATATCACGCCATTCATTAGCCTTTCATCGCTACTTATTATATTTTCCAACATTCTAACATTCACCTACACAATCAACAAAAACCAGGCAAAAAACTCATACGCACTTGAAACGTCAAATCTCATATAAGCTAAGCTTTGTACAACGCTCATTTCTTATTCAAAAAGTTATATTTTTCGCCATGTCGGTCGCTGCATGTGGACATAGATTTTTTGGACTCCATTGGATTTTTTCTGGACATGTTCATAATACGCCCACTTTATTGATTTTTATTTGATTTCTGGAAAACGGGTGCACCGATTCGGATGAAGTTTTCAGAGATTGTTTTATAAACAAGAAACAATTAAAAAAATAATTAAAGTAAAATCCGCCCACTGCCAACCCCCGTTTTGTATTTATTTGCTTTGTGGAATTCACGGAAATGGATGGTTTACAAGGAAACGACCCAAAGGATTTAGAGGAAATTTTCAGTCCATTTATATATGTAGGGCGAAAAATTGAAAAATAGTTTTAGTGAAATCCGCCCACTACCAAACTCACTTTTCACGCTCTTCTTTTTTCGTAAGTGCTCCAACGATTTTGATGCAATTTTCAGAGTCTGTGTATATGAGCAAGAAAACGGCCAAATATTACACTTTTTTGTTTCTCGGAAACTTTTTTCAACGTTTTCGATCAAATTTTCACAATTTGTTGTTATGCGCAAACAAAATTTGAAAGTACTTAGACTAATATTCGGCCGCTGCCACACCCTGATAAAATGTTGAGGGTTTTTTGTAACAAGCAATCAAAACATTTTGAAAGTATTTTGAGTAACATCCGCCTACTTCCACATCCACGTCCTCATCCACTTTTCACGCTTTATTGTTTCTCGGAATTGGCTCAAATGATTTTAATGAAATTTTCACAGTTTTTTTCTTATGAAAAAAGCTTAAATTGAAAGTATTTAATCGTCTGCCCTTTGACACGACCCATTTTACTATTTTTTTTAAACTATAATAATTCTAACCTAAAGTAATACAGTATAGAAGCCAGCTTAATTGTTTGGTGTTCATTAAAATTATTAAATGTTTATTTGACAGAGCAAGATCTATGTACAAAAAAAAAATCATCACCATCACCATGTTGGCGAAGTCAAAACAAGTGATTTTCGACCAGACGTTCGTCCGTCGTCGGTCTGTGCGTCGTCAATGTGTCCTGATGCCTATAAGAGTGAAAGGAGTTCTTCAAATTTGATGTGAAGAAATTACCCAGAAGAAAATTAAATTTTTTGTTTTAGCTCACTCAAACGGGTAGCTCGAAAACGGCTCCTATGATTTTGATTAAAGTTTTTACATGTATTCATTATAACAGTTTTAATAACACTGCATACGAGGTTTCGACAAAAAAAATCGAATAACGGAAATATATAGGTAATGTTTTAATGTTGTACAATGTTTTGAGGTTTTTTGAACAAATTGCCTTTTTTGTTTTCATAATCCCGAATTCGTTGGTTTTGTTAGAGTTTCGCATTCCGGTATTTCTACGTTAGTAAGAAAATATTGCATTTTACATTTTGAAAAATATATAGATTAAATCAAAGAAAAAATACTTATTTTTTTAAGGTTTGACTCTTTTGCCCACATATGCATGTATTTTGAATTATTTTTTTTTTATTTCGTTTTAAAGTTTGATATACATTTCATTTACTACAGTTTTCGTGCATATTTATTATACCTTTTTTGGTCTAAGACAAAACTTAAAAGCTGCATTTAAAAGTCATCATTTTACTTGCGTTAAAAATGCCTGAGGCCTACGTGCTTTGCATAAAAGCTGAAATAAACGATTCAAGCTGCAATATTATTAATGGTAAAGCTTAGCAATCTAATGATGAAATTCCATATATAAAGAACAAAAATAATTTCTTATAGGTATATAAGTTAGAGTGGTTATCAAAGCTACACTATATAAGAAATGCGACTCAAGCTTCGATTTCATCGTGTTTCAAATCGCTGCTCAAATCATTTTATCAGAACTCCAACGTAAAATGTTTAATTTATTTATGGAAAATGAATGCAAATACTTTTTATGTTTGTCTTAACGCATAGGTTGGATATAATAATAAATAAATATATAAATTTGACGGATATGCCGAGCGAAGCTGGGTCTCCCAGGTACTAATAATTTAAATAAACAGTAACTTGTTTATTTATCATCCAGAAAAGGTTTTTTTTTATATGACTTGCCTTTATTCATTCATTCATTGCTCGGCTCTAGTTTGTCGTAGTGAGCTATTTTTTTTTAATTTTAAGAAATTAAAAGGACTAAAAAATAATTATTAATTAAACCGGTTCACAAGTCTTTATCAAAATTATTATAACTCAAAAGTATTTGACCAACAAAAAAAACTGAATAAAACTAACTGTTACTTTTAATTTATTTAAAAAAAAAAATATTTATTTATTTTAACAATAGCTAATATTCTAATCAGTACTACTGGAGCCAAGATATTCGTAAAAACAGAAAATGTCTTTTTTGGGGGGCTGACCAATCACTGAAACTAGCTGACCTTTTATCACGAGCCGGTGGCCTTTGGAACGGTATACTTGTTTTACGAATATCCCATAAATGAGGCGCCAAAAATAGTTGGTGACCTTTAAAAAATGTAACCCTTGATTAAAAGTTTTCTATGGCTGACCAATTTCTGAAACTAGTTGACCTTTTTTGAACACTTACTGACCTTTTAGATGGCATACTTTTTTTGCGAATATCCCATACATGAGGTGCTAAGGGTTAGGAGCCGGGATCCGTGGTATTATTTTATTTTTTATTGAAATTAAAACAAAAGACAAACAACGAATATGAATAAAGTTTATCTGTTTTTGTTAAATCATTTCTAATAAAAAGTGATTAAATAATTGGTATTGGTACTGCAATTCTGAATATAAATTACATAATTATAGTTCCATGTAAAAGAAAAATATATTTTTTTTTTCCATGCCTGTATACATTTCAAGTGGTTTCCCTCAAAATCCTATTACTAAAAAAATAAAATAAGAAATCCGCGATTTATTTCGCGCCTTTCCAGCTGTTGGGTGACACTAAAAACTAATTTTTTTTTATACTTTAGTACTCTGGTAGTCAAGACCTTACCATTGCGATACATTTTGGTGGCATACATCAATTATCTAAGAATTTCAATAAAAAATCCGTGAATTTAATCGCGCCTGTCGGGGGTTTTGGGGCCACTTACACGTCTGTCATGTACATATTCAAACTCAGGGGGTCAAGATCTTTCGTTTGAGATACATTTCAAGTGGTTTCCTTTTTGACAAAAAACGCCAATAAAAACGCATTTTCAGGGACGTCTGTCGGGGGTTTCGGGGCCATTTAGACGTCTGTCACGTACATGTTCACACTCAGGGAGTCCGTGGCTAAAAGTTGTGACCAATTTCGGGTGGTTTCCCAAATGCCTAATAACGCCAAAAAAAATCGCGTTTTCGGGGACGCCTGTCTAGGTTTTGGGGCTACCTAGACGTCTGTCGAAACTATTTTTGTAATCAGGGAGTTGATGGCGTCAAGTTGTATTACATTTGAAATGGTTGTCCACCCGATTTCAATTTTCAGAAAAGTTGTACTTTTGATGCACTTTTACGTGGTAACGGGGCCACTACATGTTGGCAGACTCCTTTACCAGGACTACCTATACTATTAAAATCTTTTGGTTTCCTTTCACGACCAAAATCTGCTGCCGGTTCTTAGACTTCAAAATCCTTTTATTGGTTTCTAATCCTCGATCGTTTGAGGCTATGGGGATCGTGAGGGCATTTCGTTTTCGCTTTTGTTTTGGGAGTCGCATTCGAATCTATTTTCTTCCAAAAAAGATTATGTAGTCGGGTTTTCGTTATCATCATTGTTTTCCTAACCCTCAGAGTCATCTTTGATCTCAGCTATGTTGGTGTTGGAGCAGCTTTTCCCACAGCAGATCTTGCAGACAGCTGAACATTAAAAATCGACTTTTTGGCAACTGCACGCTGCACCACATTGGTTGTTACACTTGCAAGAAATAATTTGAACGAGTGTTGGTGGAACCGTCGCTCCTGATAACATTACGGGCTCCAATCCCTTAGTAGTTCGATTCCAACCCCACATCTGTGGTTCCAAAGGCTTCCCTAGCCAAGCCAAGCCTGATAAAATTTCCGGAAAATATCGCGTGTAACTCAGTACTCGTGGCAGAAGTGAAACTTCTTTGGCGATCTAGAAATTTCGATATGTACATATAGGGATTTTAAGCTTATATGCGTAAGACGCAGCTATGTCTAAACTTGAAAATTAAATAAAAATGGTGAAAATTTAAAGTAAAAAAAGTAAAAATTTAAAAGATATAAATCAGTTTATTTGAGTAGGTTTTCCGAATATTTCCAAAAATTCCTACACTCAAAATCTCTGCAAAATCAAAAAATTGTATCTGACAACCTTAGCGTTAGGTATATTTTTTCCTTTCACAAACATGCAACCTTGAAATTTCACTCTCAACTCGCGCAAAAAAGTTTCACTTCACTTAGGGATAACAGTAACACCCAGGGCGTTAATGAACTGCACCAACAAAAAATAGTTTTCATTCAATAATTAAAAAAATATCCTATTTTTATTTTAATAAATGTAAGAAGAATACCTGCATTTTCGGTGTTGGCTTATGATGACTTTGTAGAATAACCTATATTTGTATTTTTGTACATAAAATCGATGATCGCGACCTCGAAATATCATTATAAAAATATGAAAAAAATTCTGGTAGTGGTTGTAGGCCCCTAAGAACCCATCAGAACACCCTAAAAATAAATGAAAAAAACGAAATCCTGGTCCACCCTAGGGCACATTCTTAGTAATCATTGGCGATTACTCTAAAACTCACTCGCTTATTTTATAAAATCTTAAAACTCAAAGAGCTCTGTCGTACTAAATTGAAAATAAAAAAGTAATAAATATTGATTTTGTGTCAAAAAGGAAAATAAGTATAGAGAAAATGATTCATATGCATCAAAATAAATTTATTTATTTTCACACTAGAAAATGAATGGATACACCCTGACCTAGAGTGACGAACAATCGAATAAATTGTGGATAGAAGTTCTTTAGAAGAAAGACATAATTTCCAATGAAGATTTGTGTTTCTTGAAGATGAAACTAGTATGTAAGACTGGAGCAAAGCTGGAGATCAAATCATGTTAGAGAATTGGAAATTTTCTTCTGACGCGACTAAATGGCTTTGAACCAAATTCAAGAAATAGGTTTGATCCTTCACTTTGAGTTTTTGTGATTATCTGTGAGTTTTACTCCGACGTCCTGTCAAATTCATAAAAAAATAATATATTGACAGAACTTGGGACCAAAATGCACAGAAAATCACATAAATTCAGAGTAAAGGAACAAACTTAATAGTTTCATTTCGAAGTCTTAAATTTTTAAAGCAGATAGAAAAAGATCAGAAAAGAAGATTGGATCCATTTCCAACAGAGAATAAGATATCAAAATAAATCGTTCAGTTAGAGATATACAAGCCAATCGGTTAGTGGCCATATATCCAGTTGACAAACACTGATTTCCTCAATGAACAACAATTATTGTCAACAATGCAATGAACAACTATAAACATTGTTATTCGATTTTTTATAACCCACCCTTTTACTAAAAATTACTGATTATTGAATTAAATTAAAAACATATTACATATGTATATGTGTAGTAAAAGAAGAAAAATGGTATATGTTTATTAAAATGGAAGGAATTATGGGTTTATAATTCAAAAAATAAAAAAAAAGTAAATATTTCAAAGAATATAAAAAAGAATTTAGTATTAATAAACAAAAAAAAAACTAATACAGAAATATACTATAATTTTCGAATCAATTTCATCAGCCTTAGTACAACAGACCTTCATAACTATTGTACTGCAAGATGAAATGATGTTTTTTCCTGTTACGCTTAAGTAACGGTGTTTGATATTTTATTGAATTCTATAATGAAAACAAAAAATTAAACATAAACAGAAACAGAAATAATTTTAACTTTTAATTATTTTTTCAAACATATACATCAAAAACTTATACATACATAAGTCCATTCCCTCCAAAATCCCTGCCTCAATCCCTCTTTAAAAAACTCTCTTATTCTTCTAAACAATCCATCCTGTTTCCTATTTTCTATTTCTTCTCTTTCACGTAACTAAAAAAAAAATATTTACCACTCTTTTATATTTTTTAACATTTAAAACCATAAAATTTTAATATACATACATTCCCTGACATTTCATCTATCCAATTCAAAAAATTATTTCCATCATCTTGCATTTTATTCATTTTTAACAAATTAAATTCAAATATTTTCCTTTATCAAATTATTCTTGCTTCCGCTCAGCTTCAGATATTTTTATTAATGATTTTTTTTTTTGTATTTTTTGACTTATCTAGAATTTTCGATTTCATGAACAACTGCGTATTATAAAAATTATTACAAAATCGGGCCAGTAGAAAAAGTGTATAGTGGATTATTTAAATTGTATTCTGCTAACTGATGTACTAAAAGCGTCATTGTAATGGGTAATTGGTAAATGGTAAATGGTCATATTGGTAAGATTGGTAATATTGGTAAGTTTGGTAACTTGTAATAAATTGGCAATTGGTATATTTAAGGGTAAAAGTATTATTTGTGGTAATTGAAATTGCAGTTGCAGTCGCAGTTTCAGTTGCAGTGGTAGATGCAGTGGTAGGTGCAGTTGCAGTGGTAAGTGCAGTTGCAGTGGTAAGTGCAGTTGCAGTGGTAAGTGCAGTTGCAGTGGTAAGTGCAGTTGCAGTGGTAGTTGCAATTGCAGTTGCAGTGGTAGTTGCAGTTGCAGTGGTAAGTGCAGTTGCAGTGGTAGGTGCAGTTGCAGTGGTAAGTGCAGTTGCAGTGGTAAGTGCAGTTGCAGTGGTAAGTGCAGTTGCAGTGGTAAGTGCAGTTGCAGTGGTAGTTGCAGTTGCAGTGGTAAGTGCAGTTGCAGTGGTAGGTGCAGTTGCAGTGGTAAGTGCAGTTGCAGTGGTAAGTGCAGTTGCAGTGGTAAGTGGAGTTGCAGTGGTAAGTGCAGTTGCAGTGGTAAGTGCAGTTGCAGTGGTAAGTGCAGTTGCAGTGGTAGTTGCAATTGCAGTTGCAGTGGTAGTTGCAGTTGCAGTGGTAAGTGCAGTTGCAGTGGTAAGTGCAGTTGCAGTGGTAGTTGCAATTGCAGTTGCAGTGGTAGTTGCAGTTGCAGTGGTAAGTGCAGTTGCAGTGGTAGGTGCAGTTGCAGTAGTAAGTGCAGTTGCAGTGGTAAGTGCAGTTGCAGTGGTAAGTGCAGTTGTAGTGGTAAGTGCAGTTGCAGTGGTAAGTGCAGTTGCAGTGGTAAGTGCAGTTGCAGTGGTAAGTGCAGTTGCAGTGGTAGTTGCAGTTGCAGTTGCAGTGGTAGTTGCAGTGGTAAGTGCAGTTGCAGTGGTAGTTGCAGTTGCAGTTGCAGTGGTAGTTGCAATTGCAATTGCAGTTTTAGTTAAGTGGTAACTGCAACTGCACCTACCACTGCAAGTGCAACTGCACTTACCACTGCAGCTACCACTGCAACTGCAACTGCAACTACCACTGCAACTGCACTTACCACTGCAACTGCACTAACCACTGCAACTGCACTTACCACTGCAACTGCACTTACCACTACAACTGCACTTACCACTGCAACTGCACTTACCACTGCAACTGCACCTACCACTGCAACTGCACTTACCACTGCAACTGCAACTACCACTGCAACTGCAATTGCAACTACCACTGCAACTGCACTTACCACTGCAACTGCACTTACCACTGCAACTGCACTTACCACTGCAACTGCAACTACCACTGCAACTGCAATTGCAACTACCACTGCAACTGCACTTACCACTGCAACTGCACTTACCACTGCAACTGCACTTACTACTGCAACTGCACTTACCACTACAACTGCAACTGCACTTACCACTGCAACTGCACCTACCACTGCAACTGCACTTACCACTGCAACTGCAACTACCACTGCAACTGCAATTGCAACTACCACTGCAACTGCACTTACCACTGCAACTGCACTTACCACTGCAATTGCACCTACCACTGCAACTGCACTTACCACTGCAACTGCAACTACCACTGCAACTGCAATTGCAACTACCACTGCAACTGCACTTACCACTGCAACTGCACTTACCACTGCAACTGCACTTACCACTGCAATTGCACCTACCGCTGCAACTGAACTTACCTCTGCATTTGCACTTACCACTGCAACTGAACTATCCACTGCAACTGCACTTACCACTGCAACTGCACTTACCACTGCAACTGCACCTACCACTGCAACTACCACTGCAACTGAAACTGCGACTGCAACTGCAATTTCAATTACCACACATAATACTTTTACCCTTAAATATACCAATTGCCAATTTATTACAAGTTACCAAACTTACCAATGTTACCAATCTTACCAATATGACCATTTACCAATTACCCATTACAATGACGCTTTTAGTACATCAGTTGGCAGAATACAATTTAAATAATCCACTATACACTTTTTCTACTGGCCCGATTTTGTAATAATTTTTATAATACGCAGTTGTTCATGAAATCGAAAATTCTAGATAAGTCAAAAAATACAAAAAAAAAAAATCATTAATAAAAATATCTGAAGCTGAGCGGAAGCAAGAATAATTTGATAAAGGAAAATATTTGAATTTAATTTGTTAAAAATGAATAAAATGCAAGATGATGGAAATAATTTTTTGAATTGGATAGATGAAATGTCAGGGAATGTATGTATATTAAAATTTTATGGTTTTAAATGTTAAAAAATATAAAAGAGTGGTAAATATTTTTTTTTTAGTTACGTGAAAGAGAAGAAATAGAAAATAGGAAACAGGATGGATTGTTTAGAAGAATAAGAGAGTTTTTTAAAGAGGGATTGAGGCAGGGATTTTGGAGGGAATGGACTTATGTATGTATAAGTTTTTGATGTATATGTTTGAAAAAATAATTAAAAGTTAAAATTATTTCTGTTTCTGTTTATGTTTAATTTTTTGTTTTCATTATAGAATTCAATAAAATATCAAACACCGTTACTTAAGCGTAACAGGAAAAAACATCATTTCATCTTGCAGTACAATAGTTATGAAGGTCTGTTGTACTAAGGCTGATGAAATTGATTCGAAAATTATAGTATATTTCTGTATTAGTTTTTTTTTTTGTTTATTAATACTAAATTCTTTTTTATATTCTTTGAAATATTTACTTTTTTTTTATTTTTTGAATTATAAACCCATAATTCCTTCCATTTTAATAAACATATACCATTTTTCTTCTTTTACTACACATATACATATGTAATATGTTTTTAATTTAATTCAATAATCAGTAATTTTTAGTAAAAGGGTGGGTTATAAAAAATCGAATAACAATGTTTATAGTTGTTCATTGCATTGTTGACAATAATTGTTGTTCATTGAGGAAATCAGTGTTTGTCAACTGGATATATGGCCACTAACCGATTGGCTTGTATATCTCTAACTGAACGATTTATTTTGATATCTTATTCTCTGTTGGAAATGGATCCAATCTTCTTTTCTGATCTTTTTCTATCTGCTTAAAAAAATTTAAGACTTCGAAATGAAACTATTAAGTTTGTTCCTTTACTCTGAATTTATGTGATTTTCTGTGCATTTTGGTCCCAAGTTCTGTCAATATATTATTTTTTTATGAATTTGACAGGACGTCGGAGTAAAACTCACAGATAATCACAAAAACTCAAAGTGAAGGATCAAACCTATTTCTTGAATTTGGTTCAAAGCCATTTAGTCGCGTCAGAAGAAAATTTCCAATTCTCTAACATGATTTGATCTCCAGCTTTGCTCCAGTCTTACATACTAGTTTCATCTTCAAGAAACACAAATCTTCATTGGAAATTATGTCTTTCTTCTAAAGAACTTCTATCCACAATTTATTCGATTGTTCGTCACTCTAGGTCAGGGTGTATCCATTCATTTTCTAGTGTGAAAATAAATAAATTTATTTTGATGCATATGAATCATTTTCTCTATACTTATTTTCCTTTTTGACACAAAATCAATATTTATTACTTTTTTATTTTCAATTTAGTACGACAGAGCTCTTTGAGTTTTAAGATTTTATAAAATAAGCGAGTGAGTTTTAGAGTAATCGCCAATGATTACTAAGAATGTGCCCTAGGGTGGACCAGGATTTCGTTTTTTTCATTTATTTTTAGGGTGTTCTGATGGGTTCTTAGGGGCCTACAACCACTACCAGAATTTTTTTCATATTTTTATAATGATATTTCGAGGTCGCGATCATCGATTTTATGTACAAAAATACAAATATAGGTTATTCTACAAAGTCATCATAAGCCAACACCGAAAATGCAGGTATTCTTCTTACATTTATTAAAATAAAAATAGGATATTTTTTTAATTATTGAATGAAAACTATTTTTTGTTGGTGCAGTTCATTAACGCCCTGGGTGTTACTGTTATCCCTAAGTGAAGTGAAACTTTTTTGCGCGAGTTGAGAGTGAAATTTCAAGGTTGCATGTTTGTGAAAGGAAAAAATATACCTAACGCTAAGGTTGTCAGATACAATTTTTTGATTTTGCAGAGATTTTGAGTGTAGGAATTTTTGGAAATATTCGGAAAACCTACTCAAATAAACTGATTTATATCTTTTAAATTTTTACTTTTTTTACTTTAAATTTTCACCATTTTTATTTAATTTTCAAGTTTAGACATAGCTGCGTCTTACGCATATAAGCTTAAAATCCCTATATGTACATATCGAAATTTCTAGATCGCCAAAGAAGTTTCACTTCTGCCACGAGTACTGAGTTACACGCGATATTTTCCGGAAATTTTATCAGGCTTGGCTTGGCTAGGGAAGCCTTTGGAACCACAGATGTGGGAATGGAATCGAACTACTAAGGGATTGGAGCCCGTAATGTTATCAGGAGCGACGGTTCCACCAACACTCGTTCAAATTATTTCTTGCAAGCGTAACAACCAATGTGGTGCAGCGTGCAGTTGCCAAAAAGTCGATTTTTAATGTTCAGCTGTCTGCAAGATCTGCTGTGGGAAAAGCTGCTCCAACACCAACATAAAGGAAACCACTTGAAATGTATCTCAAACGAAAGATCTTGACCCCCTGAGTTTGAATATGTACATGACAGACGTGTAAGTGGCCCCAAAACCCCCGACAGGCGCGATTAAATTCACGGATTTTTTATTGAAATTTTTAGATAATTGATGTATGCCACCAAAATGTATCGCAATGGTAAGGTCTTGACTACCAGAGTACTAAAGTATAAAAAAAAATTAGTTTTTAGTGTCACCCAACAGCTGGAAAGGCGCGAAATAAATCGCGGATTTCTTATTTTATTTTTTTAGTAATAGGATTTTGAGGGAAACCACTTGAAATGTATACAGGCATGGACAAAAAAAATATATTTTTCTTTTACATGGAACTATAATTATGTAATTTATATTCAGAATTGCAGTACCAATACCAATTATTTAATCACTTTTTATTAGAAATGATTTAACAAAAACAGATAAACTTTATTCATATTCGTTGTTTGTCTTTTGTTTTAATTTCAATAAAAAATAAAATAATACCACGGATCCCGGCTCCTAACCCTTAGCACCTCATGTATGGGATATTCGCAAAAAAAGTATGCCATCTAAAAGGTCAGTAAGTGTTCAAAAAAGGTCAACTAGTTTCAGAAATTGGTCAGCCATAGAAAACTTTTAATCAAGGGTTACATTTTTTAAAGGTCACCAACTATTTTTGGCGCCTCATTTATGGGATATTCGTAAAACAAGTATACCGTTCCAAAGGCCACCGGCTCGTGATAAAAGGTCAGCTAGTTTCAGTGATTGGTCAGCCCCCCAAAAAAGACATTTTCTGTTTTTACGAATATCTTGGCTCCAGTAGTACTGATTAGAATATTAGCTATTGTTAAAATAAATAAATATTTTTTTTTTAAATAAATTAAAAGTAACAGTTAGTTTTATTCAGTTTTTTTTGTTGGTCAAATACTTTTGATTTATAATAATTTTGATAAAGATTTGTGAACCGGTTTAATTAATAATTATTTAGCTCACTACGACAAACTAGAGCCGAGCAATGAATGAATGAATAAAGGCAAGTCATATAAAAAAAAACCTTTTCTGGATGATAAATAAACAAGTTACTGTTTATTTAAATTATTAGTACCTGGGAGACCCAGCTTCGCTCGGCATATCCGTCAAATTTATATATTTATTTATTATTATATCCAACCTATGCGTTAAGACAAACATAAAAAGTATTTGCATTCATTTTCCATAAATAAATTAAACATTTTACGTTGGAGTTCTGATAAAATGATTTGAGCAGCGATTTGAAACACGATGAAATCGAAGCTTGAGTCGCATTTCTTATATAGTGTAGCTTTGATAACCACTCTAACTTATATACCTATAAGAAATTATTTTTGTTCTTTATATATGGAATTTCATCATTAGATTGCTAAGCTTTACCATTAATAATATTGCAGCTTGAATCGTTTATTTCAGCTTTTATGCAAAGCACGTAGGCCTCAGGCATTTTTAACGCAAGTAAAATGATGACTTTTAAATGCAGCTTTTAAGTTTTGTCTTAGACCAAAAAAGGTATAATAAATATGCACGAAAACTGTAGTAAATAAAATGTATATCAAAATTTAAAACGAAATAAAAAAAAAATAACTCAAAATACATACATATGTGGGCAAAAGAGTCAAACCTTAAAAAAATAAGTATTTTTTCTTTGATTTAATCTATATATTTTTAAAAATGTAAAATGCAATATTTTCTTACTAACGTAGAAATACCGGAATGCGAAACTCTAACAAAAGCAACGAATTCGGGATTATGAAAACAAAAAAGGCAATTTGTTCAAAAAACCTCAAAACATTGTACAACATTAAAACATTACCTATATATTTCCTTTATTCGATTTTTTTTGTCGAACCCTCGTATGCAGTGTTATTAAAACTGTTATAATGATTACATGTAAAAACTTTAATCAAAATCATAAGAGCCGTTTTCGAGCTACCCGTTCGAGTGAGCTAAAACAAAAAATTTAATTTTCTTCTGGGTAATTTCTTCACATCAAATTTGAAGAACTCCTTTCACTCGTATAGGCATCAGGACACATTGACGACGCACAGACCGACGACGGACGAACGTCTGGTCGAAAATCACTTGTTTTGACTTCGCCAACATGGTGATGTTATAGTTTTGATTAAAAACTCGATTTTTTTTTGTACATAGATCTTGCTCTGTCAAATAAACATTTAATAATTTTAATGAACACCAAACAATTAAGCTGGCTTCTATACTGTATTACTTTAGGTTAGAATTATTATAGTTTAAAAAAAAATAGTAAAATGGGTCGTGTCAAAGGGCGGACGATTCAGGGGCGTATACAGCTTTAGTTCTTGGGGGGGGTCATGCCAAAAAAAATAACACAAACTAATATTTGCTTAAAGTCAAGTGCCTTATATTTTTTTTCGTATTTTACTGTGCGTAGCTATATAAAAAAAAAGGGAAAAAATCTTAATTAACTATACTAAAGGGTTTTCCAATAGGGACGGGTTGATTTTGACAGCTTGTGACGGCCATATTGTTTCTTTTACTTTCGGTCAAAATATCCTCTTTTAATCAGTTGCTACAGACAAATCATCATGGTGAGTTACAGCGTCGAGCAACACATGCAAATGATGTTTAAGAGCAGTTAGAAGTTTTTCCCAATTTTGGTCGAAAAATCTTCTTTAGCGATGAGGCTCATCTTTGGATGAATGGGTACGTGAAGCAAAATTGCCGGATTCGGGACGACACTAATCCACGCGAGATTCACGAGGTGCCAATGCATCCAAATAAAGTTTCTGTTTTGTGTGGATTTTGAGCTGGATGCCTGGAGGCGTCATCGGTCCGTACTTCTTCGAAAATGATGCTGGCCAGGCCATCACCATCAACGGCGATCGCTATAGGTCGATGATCACCAACTTCTTGTGGCCTAAATTGTGCCACACAGCTTAAGACACAATCGATATTCTGCACGAGCGGTTTCATGGCATGGTTATCTCGCGCCGAGGCGACGTGAATTGGCCACCAAGATCGTGTGATTTGAACCCTTTGGACTTTTTCTTGTGGGGCTTTCTTAAGTCCCATCAGGTCTATGCGAATAAGCTGCAAATCACCTCGACCCTCAAAGACAACATAATCGATGCCATCGGTCAAATTCAGCCTGATTTATTTGCCATAGTAATCGAAAACTGGACCTTTCGAATCCGCGCCAAGCAGCCAAGGCGGGGGCGGCCATTTGAACGATGTTATATTACTATAATAGGGCTCTCAAGTAAATATAAAACCTTATTGATATCTTGTTTTATTCAATTTTTAGATCGACCCGCCCTTAATGGGAAACCCTATAATACAATACCTTTGTTAAAAATAAGTTAAAATAATTTAAAATCGTTCATATCGTTAAAAATCAAAAGTCAGCGTGAAATAGCAGTTACGAATGTAATACTACATATTCACTACGCCAAGTCAGGCAATTTCATTGAAAATATATATTTCGAACTGCCAAAGCCAATTCAAAATGAAATGAGCTACCTATAGAAACAAATTAACAAATTTAAGATGAAAACACTTTTTTGGTATTTGCAAAGTTGACTCATTTTTGGTTCCAAAGAAAATTAAAATAAACAACTGAGTCGAACGAACCTTTATTGGCTGAACCAGTGACCGCGCTCTTCGTTTTTATTCCTGACTGTTACATTTTTTATTTCGGAGGGCCTCAGCAACAGCATACAGCAATCTCCAGTTGCTTGACCAAAAAAAATCAGTTTAGCTAGCTGTCAAAATACTGAGGAAAAAAATTTTTGGATTCGCTTGATCATTTGTTTTCAATTTTATTCAGAATTTATTTTAATCCTATCAAAGTTTTTATTTCAGCGAATTGAAGTTGCAGGAAAAATTAGTAAAATATCATAGGTACTGTGCACTGTTTTCTGTTTCTTTATTTTAGTAAATAGATATCTATAAATATTCACTACTGAAAATGAAAACAATAGCTCTGATTTTCAAAAATGACCACTTGTGTAAATTGCTCTTTTTACAGTAGTGGAAAAACTAAAATACATTACATATTCGTATTACAATTGAAAACAAAGATTCGTTTTCGTTGCGTTTCAAGAAAAGTGTGAACAAATTTCACGAGTGATTTTGATATGCCTCTGATTTGAAAAAAATGTATGTCTCTTAGACTGCCACCGATGGAAAAGTGAAAGGCACCTTACAAAATAAATATGTACATCAAATATACCTTATCTTTTTATCTTTCTTACCAGCCTTTCTGATAAAAATAATGGACAAAGTTGTTAAATTCTACGAGCTTAGTCGCTTTTCGTCAATAATTCCAAAAAATCTCCTTTACCATAGCTATTGGCTTTAGCATTATGGGATTCATAGGTTACTTTGTAAAAGTAATCCACATCCAAATCAATAACAGTATTTTTCGATCGTAAATGTTGAATAAGTGCAAACAAAATCCTTTCATAATAGCTCAAGTAGCACACTAGTGCATATTTTGGTGTAAATTCATGAATTTTGGTGCAAAATTGAAGATACATTTAGTATTTTGGTGTATTTTTAAAAATACACCGGTAATAAAAATACACCATTGTATTTTCTGTGCGAAATTTCATAATTTTTTTTAAATTCGGTGTACAAAATAAATCGATTATTAGCTGTTTTTATAATACACCATTAATGGTGCATAAAATTATTCCATTCTGAAACCAACCAAATTGGTATATGTTTTACACTATATTTCGTAGATAAAATACACTATCTGAACTGGGCAACTACATTTTGGTGTAGGATTTAAACCCCGTAGAAACTAAATACACTAAATTACATAGTATGAAAAATAAACAAGAAAATATAATTGAACTTTTTTAGTCGCCATTGGATTGATAACGAGCTAACACTACATTTATTGATTAGCAACAGTGGCGGATCCAGGGGGGTGGCTATAGGTGCTAAAGTCCCCCCCACAGGCGGTTCTTTAAATTGATTGAAATATAGAAATCAGAATCAGGAGTCAGAAAAAATAACGAGGCTGGGGCTACGCAATTTATATGCTACGTATTTTTTTTTCTAAGCCCCAAATTAATTAGGTTGGGGTTGAATTATGAAGGGAATTGTATAAAAAACAAGTTCGGGGCTACGGATAATTGACAGAAAATTGGGACGAAAAAAAACAGCTCGCGAGTAAGGCTTGACAAGAATTGGACAAAAAACGTAGTCGGGGCTAAGCAAATAATTCCTTTAAAACTTGCCTTATTCCAGAAAGTGTTTGTGCTTGACTCAAGGGACTGTCAAGTCTAAGTTGGGGCTAAAGCTTTAAGAGATAGTTGAAAAAACGGGTTCGGGGCTTAACAATTAACATGCCAAATGAAAAAAAAATTCACCCAAAGAACTTCGCTAACTTTACAAAAAAAAACGAAATTGGGGCTAAAACCCGTGGAGAATTTGGGAACAACAAATCAAAATCTGAGTTTTCTCTGGGCACTCAGAAAATCATGCGTGTGAATATTTGCAATCTCTCTGGACTGACGTGCAAATTTATTGACAGATTTTTTCTTCTGGTGGTTCAAAGCTGATGCTCTGTCATTTTCTTTTAGTCAAATCGTCAAAATCTTGGCAATCCGACCAATAGAACTCAAGATATTAGGTTTTCAAGCGAACCTTAATCGATTTTTTTGGAGACTTTGTTTTGTTGATTTTTTGTGTTTTATAATTCTCCAAGAAAAAGACGATAAGGTCCTCTTAAAAAGCTTATATTTTGACTTCTATGTTTTGACTTAAATAGAATGACAAAATAAACTGGATAATCGCTATTTTCAAACCCCCGCAAAAGGCTGAAAAAGAAACCTGCCAGAATGTTGTTTTTGATACCGCGATATATGCACCTAAAAACCATCATACTGATATTTTGGTTATCATTCCACTCCCAAAATTTGCTGCCGGCTCTTAGGCTCTTATTATTTAGAATGAAGCTTAAATCGCAGAATAAATTCGTTTAACTAGAACTACAGAATTATCTAAGTTCAAGGTTTACTTTGAAATCGAATCAAGTGCTGAACTTATGTTTAGACATATATTGTAGTTTAACTTGTGAAACTGGCCATTATTGTCTCAAACTGTATCTACCAAGCCCCCCGCCATAGCCAAATCCTAGATCCGCTACTGATTAGCAACAATTATTAACAAAAAAATGAGTAGCTCTAAATTTAAAAATTATTTGAAGTGTTATTGTAGAAAAAAAAACTTTTTAAAAAAAATTAAATAAAACTCTGCAACCATTGAATACACTACACAGAGCATAGTTGTAATTAATACTTCTTTTTTTTGGTGAAATATGCACCATTGATGACACCACACAGAGAATGGGTCTAGTAAATACACTATTTTGGGAGAACTTGCTAAATTGAATACACCACTCAGAGTATTAGCCCGTAGCGTAATGGTTAGTGCGTTCGACTGTCACGCTGGAGGTCTGGGATCGCTTCCCAGCCTCGTCCATCTAAAAACTAAAAAAGTTTTTTTTCAGGGCTACTGCCTCTTGCGAGGAATTGACAAATCCTTTCAGGGCTACTGCCTCTTGCGAGGAATTGACAAATCCTCCAAGAGTCTAGCCGTTAGTATTCGGCATAAAATTGTAGGTCCCTTCCATTCCTGTCGAAAAGCGCACACAGGAATGGTTGCGAGTTGTTAGTCACTAGGCCCTGGTTCTTCATGAGCCGTTGTGCCACCCGATTTATTTACTCAGAGAATAGGTGTAATAATACTCTATTTTGGTGAAATATGCACCATTGAATACACACACAGATTGAATGTGTGTAATGTATACACTATTTTGGTAGAATTTGCACCATTGAATTCACCACACGGAGAATAGGTGCAATTAATACTCTATGTTGGTGAAATATGCACCATATTGAATACACCAAATATAGAATGGGTGTAATTAAAATATCGTTTCGCAAGAAGATATAAGCATTTAAGAAATTAAAAAAAAAAATATAAATGTATCTACATTATGTAAATATTAATAAATATTTTTTTTACTTCGTATGAGCCAATTTTGTTTATGTTTTGAATAAACTTTGACATTTACTACACCATTTAGAGTAAATTAAACACACTGAAAACTATTCATAGATATATTTTCTACAATGGTGCATTTTTTCATTGCTCTTTTGACTTGGTGCATTTTTTATATCAATTTCTTGAATTGATACACATCAGTGAATATTTTGCACAGTTTTCAGCAAAATAAATGTACTGAAAATAGAATATTGCATATAAATGTGTCAAATGGTGTATATTTTTCTTGTTTTTCTACATTGGTGCATTTTTTGTTCTAGATTCAGGAATTAGTGTATTTTTTGGACGGCAACCATATTTTCAAGGAATAATTATGTAAAAATGAAATTCCACTGGCCGCCATTTTTAAAACGAAGACAATGATTAATTATTTTATTATATTTTTCAAATGAAATATACCATTTTTTTGGTATTTCTGATCCTTTTTTAACAGTACGTATTTAAAAAAAAAATAAGAACAACCGACAAACTATGAATTTTGAAAAATTAATTTTCACGCATCGATTTAGAAATCTTTAATTAATTAAAATTATTAAGGCGCTACTTAAGTTTTAATTAAAAACTTTATTAAAAAAAATTATTTTTTATTCCGTAAAGGAATATTATTTATGACTTTATTCTCTGACAGTAACTTAGGAACTAACTCTTGATACAATTTAATTTTATTTCATGCACTTAAGGTGCCAAACAATATTTCCTGGAAATTGCACAGACGGTGCAAAGCCAGGTTTCATATTAATTTTTATAATGGAATGTGCATAGAAGATGCACAACAAGAAAATTATAGATATGACATGTGCAAAGAATTATATTACTGTGGGAGCAACACAGTTTGTGAGAATGCAAAGCTTGCATATTTGGGTTTGTAACTCCTCCCCCCTTAGCGGAGCGACTGCCAGAGGATGTTGCCTCTCGAAGGAGCGCCTTGATTGTCCTCTATCCTTGGAGCCTCAATTTTGGGACTCTTTCGGGTCTTGACTCGAAAATACATCAATGTCAATATGGCTGTCAGCGGAATTAAAAGAACCCAAATTGACGCGATGTGGGCTGTTGACTTCGTGGTAAGTAGGTGGATTTCTTCCCTATTTTTAAGCTGGTCCAGATGGAGTTTGTTTAGCGAAAGATGCTGGTTTATAGTGGATGAGTTGATCTGACTGCGGGTTGGAGGATGAATCACAATGTTGTCCCAAAAAATATCTGTTTTTGGATCATAAGTTATATTATTAATAGTTATGGAACAATTTTGGTAATGTAAAAGTGCGGTGCCATATATGTTATATTTGTTGATGCCGCATGTTGTTTCGACACTAATATTTCGAACATCGGTAAGAAGTATGTAGTTATTTTCGGGTTGAAGTATCTGGTTGGGTTCCAAACCATTGGACAGGTTGCATATAGCTGGGTGGTTATTTATGATCTTTGGTACGCATTCAGGGAATTTAGTTTTTTGCTTGTCTTTGCTTTCGCAGAGGTAGATGTCTTCTATGAGGTCGCAGACTTTCCCAAAATAAAGTGCGTCGGACTCATGTATAGCAACATATGGGTAAGTAGATATAAATAGGGTTTTGTTTATAGGGAGGGGGATGAGATGAAAGAAGGAATAATTTGTTTGGGAAGTAGTAGGGATTTCAATACTAAACACAATATTTGAATTATTGTAATATGCTTGTAATTGTAAAATTTCATAAATTTCTTCATCTGAAGAGAAATTAATAGATTGTTTTTCAAGAAGAGATCTTATTTCATTCAGTTCAGTTTTACTTAATATTTGTTTTGAAATTATATGTAATCGTGCAAAAGTTACAGCTTCTGCTATATTTACTAAGTGATTGTAAAGCAAGTCAATATTGAAGATAATCTTGTGAACGTATTGGAGGTGTTTCAGGATTTCTTGATCTGTTCTGAGTGCATTATTTATATTAGAATTATAAACATACAAAAATGTTTCTATTGTTTTTTGTTGTTCATTTATATGGCGAGTAATATTATCAAACCTCTCTGTCATTTTCTTATTGATACTTATTTGTTGGTTGGTTTCGCTTTCTAACATATTTTGATTCAAATTTAAGTTTTTTATTTCTTCGTTAATATTTATTGCGTCAGTAGCATCCATGTTTCCTGTAATTGTTTTTATGATTGTCCCTAATCCATCTATTAACCCTCGTTTTGATTTATGCTTGGGTAAAAGTGTTTGAAGTTTGAATTCTAGCTGGCTGAATTTAATGTTTGCTATTTTTACTGTATCAATGTTAGTTTGGTCATTTTCTAGAGTGTCCAAAGATTTACGAATTTCCTCTATACTTTGTTCATAATCTTTCAGGTTTATGATATGAATAAATCGTTTGTAGGTTTCTATTACCTTAGCATGTCCTAGTCGGAGTGGTAAAAGTCCGTAATTATCTGTTAAGTTATGTATCTCAAGCTTCTGTCCTTGTATTGCTGTTGCTGTCATTAGTAATCTGAAATTTTCTTTTCTTTTTTATTCTAGCTTTGTGAACTTTTTTATTGTCATTAGTAATTACTGTTAGTTTGTTGTTAGTTTGGACCTTTTGTTGTTTAAATCGCGGAGTAGTTTTATTTCTTCTACATTCTTTTCGATAAATAATTTCTCCTACTTCAAGATCATTTGGACTTTCTCTATTTTTGTTTCTTTTCTCTATGTTTTTATTTCTTTTATATTCTAATAATTTTGTAACAGATTCAAAAAGTTCTCTCTGAAACGCACTGAGTTTTTGTAAGTAATCATGTTTGTCATTGTATGTCAATGTTTGATTGAAGTCGTATGTACGTCCGTAGAAAAGTTCGTATGGTGTGTTATTCGTCGAGGAGTGAATTGCGTTGTTGTAGGTAATAACAGTTTCGTAAAGTATGTCCTCATGATCCTTGTCTTTGTATTTTTCTTGAATGATTCTGTAAATTTCGGTAAAAGTTGAATGCATCCTTTCTACAGGAGCATTCCTTGTAGTTTGTTGAAAAGAAGTCACATGGGATTCGATATTGAATTGTTTACAGAAATCTTGGAAAATATTTGATGTGAACTCTGATCCTTGATCGCATACAATTTTCCGCGGTATGCCGTGAAGGCTTATAAAGTGTTGAATTTGTTTTACTATACTTACACTATTACGGGTTGGTAAGGTATAGGCAGATCCAAATTTGGAAAACTTATCAATAAGAGTGAGGATACTCTTATGGTTAATGGTATAAACATCTATGTGTACTATATCGAGTGGTTTTAATGGTATTTCTGTTTTTTCAAAAGCTATAATAGGGGGCCGTCTTTTGTATTTTTGAGTTTGACAGGTAGTACAGTTATTAATTGTTTTAGTTATCTTGTCTTTCATGTAAGGAAAGAAGTAATCACGTTGTAAGTGTTGGTAAGTCTCTGTAATGCCTCTGTGGTTAGATTTCGTATGGTAGTCGGAAATAATTTGGTCTTGTTCGTCGCTTTCTGTTATGTCAGTCAAAATTTGTTTACATCTTAATACCCGGAAGGTCTTGTTCCTAGCAAAGTGTTTTGAATAAACTTGTTGAATCATTTTAAATGTTTCTTCATCTGCCATAATTGCAATAAGTTTTTTCGGAGGAAGATATTCCTTGAAATATGTGATAATGTCGTTTTCAGAAAATGATTCTTTTCTAAAAATTCGTCTCTGTTTGTTTTTAAAGATTAATTTTAATATATTTTGAGGTTGATTATCTGATGATAGTTGAAATATTACTTGTAAACTAAATTCATTAAGGGGTTTTTCTGCTATAGGGATACCATCGTCTAGATTCTCTTCAGCTGAATGTATAGTAGCAGCTGTGGTATCATTTAGATTAAATTCAATTTTATCTGGTATTTTAATGCGACTAAGAGCATCGGCGTTAGCATTAAGAATTCCTTTTTTATATACAATTTCATAGTCGTATTCTTCAAGTTTCAATCTCCAACGAACAAGTTTGGAGTGTGGTTCTTTTAGACTCATGAGCCATTGCAATGGTTTGTGATCAGTGACGATTTTGAACTTGTTACCGAAAAGGTAAGGGCGGAAGTAATTTGTTGCCCAGACAATAGCGAGCAGTTCTTTTTCTATTGTAGAATAGTTAAGTTCTGACGTCGTTAAGGTTCTGCTTGCAAAGCAAATTGGTTTGTCACTACCAACGGGTCCTTGGGATAGGACGGCACCCAGTGCAACATTACTTGCATCTGTAGTAAGCACAAATGGCTTAGAAAAGTCAGGGTATTGCAAGAGGGGATCATTTGATAAAATATCTTTACATAGTTGGAACGTTTTTTTATACTCATCGTCAAGAGTTATCTCGGCACCCTTTTTCAGACATTTAGTTAATGGTTTGTATAATTTCGCGAAATCACGAATAAATTTCCGGTAATAACCCATTAGTCCGAGGAAGGATTTGATTTCCTTTGTTGTTTTTGGTATAGGGAATTCTTTAATAGCCCTTATTTTATCGGGATTAGGCTTTACGCCGTCCCTTGTAATTACATGTCCGAGAAACGCGGTTTCTTTGCGTAAAAACTCGGATTTACTTAGTTGTATTTAAGGTTTGCTTCCCTTAATTTATCGAATATTTTTTGTAGGCTCTGTACGTGCTCTTGAAGTGATGTTGAATAAACGACAATGTCGTCTAAATAAACAAGACAAGTTTTTCCAATAAACTCTCTGAGAACATTATCCATCACTCGTTGGAATGTGGATGGGGCATTTTTTAGCCCAAAAGGCATTCGTACGAACTCGTAGTGTCCGCTTTCGACGGTGAAAGCCGTCTTTTGAATATCACGGGTATCCATTTCGATTTGGTGGAAACCACTAGCCAAATCGAGAGTCGTGAAATAATGACATTTGCCTAATTTGTCCAAAATTTCGTTTATGTTAGGTAGAGGGTATTTATCGTCTATCGTTTTGTCGTTAAGACGGCGATAATCAATGACTACCCTCCATTTTTGTTTACCTGTGGAGTCTAATTTTTTAGGTACAACCCAAACTGGGGAACTCCATGGGGAAAAGCTTGGTTGTATTATACCTTGGTTCAACATATCGGAGATTTGATTTTGATTCTGTCTTATGAATATAGGGGTATCTGTAGGTCTTAGTATATATTGGTATTTCGTCCTTAGTCTTAATTTGATGTTTTATTACATTAGAAAATGTGAGGCTTTCTCCTTCTTGATAGAAGATATCAGAGTAATTTCGACAAAGTTTTGAAATAGATTTTCTTTCTTCGGTATTTAAATGTTCTGACCGAATTTCTGTAGAAATGTCATTAATATTTTGTCTGTCATAATCTTCCATTTGGATATCTAAATTATTTAATTCTCTAGTTTCAAAGTTGGCAAGGGATTGTACTTTCAGTGGATGTTGTAAGAAAAGGATTTGGTTTATTGGTGTATTATTTTGAACTTCGATTTCAGAGTGCCAATTTTTTGCTGAATAGATACCTTCGATAATATCTATGTTTGGTTCAATTTTAGTAGTTGGGACAAGGATGTCACCAAATTCGCTATCTACAGGAAGTTTTACGAATAAACTAGAATATGCAGTGATTTCAAACTTTTGTGACATAAAGTTGGGTTTATATAGAATTGGAATTTTTGTATTAGCTGTAACTAATATTTTATTGGGTAGGTCAATGCTAGCTTTAAGAACATTAAGGGCATCAAGACCCAAAAGTCCGTCGAAATAGCCATGGAATTTATATATGAGAAACTTTTGATTACCAGGTTGTTGAAATTCAAAAAAAATTGGTAGAGTCACTTGTTTGTCTATAATTTGTTCTTTTAAAATTGTGGCAATTGTTGTGGGTTGGGTTATTTTAACATCGTCGGGGTGTACGTATTCTGGATTTATAAATGAGGCGGAAGCTCCCGTGTCTATCAGAAATTTCAAAGTTTTACCGAAAGGCGAGGAAATATTTATGTACGGAAGAAAGTGTCCATGCTTGTTAATGTCTAAGTAAATGGGTGTCCTGAGGCTGGAAGATGAAAATTTGTTTCGTCTTCATACTCAAAATTAGTATTAAAAGGATATTCGTTTGGAACGTCGTAGTAGTTGTCTAATAGTGGATAGTAGTTTTGGAGGGAACTGTGGTCTATGGGTTCCTGCGGGACATAATTAATTGGGTTATTTTCGTTTTCTATTTTATTATTTGTTTCTGGTATATCTAGCTCGTCAATGTTATGGATTTGGGCGTTTTGTCTGAATGTATTATTTTGTCCAGAGGGTGATTTTTTTAATAATGATTGTGCCGAAAGTGTATCCATTGGTTCCGTTTTAGTAATAGGTGGCTTTGTTTGGGTATTTTGTCTTTGGAAATAAGGTTGTTTTTGGGGTCTATATGGTTGTTGTACTTGTGAGAATGGTTGTTTCTGATAACCAACTTGTTGGTAGGGTACGTATTGTTGCGGTCTTTGGAAGTTGATTTGTTGTTGGGGTCTATATTGTTGCTGGAAAGATGGTGGTCTTATATTTAACTGACTAGATTTTAAATTCTGAAATGGTTGGGTTGAACTATAATATGGTTGTCTGAAGGGTAGACTTTTTATTTGGGGGTTAGAACTTATTGATGGTTTTGGTAATGGTTTGTTTTCGTATCGGATATAGGACGTGTTCTGTTCTTTAATACAATTAGAAAACGCTTCTGCTAATGAATTAGGTTTCATGGATCTTATTGTAGAACCTATCGGTTCTTTTAATCCAGTTAAAAATATGTTTAAGCACATTTCACTATATAAGTCTCCTTTCGCTTTCACAACATTAGAATCATTATTATGGATTTGGATATGAATCCTTATTGTAGAATATATCTCTATAACTTCGCTATAAAACTGTTCTATGGATTTATTGTTTTGGCGTAAGTTATGTAGATCTTTGA
Organism: Melangyna quadrimaculata; assembly: GCA_949320155.1. Classification (NCBI taxonomy): domain Eukaryota; kingdom Metazoa; phylum Arthropoda; class Insecta; order Diptera; family Syrphidae; genus Melangyna; species Melangyna quadrimaculata. Next base: position 380,596,409 of record OX439483.1, read on the forward strand.
TTAATGAAGTTTCATTACGCTTATCGGCTTAGTGAAGAATTAGGTTAGCCTTAATTTGAGACCATTCTAAAGGTGTGCCATACATATTGAGAACCTCGTTTGCAGGTCCATCGATTTTGTTACGGATTGCCCGTAAAAGGATTCTACCATAGGTAGGATTATTTATAGATGTGACAATTAAAAGGATCTCTTCTACATTCGTAATAAAGTCATATAAAAGACGTGGATTACCATCGAATTTTGGTAAATCTTTTATGGCGTCTGGGATTTTGAGAGAATAAAATGGGTCAACTTGACCGGGGTTGTTATTATTATTCGCCATATTGGTTTGATTTATTAAAAGAAATTGATTTAAATTATTACTAACACTTGCAATATTTTCACAACTCAGTTCACTATTTGTTGCTTCACTATTACTTATTTCACTAATTGTTTTTTCACTATTATCTAAGTTCTCGTTATCTATAATTTCTCTTTGATATGGTTTTGGTCTTAATCTATCTTTATATTTGTTTGGCATTGAATTTATCAAGTTAGTAAGGATTTAAGGATATTCATATAGTTTCTATAACATGAATCAAACTTACAATATAATGGAAAAAGCCATTTCCTCTGGCCAGTTGTGTTGAGTCTTTCAGCTGCTGTAGAGTTCTTGCACCGTTTTATTATCGGTATGCTTCCGATATTGTTGTTGCTTATAAAAGTCTTTCACCGTTTCTTTTTATTAAAATACGCACTACTATCAGTATACTGCCGATATTGAATTATTAACGAAAAAATTCACACGTATTTTTAAACGGGTTTGTGCTATCCTACCGACTGCGCCACTTAAGTTTTAATTAAAAACTTTATTAAAAAAAATTATTTTTTATTCCGTAAAGGAATATTATTTATGACTTTATTCTCTGACAGTAACTTAGGAACTAACTCTTGATACAATTTAATTTTATTTCATGCACTTAAGGTGCCAAACAATATTTCCTGGAAATTGCACAGACGGTGCAAAGCCAGGTTTCATATTAATTTTTATAATGGAATGTGCATAGAAGATGCACAACAAGAAAATTATAGATATGACATGTGCAAAGAATTATATTACTGTGGGAGCAACACAGTTTGTGAGAATGCAAAGCTTGCATATTTGGGTTTGTAACTCGCTCGATTTTTTGATGGTGTAGGACCAAAAATTAGTCGACAGAATGTACTTCGTTTTGAAATTAGACACTCGAATTCATAGTAATTCATGATTTTATTGCGTCCGTATTATGTATTAGCATCATAGAAAGTTCAGAATTCTTTCACATACATTTTAAACTTCGGTGTAAATTTTGTTTCAAAATAAATTCTGAGTTTTGGATTTTTGTACACTAATGGTATATTTTATCTATCAATCATGTGTATTTTTAACACTCCTGGGAATGATTTTCCACCTTAAAGTGGTGCTAATTGTTTACGATTGAGGTGTATGATTTGAGCTCAGTTTCAGAACATAATATACACCTCTGGAGTTAAATTTATTCTAGTAACCAGGACAATTTGTATACCACAAGCACAATTTAAATACCAAAAAACGGTCTAATTTGTGTACAGCCGGTGTTAATTTTAAACGAGAACGCGGTATAATTTACACTGAATCGAAATTAAATGTTCGAAAATTGCACCAAAAAGTGGTGTATTATTTATACTAAAAATGTATATCACGAAAGTGCAAAATATACCCCAAATATTTTGGTGTATTTTGGAATTTTGTGCTACTTGAGAGGTTTTCATCATAGTTTTATATATTTATGTCTTTTATCGTTAACATTAATATTTTTTGGTTAGAATAACTATAAATCGAAAGTTATCACTTTTTTTGCTTTTAAAAAAAATCTGTCATACAAACAAAACAATTTCTGTATGTGTGTTTAAAGATTTTATTTTCAGAAAAAAAAAATATTCTTTTTTTGAAAATCCTATTAGTTTTTACTTTACTGAGTGAAAATTTGGTAACAACTCCGCACTTTGATTTCTGTTTGGTTTAACAGGTTTTGGCTGTCATCTCAAAACGGAAACTAGCCTATGCATATATTTTAAGATTTGAATGCATTATCATATTATGAGAAGTTTGTTGTTATGTTAAATTTGAGGCACGAGGAAGAAAATCAAAGTATCATCGATTGACTACAAAATAACGTAGGTATTCCATTGCCATGAAAATTAAATTTCTTATTGAATTGAAGTTACCAACATTCAATTTCTCTATTGAATTCTAAATTATCAATCGAAAATCCTACTAGCTTTCTAAATAACCAACTTTCTTTTTTTTTTCTATGTGGTTACTAAATAATTATTTCAGATCAACAAAATAATCTTGAGTTCTCGGGGGGGGACATGACCCCGTGACCCCCCCTGTATACGCCGTTGACTGCGCTCGTATTTTTGCTGCAGGAGCTCGTAGAATTCATCTTTTGTGTCTTCATCTTTCTTCTCATGTGAGCTAGCTAGGACACTGCGCTCGTACTTTTTCTGCAGGAGCTAGTAGAATTCATCTTTTGTGTCTTCATATTTCTTCTCATGTGAGGCATGCATGCATATGAGGCTTACGTTGACAAATTTAGCCTTGATGCTGATTGTCACGAGACGCTCATTCATATAGTTGAAACTCAAGTCTGCCTCCAACGACGAAAAACCATCTTGTCACCGTAGGATCCTTTCTGGATGTTGTGAAAGTATTTGACAACGTATGGATTGGAGCCCTTATCCATAAGCTTCACCTTTTACATTTATCTTCGTCACTTCAGAAGACTCAGTAAAGGTAGTTGCAGTGCAGCCAACTGCAGGAGCCTGCTTCTTAGACGGATCTACGATAGCAGACAAAAGAACATATTTTCAAGGTTCAACCCGCATTCAGAAAACATGCTCAAAAAAGCCAACTGGGCCTTCCACCGACTCCACCCACTGATGAGACTCAGAAATGGACTAAGCCAGACTAAGACGAAGATACTTATGTACAAGCCAGTCCTGCGGCCTATCATCAGCTATTACTGCCCAGTCTGGATCACCATCTCGAAGACGGCCATGAAGGAACTTCAAATGTTAAAAAGATAGTTACTAAAGATACCGGACTACATTTCGACCTGCAGCGAATGAGATATCACACCAACTAGCGTCTTCTAGTAAGGAAGCTGGTAGGATACACCAACAGTCACCCGAATCAACTGATGTCAAGGATGGCCACAGAACAGCGACAACCCGAGCCGTGATAACTCAGTACGAAAGAAATCCTAGTCGACAACTTCATCACGGACAACGAGCAAGCAGTTTCGTTCTATGCAGACACAGGATCAGCATATAACCGCGGCTGAATCTGAACCCATCCCCCACCAAAACCGCAACTTGGCAACATTCCTTTAAATTTAAGACAAAGCATAAGGTTGGGCCCCCTTTGTGCCAATAAATGTATAATATCATCGTAACTAACTGCCCTCTTTAAAAAAAAAAAAAACAGAAGTCGGACAGAAATTTGTAAGTTGATGCTATAAATCTATCTTCCTTGAAATCAAATCTCCTGGCTTGCCAAACCCTATGGGCACAGACACACTAACGGATCTTGGATTTGGCTGGGGGGGGGGGTTAGAAATCCAGTTTGAGACAAAAATGAAATCTCACTTACAAAAGCTCATATGTATGTGTTTCGGCAGTGTGATCCCTCTGGAGATCTCATTTTCGCAAACTACACAAATCAACTAGTAGAGTAAGTGCCAGTTTTGTTAAAAATGTCACTGGAAAGCACAAAAAACAATATTTTGACGATTGAAAAATAAAATGCCAAAACTTCAAGACTTTTAATCAGACATTGCGCAAGGCCGCTCCAAAAACTAGCATGCGGCCTAATTCTGCAAGCGTGAATGAATTTTCGTGTATATAAGCTGCATACACTTTATATTCCTGCTCATAAAATATGTCGATAAATTTTTACTCTAGAGTCTAGAGAGATTGCAAATATTCATTTGCTTTATTTTCTGAGTGCACAGAGAAAACTAACGCTTGTGAAATTTGGCTCCTTTACTAGATTTTTTGTATGTAAATGCTTAATCCAAAAATGTTTTGTATGTTTAATTGACTTCGACCTTGGAAATATAAGCCCCAATATTCTCTAAGCCCTGGCTGACCGTAATAAACAATTCCTGTTGTAGTAAACAATTACACTAAAATTGTCACGTCGTTTTTCTCCAATTCTGCATTTTTTTGTTAAATAAGCTAAGTTTTAAGGGTAAATTGTTGTTGCATTTGATATATTCATCGTTCAGCCCAAACCCCGTTTTTTCAATTATCTGTTCAATCTAAAGCCCCAACTTCGGACTTTCACAGTCCCTAGAGTTAAGCCCCAAAAACCCTCTGAAATAAGTTAAGTTTTTAGTGAATTGGTTGTTTAAACCCCAACCACGCTTTTGTTGTCCAATTCTTTTCAGGCCTTAGTGCTGAGCTTTTTCTTTCGTCCGAATTTTCTGAGCTTTGTTTTAGCGAATAATTGTCTTTGCGTTAAACATGTCCGAGCTTGATTTATCTCCAATTCCCTTAAGGCTTTAGCCCCAATCAAATTATTTATGGGGCATGGAAAAAAAAATTACATAAGATGTAAATTGCTCAGCCCCAACCTCGTTATTTTGTTTGATTTCCATCGGTGACGTGAAATAAGGCCCAACGAAATAAGGCCAAATCTCAAATTTGGCCTAATTTCGCTTTGAAATTGGAAATAAGGCCAAATTGGCTTTATTTTGATTTCCAAAACGAAATAAGGCAAAATTCCATTTGGAAATAAAACCAAATTTGTTTTTACGAAAACATTCAGTGATAACAGAAGCTTTGAAAGCAGACCAACTGACAACATAGCCACCTGCCAGGCGACTGAGCATACCCTAAGCGGAGCGACGGAGTGGTGTGAGCGGGACAGAGGACCCAAAAACTTTGATTATAGATCAACTGACAACATAGGTGCCTGCCAGACGACTGAGCATACCCTAAGCGGAGCGACGGAGTAGCGTGGGCGGGACAGAGGACCCGAAAAGGGATTTAAAATCCTTGAATCCGCGAAGCGGGCCATCCAAAGAACTGTCTAGTTCAAAAACTTTGAAGCATAGGTCCCTGCCAGTTGGGGGATTAGTTCCCCAAAAAAAAAGGAATCAAACCCCATCTGGCAGGCACCTATGTTATCAGTCGGTCTGCTTTCAAAGTGTTTGTACTAAATAGTACTTTGGGTGGCCGGCTTCGCGGGCTCAAGGATTTTAAATCCCTTTTCGGGTCCTCTGTCCCGCTCACGCTACTCCGTCGCTCCGCTTAGGGTATGCTCAGTCGTCTGGCAGGCACCTATGTTGTCAGTTGATCTGTAATCAAAGTTTTTGGGTCCTCTGTCCCGCTCACACCACTCCGTCGCTCCGCTTAGGGTATGCTCAGTCGCCTGGCAGGTGCCTATGTTGTCAGTTGGTCTGCTTTCAAAGCTTCTGTTATCACTGAATGTTTTCGTAAAAATAGCAGGCGCCTATGTTGTCAGTCGATCTGTAATCAAAGTTTTTTGTACTAAACAGTACTTTGGGTGGCCCGCTTCGCCAATTCTCAAAAGCACCTGCGGGTCTTAGTTCTTTTTTGTGGTGGAATTAACCCAAGCGGGTTCTTTTTTGGGAAATAACAACCGTGGGGGCTAATTCCGTGGGCGTTTATGCACTGCACCGAATGAAAATAACATAAAGGCGATTTGTTTTGCAGTTTTCTGAAAAAAAAACATGAAAACGAAATAAAGCCAAATTGGCCTTATTTCGTTTTCTAGAGCGAAATAAAGCCAAAACTAAAATTTGGAGTTATTTCAATGTTAAAAGCCAAATAAGGCCAAATTTTTGAAATTTGGCTTTATTTCGTTGGGCCTGATTTCACGTCACCTTTCCATCAAGTTTCACAGCTTAAAAATATTTGAGACCAATAAAAAAAACTACACAGTATGTAATCTATTGCTTTTTATATTTCAATTAATTTTAGAGTCGATTGTGGGGGCCCCTATAGCCACCCCCCTGGATCCGCCACTGCTCAGACACATCACGGATTTGATTTCAATCGATATGAATTCGACCCCCAATGAAAACTGTACCTCCACAATGAGCCTCTGTATGATTGAATATAAGCTAGCAGACTACTGGTTTTTGGAGGAGGCTCATGGTGCACGAGGGCCGAACGGACTAGATGATCACCCTTAAGCCTAGTACGGTGCTGATGCGAAACGAAAAATCCCAAACAAAAATGACATGATGAAATTATAAACGAAAATTTCGTTTTGCTTTTCGTTCTGTGGTACCTACGCTGTTCGACCAGCGAAATTGATGATTATACCAGATTGATTTGACAAGTCTCCACTCTCTTTTCGCACAAATTAATTGCCCGGACCATTAATATTGTGAGTGGAAAAATGGCATTTGGGTTTGTTCGTATTTTTATTTGTTGTTTAATTTTGATTTATTTATTTATAACTTTTGAAACTCTTCATGAATATTTTTCCGCTGTGTTTTAGTTAGCATTTCGTTGTCGTTTTGGAGACCACCGGAAAATTGCATTTCGCATCAGCTGCGTACTAGGCTTAAGTTATCAGATCGTATGCGTCTTGGGCAAATCAGAAAATTGCTTAGTTAAGCATACTACAGCCGAACTCAGGGCGTAGGCGATGATCTATTGGGAGATCTATGACCAAAAACACCCTTCTTTTATTTACTGGTCAAACGAGTTATTGTATCAAAACGGCCGGCGCGCGGCGCGGTGCACTACAGCGTTATGTACTTAATGCAATTAAGAAATCAAACTTAATACGTCACCTAACAGAAATGGCAGAACAAGGTCTGCCGGTGATATTAGGTAGTATGCAAAGTAAAGTTAAGTAAAAAAACTGATATTTAACCATAATTATTATACGTTGCCGCTCCCTACTATGTTTTACACAGTCATTTTTAATCGGTACATGATCTTCTTATCAATATTTAAACAAATTTGCTTTGAAGCTTAAAAATCACTCACTATCGCATGACATGAAATTTGAAATTCAAAACTCTGATAAGTTCCACCTCTATCGATTGTTTTATCCATCCAATCACTTACATAGGTACATATATGCTCTACTATTCGATCGAGTTCAATAATTTCCCATGCTGCCTGAACTATTTTAGTTCTAAGCTCTTCCTATTTCATTCCATGGATAGGATATGCCATATCCTATATTGAATACAGAAAATAACGCCAAGGGGCTTTGATTGATAACTTTAGAGGCGCATGACCTCTGGGTACTGGGTACTGTTTGGGTATTTTGTCCCAAGCCTAGGAGACGGCTGGTCGGTGGGCCAATATTATATCGAATAGCTGGTGGAAGGTTGTCTGGCATGATAACATAATCCTATATTGGAAAGTTACTCTAAAATAACATGACTTTGAGAGCGCTTTGCTGATGATGCTCGCAAAAGCGAATGTTCAATGTATAATTGGCGTGGAAATGAATGTTTCTACAATCGATATTTCTATAACCTTGTGACATGCCTGAGGATTCAAGGATTACGATGACAGATTGACGGCCATAAATTGTTGTTCAATGATGCGTTAGCTTTATGCATGCTGGGATGGAGAAAAAACAGCGTTGTACAATATACGCAGAGAATTTTACGTCACCATCGCAGTAAACAAAAAAAAAAAAACAACAACAAAAAAGCAAAGGGTGTAACTTGACTGGTGGAATGAAGATAAATAATGGAGGCAATGAACCCGGAGAGCATGATGGATATGCAAATGGATTAATGTGATATCAAGTTTATGATGATGATGTAGATAGAATTATTTGTTTATTTTTCTTCTATTTATGTACAAGTCAAGTACCTACATATGTACATATATTGAATTGATTGCGGCATAATTGGGATGATATATACATGCTCATAGTAAGAGTCGGTGATTTTAAAAAACGTAGAAAACGAAGGAATGCGTTTTGTCATCAAGCATGATTGTTGATTTTAGTTTTATTTGCATTGTGGGTTAATCTGGCGATTCAATGTTCACATCATCAATCACTGATTGTTCTATTTTAGTGCCACTTTTGAAAAAAAATGGTTTCAAATTATTATATTAAAATTATATTAACAACGTTAACGACTCTATTTGTTCATGCGTATTGAAAGCTGTTGTGCCTTTCCGCGCAACTCCGCGTTGCAAGGAGTCTGCGCGGAGGGCCAACATTAGCAATACGCATGCACGGTAGTCCTTAAAGGTTGTGCTTGCCGGTTCCACCATCTGAGCGCACCTGAAACCCAGTACTATTCATAATACTGGGTTATGGAATGTGTTCAGCTGGTGGACCGCAACCAACTTCGCCTCGAATTCACTACCTTGTGAGCTCTTCCTTTTTTTCAATTGCATTCTTAAACTGTCACTTGGCCCATTCGGCTACCTTTAATTTTTCACTTACAGTTAACTAAAAACTAAAATTATTCTTACAAACTACCTAAATCTAACTTAAAAGTATTTAAAATAAAAGATAAACTTAAAATACTAAAACTACTTAAATTGAATAAAAATTAAAACTAAAAGCTAAAGGAAAACCTCTCGTTAATTTGAGACATTTGGTTGCCATCGAGTTGCTGCTGAACCAATTTTTTTGATGTGCTATCTTTTGCATTCTATTGCTGATTTGTGCTGTGGCCATTGGACTTGGCCATAAAAAGGCTTTTTTTGGACACAATCTCATTTGGCCCATTTTGTGCCGAATCACTATTAGAATTAATATAAAATTAATTTTCTGCAAATATATATGTATGTAAATTTATAAATCAGAAATATTATGTTTGAAAAAGAATTTTGAGCTAGCGAAGTCAATAGGGGGGTTCACACTCATGGACAATTTCATCAACTCGTGTCGAAACGTCACATAATTTGTAATGTTAACACAAGTTTAACGACTTTTAAAATTTGTTGATTTTTTGATCGGTCGTACGACCGCTGTAGCTAATGTGAACCGTAATTGAACGACTGATATTATGTAGGTCTGAAAATTTGGATTTAAGTTTTTCTTTTTATTTTTTTTTATGTGAGATTTATGGAGAATGGATTGAAACAGAAGTAAGCCCACAAAATGAAGGCGGAAAAAAATGAAATTCCTTCGCTGAAATTGGTGCAAAAAATTAAATCTACGCCGCAATTGCTCTATGAAAATTTTTTGACAAATGAAGTTGATGAGGCGGTTGATCAGGTTGATCGACTTAAGTGTGAACCCCCCTAATATTACCATCAATATACTGGGACTCAAAGTTTTATTGTGCTTTTTCGGAGTGCGTTCTCACTAATAGTGGCGCTACACTCCATTATGAGCTTAGTGCTAAACAGGAGCCCTGGATAAAAAGTTGTAGGACCTGCGCCCTAAATGAATAAACATTATATAAAAAACTCTGCAACCATTGAATACACTACACAGAGCATAGTTGTAATTAATACTTCTTTTTTTTGGTGAAATATGCATCATTGATGACACCACACAGAGAATGGGTCTAGTAAATACACTATTTTGGGAGAACTTGCTAAATTGAATACACCACTCAGAGTATTAGCCCGTAGCGTAATGGTTAGTGCGTTCGACTGTCACGCTGGAGGTCTGGGATCGCTTCCCAGCCTCGTCCATCTAAAAACTAAAAAAGTTTTTTTTCAGGGCTACTGCCTCTTGCGAGGAATTGACAAATCCTCCAAGAGTCTAGCCGTTAGTATTCGGCATAAAATTGTAGGTCCCTTCCATTCCTGTCGAAAAGCGCACACAGGAATGGTTGCGAGTTGTTAGTCACTAGGCCCTGGTTCTTCATGAGCCGTTGTGCCACCCGATTTATTTACTCAGAGAATAGGTGTAATAATACTCTATTTTGGTGAAATATGCACCATTGAATACACACACAGATTGAATGTGTGTAATGTATACACTATTTTGGTAGAATTTGCACCATTGAATTCACCACACGGAGAATAGGTGCAATTAATACTCTATGTTGGTGAAATATGCACCATATTGAATACACCAAATATAGAATGGGTGTAATTAAAATATCGTTTCGCAAGAAGATATAAGCATTTAAGAAATTAAAAAAAAAAATATAAATGTATCTACATTATGTAAATATTAATAAATATTTTTTTTACTTCGTATGAGCCAATTTTGTTTATGTTTTGAATAAACTTTGACATTTATATGTCACTGAAACACACTGAAAACTATTCATAGATATATTTTCTACAATGGTGCATTTTTTCATTGCTCTTTTGACTTGGTGCATTTTTTATATCAATTTCTTGAATTGATACACATCAGTGAATATTTTGCACAGTTTTCAGCAAAATAAATGTACTGAAAATAGAATATTGCATATAAATGTGTCAAATGGTGTATATTTTTCTTGTTTTTCTACATTGGTGCATTTTTTGTTCTAGATTCAGGAATTAGTGTATTTTTTGGACGGCAACCATATTTTCAAGGAATAATTATGTAAAAATGAAATTCCACTGGCCGCCATTTTTAAAACGAAGACAATGATTAATTATTTTATTATATTTTTCAAATGAAATATACCATTTTTTTGGTATTTCTGATCCTTTTTTAACAGTACGTATTTAAAAAAAAAATAAGAACAACCGACAAACTATGAATTTTGAAAAATTAATTTTCACGCATCGATTTAGAAATCTTTAATTAATTAAAATTATTAAGGCGCTCGATTTTTTGATGGTGTAGGACCAAAAATTAGTCGACAGAATGTACTTCGTTTTGAAATTAGACACTCGAATTCATAGTAATTCATGATTTTATTGCGTCCGTATTATGTATTAGCATCATAGAAAGTTCAGAATTCTTTCACATACATTTTAAACTTCGGTGTAAATTTTGTTTCAAAATAAATTCTGAGTTTTGGATTTTTGTACACTAATGGTATATTTTATCTATCAATCATGTGTATTTTTTACACTCCTGGGAATGATTTTCCACCTTAAAGTGGTGCTAATTGTTTACGATTGAGGTGTATGATTTGAGGTTTGAGCTCAGTTTCAGAACATAATATACACCTCTGGAGTTAAATTTATTCTAGTAACCAGGACAATTTGTATACCACAAGCACAATTTAAATACCAAAAAACGGTCTTATTTGTGTACAGCCGGTGTTAATTTTAAACGAGAACGCGGTATAATTTACACTGAATCGAAATTAAATGTTCGAAAATTGCACCAAAAAGTGGTGTATTATTTATATTAAAAATGTATATCACGAAAGTGCAAAATATACCCCAAATATTTTGGTGTATTTTGGAATTTTGTGCTACTTGAGAGGTTTTCATCATAGTTTTATATATTTATGTCTTTTATCGTTAACATTAATATTTTTTGGTTAGAATAACTATAAATCGAAAGTTATCACTTTTTTTGCTTTTAAAAAAAATCTGTCATACAAACAAAACAATTTCTGTATGTGTGTTTAAAGATTTTATTTTCAGAAAAAAAAAATATTCTTTTTTTGAAAATCCTATTAGTTTTTACTTTACTGAGTGAAAATTTGGTAACAACTCCGCACTTTGATTTCTGTTTGGTTTAACAGGTTTTGGCTGTCATCTCAAAACGGAAACTAGCCTATGCATATATTTTAAGATTTGAATGCATTATCATATTATGAGAAGTTTGTTGTTATGTTAAATTTGAGGCACGAGGAAGAAAATCAAAGTATCATCGATTGACTACAAAATAACGTAGGTATTCCATTGCCATGAAAATTAAATTTCTTATTGAATTGAAGTTACCAACATTCAATTTCTCTATTGAATTCTAAATTATCAATCGAAAATCCTACTAGCTTTCTAAATAACCAACTTTCTTTTTTTTTTCTATGTGGTTACTAAATAATTATTTCAGATCAACAAAATAATCTTGAGTTCTCGGGGTGGGACATGACCCCGTGACCCCCCCCTGTATACGCCGTTGCTACAGGCCTACTCTGCCAACTACGCCAACTACGCCTACTAGCCTTACTAGCCCTACTGCGCCTACTATGCCTACTAGACCTACTATAGGCCAAAGCCAAAGGCCTACAATGGCTACGAGGCCTAATTCCTACTATGCCTACAAGCCCTACTGCGCCTTCTAGGCCTAGTACGCCTACTAGGCCTACTAGACCTAATAGGCCTATTTGCCCTATTAGGCATATAAGGCCTAAGGCAGATTAAGCCTTCTAGGCCTATTAGGCCTATTAAGCCTATAAGGTCTATTAGACCTAGTAGGCCTATTAGTCTTATAAGGCCTATTAGGCCTACTAGACCTATTAAGCCTATTAGGCCTACTAAGCCTATGGCCTACTAGTCCACTTAGGCTTATTAAGCGTACTACGTCTACTAGGCCTTCTACTCCTACTAGGCCTATTGGGCCTTCTATTAAGCCTTCTAGGCCTATAAGGCTTATTAGGCCTATAAGGCCTTCTTAGGCCTATTAGGCCTACTAGGCCTATAAAGCCTATAAGGCCTATTACGCCTACTACGTCTACTAGGCCTTCTACGCCTACTAGGCCTACAACGCTTACTAGGCCTACTACGTTTCTAGGCCTACTACGCCTAAGTCCTAGTCCTAGTCCTAGCCTAGTAGGCCTAATAGGCCTAGTATGCCTTATAGCCTAATAGGCCTATAAGGCATACTATTAAGCCGTCTAGGCCTATAAGGCTTATTAGACCTACTAGGCCTATTGAGCCTTTTAGGCCTATAAGACCTACTACGCCTGCAGGCTTACTACGCCTACCAGGCCTACAACGGTTACTAGGCCTACTACGTTTCTAGTCCTGCTAGGCCCACTAGGCCTACAACGCCTAAGTCTTTAGTCCTACTAAGCCTATAATACCTACTACGCCTACTAGGCTTACTACACCTACTAGGCCAACAAGGCCAACTAGGCCCCTATAAGGCCTACTAGGGCTACTAGGCCTATAATCCTATTAGGACTACTGCCTACTAGGCCTAGAAGGCCTATTAGTCTTATAAGGCCTACTAGCCCTATTAAGCCTTTTAGGCCTATTAGGCCTATAAGCCATATTAAGCCTATTAGGCATACTAGGCATATTAGGACTACTACGTCTACCAAACCTACTAGGCCTGCTAGGCCTATAACGCTTAGGCTGCGCGTACAGTAGTGCGACAAAGCGATGCGATGCGAGAAGCGATGCGATGTGAGAAGTGATGCGATGCGAGAAGCGATGCGAGAAGGTACTAGATATTCGAGCAAAAGTGGTCAAAAGAGTTTGTGAACGTGATGCTTCCGATAAGTATGTGAGAAAATTGCAACACTCGCATCAAATATCGCTTCACTGTGCCCACATTTATAAGAATAAATGTAAATATTTCTCTTGCACGCAAATATTTTTCGCATCGCATTGCCTTATCGCACTACTATACGCGCAGCCTAACTAGGCCTACTACTAAGCCTATTAGGCCTACTAGGCCTTTAAGGCCTACTATTAAGCCTTCTAGGCCTATAAGGCTTATAAGGCCTATAAGGCCTACTAAGCCTTATAGGCCTAGTAGGCCTATAAGGCTTATTAGTCCTATTAGGCTTATAAGGCCTATTAGGCTTCCCAACTAACAATTTTTCCTCTATAAGGTTCATTTTTTGAATTTCTATAAGTTATTATTTCTACAAGGCTTGTATTCAATTTGGACATCGAAGTTGCAAATTTTCGAAGCTATATTTTTGAAAACAGCTTCCTACAAACCTATTACAAGCAGAATCTTTAATTTTCTGCAAGCCTGAATATTTACAATTTGATTATAGTTTTGGTAAGGCTTCCCAGAAATTAGTTTTGAGAGGCATGCGAAATAAAAGCAAAGAAAAAGCTTTCATTAGGAAGCATTGCCAAGAGCTCTAGAAGGGCCTGCTTACAAAGGCCTGAAACAAGCTATTATGTGTAAAAAAGTCTAATGGAAGCATAATAGTTAGTGGAATTATGTTAATTTATTTTGTTTATGTAAGCCCCCTGAGGAGAAGCCCAATACAAGCATTACCTTGTGTAATGTTCGGCGCATGTATGTTTCTACTGCCGAGAGAGGGTTACCACAGGTCAAATTATTTATGAAAATAAAAATAGGTAAATTTGTATCATTTTAAAAATTTAAATTAAACCGATTCATTGAGTATAGGTAAAGCTTTTAAATTTTGCAAAACAAACACGGAACAAACATTTATTTTCTGCATTGAGATAAATATGGAAAAAGAAAACAATTTATTTAAATTCACTTAAAGAAAAAAAAAGAAAAAAATATATATTTTTGTTTTTTACATGGAACTATAATTATGTAATTTATATTCAGAATAGCAGTACAAATACAAATTATTTAATCATTTTTTATTAGAAATGATTTAACAAAAACAGATGAACTTTATTCATATTCGTTGTTTGTTTTCTTTTTTTAATTTCTATAAAAAAAAAATAATACCCCGGATCCCACCAATAAAAATGATTTCCTTAGAATTAAATTTGATTGCAGTGGTAACTCTGATTAAGCATGACATCCAATTTTAGTTCTATAACCAGTGTTGCCGCAAGCTGAAATGAAAAGTCGCTAGACCGACCTCCGAAAGTCGCTAGATTGGCTGAAATGCAGGGGTCGAAAAGTCGCTAGAAGCCGCTAGACAAAAATTGGTAAATAAGTAGTGTTAAAAGAAATTTCTCTTTAAAAAACTTTTTATTTTTGTTCAAAAATTTAAAGTAAAGTAACAAAAAACTTAGGTGTATAATAAATTTGAAACAGATTAATTGCTTAAATCGGACTACTGTGCTTACTCGCACTTACATTATGCATATGTTTTTATGTGTGTGTGCTTATGTGTGGTAAATTTCAGTATCCAATTATAGAAAATAGAAAATGTCAAATTTATTTAAATGCCAGCAATGTAAGATCACCAGGTATACTTCATAAAAAAATAGTATTTGCGTGTCACAACTCACAAATGTTAACCTTCAAAAGTCGCTACAAAAGTCGCTAGAAATAATCTAGCGACATCAAAATATTTTTTGTCGCGGAAGAAATTGGAATGTCGCTAGATCCAACCGGCAACCCTGTCTATAACCCATCAAACACAAGCCCGACACAAGCATAATAATTGTGTGAACTCTGTCAGACGCATGCGCGAGAAGCATTTATTTCGATGAATTTGCCTCAGCGAAGTGATGTCAGCCTTATTTGTTTCTATAAGACCTGTGAAGAGTTGGTTATGCAAACATAATTTTAATCATCCTCTCAGGCGCATGCGCGGGAAGTAATAGTTCCGATTATTTGGTCCTAGCGAAGTGTTGCACACTCAACAGGAAAAGCATTAAAATCTGGTACTTCGCATGGAAAGTAGTACTGATGTGAAAATAAGCTATTGCTGGCTGAATTATTCACAAACGAGGTGACCATAGTATAGTTTCTGTTTCATCGTTAAAAAATATTGTCACGTTAAGAAATTCGATCGTTTTCAAAAATTATCTTGGTATGAAGCTTTCATTTCTCAGTAGTTTTTTAATTAAATTTTAAACGTTTTTAATATGTATACTACATAGTTACTTTCAGTTGAAAAAACTTATTGATGGTCGTTATGCTTAATATTTTTTTATTTTGGCAAATTAGTGTTTTTAAAAAAGATAAAAATTAAAATTGCCAGTAAATGGTTTGTGTTCAAAATGAAAAGTACATATTTTATGGAGCATAAAAGAGTTTTTATATTTTTTCTCAAATCAAAGCCTTTCAATCTTAAAAACAATCGATTTCAATGAAAAAGGAACTAACATATATTTAAATTGTTGTCTCACAAAATTTATGTTTGTGTGACCACTTCCATATTTTCTCTGATGCGTAATCATGAAAACATTAAAAATTAAAAAAAAAAAATAACATTAAGTAAAAAAACTCCCTTGCAAGCAACAGACAAATGGTCACCTGTATTTTTTAAATTAGTTCAATTCATCAGGAAGTCCCAAGGAAGTTTTTAGGAAGCTAATTTCGGTTTCAAGTGGTTCCAATTTGGCACTCATTTTTCATATGCCAGGCTAGCTCAATACGTAAGGTGCCCAACTCTCAACCCAACCATCCTCGGTTCAAATCTCGCAAAATCCATCAAGTAAGTAATGTGTTTTTTTTTCAGATATAAATAATTATTGTGCATTAAGTTCTAGAAGAAAATCATTACTTGCATGAAAATTAAGAAGAAAATGTAGGAATACAAATAAAGAACTTATTTTTATTTTGTTTTGCAATTGGGCTTCGAAAAGGCATCTCCTAGGCCTCGACAAGCCTTTTATAACGGTTTTTAGATGTGCCTATCGCCACTTGAACAAAACTACACTACTACATTTGCAATGTTTGAGTGTAGTTTTTTTGTATAAGGCCTTAGCGAAATAAATTGAGTACTTCCAACAAACCTGTAAATGATTGCTTCTCAATGTGGGCCAAAAGTGTTTCTCTAAGGCCTTATAGAGACAAATTTGCTGATTAGGAAATAGCTTCGATAGACCCTTACAGAAGTTAAATTGTTAGTTGGGTTATTAGGCCTATAAGGCCTGTAAGGCCTACTAGACTTATTAGGTCTACTAGGCCTATTAAGCCTACAAGGCCTATTAGGCCTTCTACGCCTACTAGGCCTACAACGCTTAATAGGCCTTCTACATTTAGGCCTACTAAGCCTATAAGGCATTAAGCCTTCTAGGCCTATTAGGCTTAAATTATTAGGCCTACTAGGCCTTTACTACGCCTGCAACGCCTTTTAGGCCTACTACGTCTTTTAGGACTGCTAGGCCTACTATAGACTTACTAGGCCTTCTACGCCTTAGGCTTACTAGACCTGCTATGCCTGCTAGCCCTACAAGGTCTACAACGCTTACTTGGCCTAATACGTCTTCTAGGCCTGCTAGGCCTACTAGACTTACTACTACTATGCCTACTAGGCCTACTATGCCTACCAGGCCTTCTACGCCTTTTAGGCCTACTTCTTCTACTAGGTACTATTTGTTTGGGCATGGTGTGGGCTATTACCGAAATTCTTTCTTCTATTTATGGATATGTTGGTAAATTATAAGCCAAATATAATGCAATTTTCATAACCCTATTTGTGTTGAGGGATGTGTTTTGATAAAAGCTGAACTAAAGGTTTCTTACATTAAGCTTTTAAGTTTTTTGAAAAATTAAAACAGTAGTAAAATAGCAGCTACCCGTTCTAGATGTTATTTCGAATTGGCGTCTAAGGAATTATGCTATTTTTAATTTTTCAAAATTGAAAGAAATCGGTCCTTCGTCGTCTGTGCCTTCAGGATCTATATAAATAGTGGAAGAGGACTTCCTCTATAGTTTGTAACATCTACATAATTATGTTTGTACATAATGTATATCATAATAAAAATAATAATGAAGTCAGCTCTTAAAATATTTAACATATTGTTTACGGAAGTTACTCCAGAAGTTACTCTTACCAGAAGTTACTCTTACCATGTTACTATTCTTTGAGTACAGAGTAGAGATAATATAATATATGAAGGTATTGGTAACGAACAGAGCGAATTTACGTCATGAGTAGAAAAAATATTAATTCAAATTTAATCCAGATAAGAATTAAAGACAATTGAAAACAATAATCATCCAATGGTCATATAAAGGCATAATATTTCACAGTTCCAGATGGAATTCGAAGTGTATCCCTAGAATTTATTTGTGTGCTTTCGTGCCCTCCATAGCTCTCGAAAAATAAATCAAAACCAATAACAATGGCACTGGAAATAGTATATCCTTAAACAAGAGTAATCGATGGAAAAAATCGTTGATGGTCTGCATGTGAATTTACTTGAAGGCAAATTGGGTATATACAAAATAACTTATTGCCCATATTTTAATACAATTATTGTTAATGGATAATTGACAAGGAAGATGTGAATTAATGTACATATGTATGTTAAAAATATAAGTGAGGAAAATTTAATTGGACATCGCAGAATATTACTTTGCATTCGTTATGGTTAAAAACATAACAGGAAATAGTCATCTTCATACTTATGGAGGCCTAGGTATGGACAGGACATATACATATTATAAGTGGATTGTTGATGTTTGTATATTTGTTTATATAACAATGCACTTACAGAGATACTTTTGAAATATTGTTCGAGTTTATATGTTAAGTAATATTACATAAAGTGACGTACGCAGAGAAGCGTCTTAAAATGTTAAAAAGGACGTATGGATGCTTACAAAAATTTTAAATAGGAAAATCGTTCCAAAGTGGATTTAATACATACTCGTACACATGTAGGTTTGCATATAAAGTAACCATTTTAAAGTATGAAATGTTCAATTCCAATTCTTATTTTCTATAAATAAATTTACTGCACCATCCAATAAAACCACCAATAAAAATAAAACTCGGAATTATAATAATTTTTCTAAACATAAGATAACGTGAAAAAAAGTGGGTCTTGCATTTCCGTCTGTCTGCCGCGCACCTACAGCCTAAACGGGTGAATGGATTTTCTTACAACTTGGTACTTACCGTTTTTTAAGTAATATGCCTTCACGTTTTTTTGATTTTTGTAAAAACCAAATATAACGGTAGATACCTCGCATACGATTATTTTTAACCAAAATTTAAACAAAATATTCTTAAAAATGGGTCCAACTATTTTCATATTCAAAATATTATAACAGGAAAAGGTAACTTCTTTGTATTTTTTTTATTTTTTCAAACATGGTTATTTTTGGTACCTCTAGTAGAACAGTTTATATTTTTTAATTTTTTCATGGTGAAGCTTCTAAAAAGTTTAATCATTTTTGCTAACCAAAGTTTTTATAAAAAACTTTCTTTTTTATTTTTTTTTTTTAAAGTTCAACATTTTTTTTTTTTTGAAAACTGTTTAAATTTGGTTTAAAGTAGTCTCCAATTATCTTCTAGAATATTTGAAAAAATTATGATTCCAAATTAAAAAATAACACATAAATGTTGAAAAACATTTATGAAAATCCTTATATTTTTCTCGAAAACGGCTCGAAGAATTTTTATAAATAGTTGTGTGTGATATTATTGATATTAGTGTAATCTACTTTCAACTACAAAAATATTTTTTTAATTTGAAAGAGACGTTGACGAGGCGATCAATCTACATCCGGGAAATAGAAACCTCCAAGACGTTGAAATAGATGATGCTATATATTCCTTGAAGATGTCATCATCAGCAGCTGTCTCAAGAACCAGAAATTACAGAAGGCTTCATGAGACAGATACCAACAGCTTACCGTATATATCCAAAACCTCTACCACCACAGACAGCACCTAAGGAAATTGCTTCAAAGAATCCACCAATGAGAACGAAACACTAGCAACAGCAATTACCAGTCCGTTCCAAGCGAACTCAAACGTGTGAACATCATGTTTAGGAACTCAATGAACCACGACAACGACATCCAACTACAGAAGAGACTCCAAACAATAGCTCCGGGACCCGACAGCTTTAAAAAAAATCAATAGCATCATCGGTAAAAGGCCGCCATTGCCAGAAGTCATCACAACAGCACTTGGGGAGGTTGCTACAAACAAAGATAAACTAAAGACGTTTGCTGACTACTTTGAAGAACACTTCAAACCAAATCCACCGCTAGATCATGAGTTCCTAGATGAAGTCCACTCTTCAGTATAACGTGTTGAAACAATCCTAGACTCCCTTCACTTCAGCCCCCCAATTGCGCCAGTGACCCCAACCCCAACAACCCTGATTTTATTAACCCGGAAGAAGTCAAAGAAATCATTCAAAGAAGTAATCCAAAGAAGTCAACAGGACCGGACAATATATCCAACTTCGTCTTGAAGAAACTGCCCCAGTCTGTGGTAATCTTGCTGACAATAATGCAAATGAAAAAAGCCAAAAAATGTGGCTGTACTGAAGAAGGCCAACAACAAAGACATCTCTGCATATAGGCCCATCTCTCTTTCATGCAACATGAGTAAAATACTCGAAGAGCTAATAATCAGGCAGCTGAAATCATTCTGTAGCGACAACTGCACGATCCCAGATAAGCAGTTCGGATTCCGGGAAAAACACGCAACGCTTCATCCAATTCTTAAACTCCAGCAAGATATCACCTTATCCTTATACTGTCATCAAGTCACTGTCGGATGTTTTCTTGATATCGAAAAAGGATTTGGCAGTGTTTGTATACGGGGACTTTAGGGGTGTCTCTTACATTTTTGTTGGCAGACATTCAAAATTGGTATCGTGGATCTTGTAGAGGATACCCACACAACTATTTCTACATACGTCTCGGAAAAATTTTTAAAAATGGTACTTCATACCCCGCGGCCTTTTTTTATGTAAAAAACGTTCTTTTTTTGGAAAGTAAAACAATGATCAAGAAATACGCGTATCAAACGTCGCCGTCGTTTCATCGACTTTCTAGGCTTTCTAGGGATGCTTATACCTAATAAAATAGCACAAGGTACAGCACATTAAAATTTAAAAACATGACCTTTTTACTCGATAAATGGCTAAAAAGAACTAAAAAATTGTTGTTTTTTAAGCTTTTCTCGATTTTAAAGTTCACTTTATGTAAAAACAACAACTTAATTTCTTTTTATTATGATGAACAATTAAACGAAAAATAAAAACTTCTTTTTTGGTTCTATACAAGCGTAACCAGCATTTAAATTGTTTGAAATTGGCTTTTTATGATAATATTATCATCAAATCTACTGGGATATAAATCTCTTTTTGCCATTTTTATATTATCATAGCACATAATATATTCACCGTAATAATAACAATGAAAACTTGTTCTTACTTTACTGAACTTATAGTCCATTGAGCTTTGTAACAACTCTTTACAGTGAGGAACTTGAAATCCAAATTACGAAATATGTATTTATGTATATTTAGTAGAATATCTTTGGTCAAAAGAAAATACATTAAGGGTATTCATGCAACGTCGTCGACGTCGTAAGTTTACAAATTGTGTAAAATGATAAATTTACACAAAAATTTGCATGAACGACTTTTAACATTGAAAATGATTATAGGCTGGTTTTTCACAAATTATGGTTGGTGTTACCAAAATGAATATAGTACAAATTAATACAAATGAAAATGAACTTTAGCGTAGTAGGGGCATTTTGCGAAAAATTTGGTTGGTGTTACCACAGAAGCTACTAACAAAGCGATGAACAGCGTAGCGTATCGAATTGGTGGTTGGGTGCTTGTGCAATTTGCTTGTGCTACCTAAGAAGAAAGAAGAGAACGAAAGAATGAAAAATAAACGATGACAGAAATAATGAGCTATAAGTTTGTAGGTCTTTTATTGGCAGATACAGACTGCAGAGCACAACTACAGCAGAGTATCGAATTTTCGGTTGGTAATGTGTGTACAATCACAGTGCGTGTTTAGTTATTTAAAGAGAACAAAAAAAATTAACTGTTTAATAAAAAAAAATTACTTGTTTACAAAAAAAATAACTGTTTATAAAAAAATTATCTTTTTTAGGTACAAAAAAATTAACTTTTTTTACAAAAAAAATTAACTTTTTTACAAAAATATTAATTATTTTTTTTTTTGTCAACTAAATTTTATACATATTTGCGATCAGCTGTGGTCCTGCAACCAACTAGTCTCCAACATTAAGATTTTAACATACTTCATTATAGTCTGAGAGCTAGTGAACATTTACGCAAAGTGTTTTATACCGCTTAAAATTTTGTGTCCATGTCGTTTGTATCAGTGCAAGCTACGTTTCATCGGTCTGGCAGCGATATCCCGGCCCCAACACCTCTAAAATGCATATTCAAAGTGCAACAACAAAAATACTCCCTCTAAAAGAGCTTTATACGGCTCCAAAATTTCATCATTAGACCCTTCTGTCTATAATATCCAGAATCCATCTGTCTGGCAGGAATACCGTGGACCTAACACCAGTAAAATATCATTTCAAATTGCAATTTCAAAATACATTTTTGTGGTCATTGGTCTGTGTTATTGCTGTCAGAGCGATGCATTCTGGTTAGTACAGGCACAAGGCTCTAGTGATGAAAATTTAGAGCCGTATAAAGCTCTTTTAGAGGCGACATGGCCACACAAATTTGAAGCGGTATAAAACACTTTGAGTAAATGTTCACCAGCTCTCGGTCTTTTAAGCCAGACATAAAAGATTAATTGAAAAAAAAAAATAATCTATAATTGCATGAAAACTTCGGAAAAAAAAATGAAAATCTTAATCATTAACAACTTTATACGGAAAATCGATGTGGTACAAAAGTTGTAATTTAAGAATCTTGGTAGCATATTCTCTACATATAGTGGAGGATTAAACAGTTGTAGATATAATAGAAAATTTAAAATTTAGTTCTTTTTGAATTATGATTAAGAACGATAAGCATTTTGTGACACTGCATCGGACAGGTACAATCGTTCCTAACTTTAATTTTTCTTGGATTTCAATAAAATAATCTATTTTGTAGCTCGTACCACTGGAAAAATAGAAGTACTATACAGAAGAGGCCGCTTATAGTCACAAGAAGATGAGAGCCAACAAACGAGGCTGTGCTCGTACCCAATTCTGAAGATGGTTTGTCCCAAACAAAAAGATCAGATCTTTATGAATGAGGTGAAAAATTAAAGCAGGGATGACTTAAATTTGTATGCAAACTTAATCGGAAAATGTTGTACAAATTCATTCTAAAAATGTGATTGAGTTAATAGTCGTGCCAATATTTGGCGCATAAAATTGAAAAGTTGATACAAAATTTTACAAATTTGTAAAATAAAACCTACGCGCTTATTGACTTCTTGACTAAAACCTCCACCGATAAGGTATAAGATAATGTTAAAAAAAATTGTTGATTAATTTAACAAGAGCAAAACGAATAAATAAAAAAAAAATAAGATTAAGGTTTGAAAACACTGCCCTTAAGATCTACCCAAAAAAAAAAAATCTATAAGTTCTTGATAATTTCGAAAAATTAAAAATAATTTGAGTTAATGTTTTTTTCACCTACCTAATTTACTTAATTATTCAGTAATTATTAATTTAAGTTCGTTGGTTGGAATATTCTTTACATAAACTAGAGATTAAAAAGTTGGAAATCTAATACAAAATTTAAATTTAATGCTTTTTGAATTATGGTTATTAAGGACAAGGTGTTGTGACACTCAATTGGACAGATAAAATCGTTCCTTACGTTATATTTTACTGAAGGATTTCAATCTTCTATTTCTCTTGTCAGCAATTAAGCGTTTATGTTAATCAAACATAGCTGGTGCACTTATTGAAAGCTCCAAACGTTCTGAAACAAACAACAAAAACTATTCTTATGGGAAGAATTAACTGGCTGAACACCAATAGCAGTAGGTTCACTTGTAGTTGAAAATAGCTAGTTCAATTGACGAAGTCGAAAGGATGAACACAGTATACAGTCGAGCCCGTTCATAGCCATTTATGAAGAAGAAATAAAAGAATGTGCTTTTATCCGACACAGAAAAAAAGAATAAATGACGATAACAAACAAAAAAAAGTTCTAGTGTTACTTTGCAGATGTTTAATTTTATCAAACAAAATTCGATGCAGTATAAAATTGAGAAATCTTCAACTTATTGCTACAGGTAGGCTAGGCAGTCAATTAAATCGGAAATAGTCATAAAGCAGTAGTCAGTAAAAGTAGAATAACAGATTCAGGCAAGATGATATTTGCCAAAAAAATTATTAATGATACGAAGATGTACCTAATTCGCTTGGATCTTCGACCATGCAATCACATTGGGAAATGGTTGAGCCTAATGGTGTAGGTAGCTGTGGATGAAGCTTGTATGTACATCACTGTCAAAGTAGAAACATTCGAAAATTGTGAAGAGCTCTACAATATAATGTTTTAGTTTTTGCAAGAAATGTATGGTATGACACTAAGTTGTGCACTCTTGGTTGAAGTTACAGTCTTGTTTTCAGCCATCAGTTACCTACAACTTTTTGTGTAGCTTTCACAAATGAAAAGCTTACCAAATTAAAATAATTATAATGTACCTTATTGCATCACAATCAGTGTTGCCGTTTTGACCTGTTTCATGTCAAATTTGACAAGATTTCATCGCTGTTGACATGAAATGAAATACAAATCTTGTCAAAAGTGTTTTGACTTTATTCAATAATTCAATATGCAACTTAACTTTTTGTTAAAATATTTTAAAATACATTTCAACTTCAGTGTAGGCCGAGTGTAATGCGTTATACTATAAACTGCAATCAATGTAGTTACCTTTGAATATTTATAACATGGAGTACAGCCTAACAAAAACCATTCCCAAATCCCAATCATATGCTGTTATTCTGGTTTAGCTACAAGCTGCACAAAACAACAGGTTTGGTTTACAAACTAATCCTTATCTAGGAGCAGAGTGCGAGGAAAAAGTTAACGAATTGACAATCAAATCGGAAGTGAGCGACGAAGAAATTCATATTTTTAGAAAAAACTGCAAAAGTTTTATTATTATTAAACTAATAAAAGAATTACAACAGAAGGTGCCAAAAAATTTAAAAATTCTCAAACAGATCAGCATGATTTCTGTCGACACACATGCCTTTCCCAAAACAAAAGCTCATTGTTCCAGTTCTGGAAGAGATGAAGGTTGAGCCTGATTTAAAAGCAAAGATTTTAAGCCATTGGAGCAATCTTTGTTTCATAAAATGAAAAGACATAAAAGAACAGTGCCTTTCTGGTGCGAAGTTGATTCGTCTAAGGATGCCAGTGGAGTTGGCCAAGAGTTGGCGAAGTTTTCTATATCAATATTGGTTTTGCCAATTTCCAATGCAGAAGTAGAAAGAATTTTTAGTCAATTAAATTTGATCAAAACGAAACAAAGAAACAAAATGCAGCTGTTGTTAACTAATTCTCTTTTGACGATAAGAAATCCTGAAATTCCTGAAGAAGTAAAAAAAAATGTTGGAACATATGCAATATACAAAAATATAGATATAACCAATGAAATTGAATGTGATAGCTCAGATTTTGAAGATCTTTAACTTTATGTACCTTAACTTAAGTACCTATGTTCCTATTTTTATAAATAATAGCCGTGTTTTTTCAGAGAGTGACTAGCAACTTTCTAGCAAAAATTTAAAAATGTTTTTTTTTTTTTTTTTTTTTTTTTGAGCGCGCACTAAAGGGATTTTGGCTGCCCTTAAAATGTTTAAACACAGTGCGAGCGTTGGGAAAATAGGGAAGGATTTAAGAGGAGATACCGATGTACATTGGTTTTGAACCTCTGAAACAAAAACAAAAAAAAGTTCTAGTGTTACTTTGCAGATGTTTAATTTTATCAAACAAAATTCGATGCAGTATAAAATTGAGAAAACTTCAACTTATTGCTACAGGTAGGCTAGGCAGTCAATTGAATCGAAAAAAGTCATAAGGCAGTAGTCAGTAAAAGTAGAATAACAGATTCAGGCAAGATGATATTTGCCAAAAAATTATTAATGATACGAAGATGTACCTAATTCGCTTGGATCTTCGACCATGCAATCACATTGGGAAATGGTTGAGCCTAATGGTGTAGGTAGCTGTGGATGAAGCTTGTATGTACATCACTGTCAAAGTAGAAACATACGAAAATTGTGAAGAGCTCTACAATATAATGTTTTAGTTTTGCAAGAAATGTATGGTATGACACGAAGTTGTGCACTCTTGGTTGAAGTTACAGTCTTGTTTTCAGCCATCAGTTACCTACAACTTTTTGTGTAGCTTTCACAAATGAAAAGCTTACCAAATTAAAATAATTATAATGTACCTTATTGCATCACAATCAGTGTTGCCGTTTTGACCTGTTTCATGTCAAATTTGACAAGATTTCATCGCTGTTGACATGAAATGAAATACAAATCTTGTCAAAAGTGTTTTGACTTTATTCAATAATTCAATATGCAACTTAACTTTTTGTTAAAATATTTTAAAATACATTTCAACTTCAGTGTAGGCCGAGTGTAATGCGTTATACTATAAACTGCAATCAATGTAGTTACCTTTGAATATTTATAACATGGAGTACAGCCTAACAAAAACCATTCCCAAATCCCAATCATATGCTGTTATTCTGGTTTAGCTACAAGCTGCACAAAACAACAGGTTTGGTTTACAAACTAATCCTTATCTAGGAGCAGAGTGCGAGGAAAAAGTTAACGAATTGACAATCAAATCGGAAGTGAGCGACGAAGAA
The DNA here is from genome assembly GCA_949320155.1 of Melangyna quadrimaculata. Classification (NCBI taxonomy): domain Eukaryota; kingdom Metazoa; phylum Arthropoda; class Insecta; order Diptera; family Syrphidae; genus Melangyna; species Melangyna quadrimaculata. The sequence continues at coordinate 380,622,675 of OX439483.1, forward strand.
ATTCATATTTTTAGAAAAAACTGCAAAAGTTTTATTATTATTAAACTAATAAAAGAATTACAACAGAAGGTGCCAAAAAATTTAAAAATTCTCAAACAGATCAGCATGATTTCTGTCGACACACATGCCTTTCCCAAAACAAAAGCTCATTGTTCCAGTTCTGGAAGAGATGAAGGTTGAGCCTGATTTAAAAGCAAAGATTTTAAGCCATTGGAGCAATCTTTGTTTCATAAAATGAAAAGACATAAAAGAACAGTGCCTTTCTGGTGCGAAGTTGATTCGTCTAAGGATGCCAGTGGAGTTGGCCAAGAGTTGGCGAAGTTTTCTATATCAATATTGGTTTTGCCAATTTCCAATGCAGAAGTAGAAAGAATTTTTAGTCAATTAAATTTGATCAAAACGAAACAAAGAAACAAAATGCAGCTGTTGTTAACTAATTCTCTTTTGACGATAAGAAATCCTGAAATTCCTGAAGAAGTAAAAAAAAATGTTGGAACATATGCAATATACAAAAATATAGATATAACCAATGAAATTGAATGTGATAGCTCAGATTTTGAAGATCTTTAACTTTATGTACCTTAACTTAAGTACCTATGTTCCTATTTTTATAAATAATAGCCGTGTTTTTTCAGAGAGTGACTAGCAACTTTCTAGCAAAAATTTAAAAATGTTTTTTTTTTTTTTTTTTTTTTTTTTGAGCGCGCACTAAAGGGATTTTGGCTGCCCTTAAAATGTTTAAACACAGTGCGAGCGTTGGGAAAATAGGGAAGGATTTAAGAGGAGATACCGATGTACATTGGTTTTGAACCTCTGAATATTAAAATGGTCGGGAAAGATAGAGCCGGGTAAAGCATTCCACATTCGGGTAGTGCGGCTAAAAAAAGAATCTCTATACTTGACAGTACGTCCGAAGTTGGACTCGAGGGTAAACTGATGTGCATTCCTAGAGGTACGAGTATTACGGTTGAATTGTCTTAGGGGAGGAATGCAGCTGGCTATTTCACTAGAACAGTGTTTATAAAAGTAACGGTAAAATAATGTTAGACATGAAACATGGCGGCGGTGTTCGAGTGATGCAAATGTTTCTGTTATATTTCTGTCACCTATCATTTTCAAAGCTCTTTTTTTGAATCCTATCTAAGATACTCAAGTGGGTTATTGGGGCACCTGCCCAAATATGAGAATTATACTCAAGTTTCGGACGGATAAATGCTTTATAGATCACAGCCAGATCAGAAGGGAAGATAAATGTCTTACATCGTCGAAGAAAACCTAAGCACTTAGCAGAATTTTCGGCGACGTCGAATATGTGTTCATTCCACAGAAGGTGGTCTGTGATACACATACCGAGGACTGAAAGCGTTTCGGTTTCCTCAATACAAGTGCCGCTCATGGATAGCGGCATGGGAGGTGTGTTTCGTTTTGACGACAGAAGACAGCATTGAGTTTTCGAAGCATTAAATTCTACGCGGTTTTTTATTCCCCATTGGACAATGCTGTCGAGATCAGAATTTAATGAGCTAATCATACGCTGCCGTTCTAGGTCCACATCCGAAGGACATGGATGTGAATCTGAAAACGAATATGAGAAGCTGAGGGTGCTGTCGTCAGCGAAACAGTTTAGAAGTTTCAGACAAAAGATCATTTATGAATATAAGGAAGAGAGTCGGAGACAAAACGGAGCCCTGGGGCACACCAGCATTTATTTTGTGAATTTCAGACTCGAAACCGTCCAATACAACTTGTATTCATCGGTTCGAAAGGTAATTTCTAATCCAACGAAGAAGAGATTCATCGAAACCAAATGCGCGCATTTTCGATAAGAGAGCTTGGTGCCAAACTCTATCAAACGCCTTAGAAATATCAAGCGCAATAATCTTACTTTCGCCAAAGCGATGTAAAGATTTGTTCCACTGTTCGGTGAGATATACCATCAGATCACCAGTGGACCTATTGCTACGAAAGCCGTACTGCCGGTCATTAAGAAGCTTTCGTTCTTCAAGATATTTCTTGAGCTGAAAATTAATCAGCGTTTCCATGACCTTGGAAAGAAGGGACGTTAATGCAATTGGCCAATAGTTTGAGGGTGAAGAAGATACGCCTTTTTTAGGGACAGGCTGGACAAATGCTGTTTTCCATCCACTCGGAAAGAGACCAGTAGAATAGGACAGATGGAAAAGCTTACGCAGTGGTTTTGCCAGCGTTGAAGAACACCTCTTCAGAACAATGGGAGGGATACTATCCGGGCCAGCGGATTTGTGTATGTCGAGGTCTTTTAGAACTCTAGCAACTGCACGAGTGCGAAAGAAGATTTGACCCATATTTATTTTACCTAATTAACTCGTTGAATTGAAGTTGAAATACTTTATGTTTTTTTTATAATTAATAAAATGTATTTATGTTATCATTAATATTTGGCGTTTTGATATTTGACTTTTTTTTTTTTGACTAGAAACAAAATTTTCAAATATTTTTTTTTTTTTTTTTGACTTGATTTGGAAGAGATAAATAAAGTCAACAAGTCAGATTTGACTTTATTTGGGATTTCGACTTGGCAACACTGATCACGATAGGTTGTCAACATTACATCCTTACAAGAATTTCAAAGTTCAAAAAGATATGTAATTATTTACTTTTATTGTGTATTTATGTTAAAATAAGGAGTTCTTCTATTCAATTAACATTATCGTTTTCTAGTATAACAGATCTTGCTTCAACTTAATTTTAATTAATTTAATTTTGTTTAAGTGCAAAAAATTAGTCATGTTTTTGTTTTATATAGCAAATGCAAGTCATTTTCAACGCCCCCATTCTTACTCTATGAGTGAAATCTGTAAATTTTATTCATTTGGAAAATGCTTTCAACAAGACTATGCAAATGCAATGTCGGTTCTTTTCTTATTAAATAAAAGAAATTATTTGGCACAGATGTGCGACAGATTAGACGTGGTCAGATTTCGGAGTTGTTTTCAAATGGAGAACCTCTCCCGAACCAACGCGAAAACGGAGCCGAATGTCTTGGAACGATTAAAAAAATGTAAGATACACGACAATATTCGCGTTTTAAGCGTAAGTCAAAGTGGAACTATAATAGTCCTAAGCTCACAGCCTTGATGGTGAGACGAAAATAAGAGAAAGAGTTAATTATGGCTCAATTCTGATTTTTATGGTTTCTTCTTTTCATTGGTTTATGACATCTGGCTTCCGACAGCTTCCAACTATTAAGGATTTCACAAATTAATATAAATCATTCGTTGACGACGAAAAAACAACAATAACAGTAAGTTGATGTAGTTTCAGTCATCAACGTATGCTTCGCTTTGGTTTGGGAGAGCCTTTATAGTTCTACACCTAATAATTTTTAATAATATAAACTGATGTGTTCCTGGCGACTGAGCATACCCTAAGCGGAGCGACGGAGTTGCATGAGCGGGACAGAGGACCCAAAAACGGAGGTAAAATGCTTGAACCCGCGAAGCCGGCCACCCAATGTACTCTTTATTACACATAAACTTAAAGTACATCAACTGACAAAATAAGCGCTTGCCTGGCAATTGACTATACCCTAAGTGGAGCAAAGAAATATTATGCAAAAAATATTAAAAATTCTCCCAGTTTTAGGTGAGAAACAATTCCACAAAATTTAAGGTGAAATATATTCTCGCTCTCGATCTGAATCATTTCCACTTTGAAAAGTGGAGCTGATTCCCACTAAAAGTGAAATACATTCCCATGTGGAGCAGATTCCCGTTTGAATTCCAGTTAGAATCCACGTTCACACAGAAATTTGTTGTACGCCAAATCTATATACTTTTTGTTGGATAAACTTATTGGCCAAAATGAATGTATAAATGAAAAGTTAAATTTAAAATATAGGCTTGTATTTTGCTATGACAACAACAGATCAAATCATTTCAATGAATCCAATTTAAAATCTGTAAGGTATACTAACCAAAAAATGACAATACCAAATAGAGCGGGTATCTTCCTAATTTTCTAATTTTAGCATAACATTTTCATCGTCAATTAGAATTTTTTTTTTAATTCCTGGAATAGTTCATTTATAGCAAGAAACCGGATACTATGGTAGTCTCTGGTTATTTCTAATGTTCTCAAGGGTAATTTCTCGTCTTATGTTTATTTAAAGAAAAAATTGGTAATTCCTTCCGAATTCTTGAAACATAAATTTAAATAAGGTTTAGTATTTCACGTTGCTATACAAAAATACTTTGATCAACGCTATACCAAAGCATATATAAAGCATGTGCACTACGGCGTATACGGCGAAAATAAACATTTTAGTTTTAAGGTGGAGGAGGTTGGGAAGTGAACCCAGACCTCCAGCGTGACAGTCCAACGCACTAACCATTACGCTACGGGCTATTAAAATAAATTAAATGTTTTTTTAAATAAAATTTTATTGTGTAATTGTGGTCAACAAGGAGTTCATCCAAAATTAAAATTTATATTTCATAATAATAGCCAGCCCTATTATAGCCTATAAAGCAAGTTAAAATTCATTGATATTTCATTGAAAATCAAATATAGCGATTTGAAATGTATACAACAAAAGAAGCCCACTTAATGTCGGTTAAAAAATCCTTAAAACTTTAAACTTCGTGGTAAGTAATATTATTTTTGTTATCAAGGACAAACCAGCTTGGTTTTTTATATAAAAAACTATATAAATATTTATGTGTACATCAATTTATTCTCGTAAAAAACGTACATACATATACATACATAATAAATTAAATAACTAAAAAGAGAAGAAAATAATCGAAAAGCAAATGCCTTACATTTTAAATGGGACTTAAAGGCTCTGGTAAGGTCTTAGGTCTGGATACTGGATACATGTATCATTAACCTCTTGCAGATCTGTCAAGTGTTCAAGGTTCATTGAGCAATTGTTGGCAGATGATCCTTCCTTAATTTTAAGATAATTTACCTGAGCAAAGAAAAATATTTTATTTAGAAGATTGATTGGTCAGGTCAGAGTAAACAAACTGGTGATGGTGGTTTAAAATCTTGCCGGACTTTGTATTTAGTCAAGTCATATGGCATGAAGTACCAAAGACAGATTCCTTTAAAAAGGACAGAACCAGCCACACTCAAATACACTTTCAATTTTTCATTGAATAGAAAGCAAGGCATGCCATTAGAAGGCAATTTCTATTGTTTACTCTGTCAATATATGTACGAGTATATGTATATACATATCTACTATGTAGGTATATTCCAAACGGTTCTGTTCGACTTCTCAGGTCCTGTGTGTCTCTTGCCTCTCTATATTTGAATTGGTCCTTTGGTTGATTGATGGTTCATTTTGGCGGCCCCAAATTTGTGTGTGTGTGTATATGCACGTGCACACATTTTGCTCACTTCCTCATGGATGTCAATTGCAAACGATTTCTTAAGTGGATATTTTAAGCTCCGAGTAGTTTCAAAAAAAAAAAAAACTTTTGTAGAGAGATTTCCATTTAGAATAGGACAATATGAAGCTTGCGGGAGCGGCGGCGGAGCGGCGCGGCGAAGCACCCTGGTCGATTAGAGCCATTTACTGATTTAAATGTTGTCTTGATCCTGAGGCAGAACAGCAAAATAATAGAATTCCTTTCAGTATGATGGATGTGTTGTGAATAAAATTCAAGAAAATTGTCAAAAAAATTAATTCCACGCTTTTTCATTTTTTTAACTTCTGTTGATCAATTTTGAATCATTATTGGTGGGCTTTTTTATGGAAGATACGGTTTGCAGTGTTTAAATATTTGAATGTTTTAATCTCTAATGCGGGAGTTAATCGAGAGGGCAATTTTCTATTAGGAGATGAAATTGATGATATAATTGTTGTCTGCCAGTGTTTTTAAAAAAGCAAAAACTGACTGAAGTTTAAAATAAAGTGTACGACGGTGTCGCACGTACTTACTCCATATTGTACTCTAATGTATCAATGCCTGTCAGGGATCATGACGTTATCTAGAATTACAAACATCTCGAATGTACAAAAATCTCGAAACACAAAATCTAGAAAAGTCAAAATATAATCTAGAAAAAATCTAGCATTTTGTTTTATGTAGGTATGCTCTCTTAACTGTTGGGCTTATTTTAAAATACTGTTGATTATACCGAAATGTAAAATGAACGACTTTTTTCCATTTTGAATGTTTATACATATGTACGAGTTTTTTTTTATATTTATCTAACAAAATGAAAATTAAACCAATTAAAAAAAATAAATAAACAACACTTCGGACGAAAAAAAAACAAACGTAGACAGAAATAACAGCGTACCTACATGGACTGTGCCAAGTGTTATAGTAAAAATAACAGTATAATGGCAAGTAACTGTACAAAATCATAGAAATAACAAAGCAAAATTTTGTTGCTAACTGACTTTAACATTCTAGGTAAAGCGTTCGCTACGTTTACGAAAATGCTACTGGCGATTCAAATTGATAATGTTTGTTTACTGTATGTTTCAAGTTTAAATCATATTACCTAGGCGTGATATCTTTTTAGAATGCAGAAAATGCTCTTCCACATACATATGTATGTGTGAAGCTTAGAGAAAGAATAGTTGAAAGTAATATTTTAATTTATCTTAACTATCTTCTGTGAAACTAATTGAATAAAAGTACCTACTCGTGAAAGATCTCGAAAAACCATTCACTTTTGTGACAATGCTTAAGATTTGCGCGCACAAATCTTAAGCATTGTCTCATAAGTGAATGGTTTTTCGAGATTTTTGGCGTTCTAGATTTTGTCTTTCCAGATTTTTGTTATTCTAGATTATATGCATTCTATATTTTGGTTTTTTAGATTTTTTCAATTCGAGATTTTGTCATTCTAGATTATGACTTTCGAGAACTGGGTTCTCATGGCATCTTCTTTGTACATGACAGTACCAGCTAAGTTGGTCATGCTGTATTTTGTCCAAGGTGGTATTTTTGACTTGTAGGCTTCCTCGGATTCTCTTGCTTCTTATTCGATAACGCTTTGTCACTCCTGCTGCCTTGCGAAGCATCTTTATTTCAGCTGCCGTCAATTTACTCTCATACTTCTTGTACATTTCCCAACACTGTGAACCGTATGTAAGCGCTGGACGAAGAACTGCCGTGTAGAGCTTTCCTTTCAACTTAGGGGGCATTTTTATATCACCCTACGATGTTTGATGTCGTCATGACAAGATCCTTCGCTATTGATCATTGATCCAAGATATTTAAACTTTTCACACTTGGGAAGCACTGTTCCATTGTCCATTCAAATAGATTTCCGGAATAGGCATGTGTGGATCAGAAAATGGACAGCATAGATATTTAGTCTTTTTCGCGCTTATGCGGTATCCATTTCCCTCCAGAACATCCACCTATACATCAAAAGCTCGTTGCAAGGACACAGGATCTTTAATTATGATGTCTCCATCGTGGGGTCCATGGGGTCCATGGGGTCCGTCAGCTTATCCTCATACAACAAATGTATGGAACAGAAGTTGAACCGTGAGGCTTCCTTTGGGACTGCTTAGTGTCAATTTGAAACCTTTTCGTACCCCGGACACCAGGACACATGTTTTTAAAAAATCGAAAGCAGAAAGTAAGCAACCTTTTGGACACTTTTTAAAATAAATAAAAATATATCAAAATTTTGTTAACAAAAGAACATCTTTCAAATGTGAAATTAGATAGTGTATAGACTATAGAGAAGCATCCAGATTATGCCAATCAACATTGTTGATTTACATTTTCGACCAACATGCTAGTGTTTAAGTGTTGAAGTGTATAATGTCAAGTCATGGTATAAAGAACACAAGGTATGCTTGACAGTTCTGGTCGACTGAGTCTTGACGTCATCGCGAGTGAATCTTCTCAATCATGGTATTCTTTGGTTCTCAATTTTCAGAGGGAAAGAAAAGAAAAGAAAAGAAAAGAAAAGAAAAGAAAAGAAAAGAAAAGAAAAGAAAAGAAAAGAAAAGAAAAGAAAAGAAAAGAAAAGAAAAGAAAAGAAAAGAAAAGAAAAGAAAAGAAAAGAAAAGAAAAGAAAAGAAAAGAAAGCATACATATTTACTTTCGCAAACGAAATCTACCAATCAAAACCGACTGTCACTCGCAATGACGTCACACGAATACAAGATGGCGAACTATCATCTCTTATCCAGCATCCAGCATATTCTTTATACCATGATGTCAAGTAATGTCCATGGAAACTACGTACTCAATTTTCCACGTCTATTTCAGTTTAAATAACAATAAAAATAAGACCGCGCATGCGCAATACAAATGACAGTTGTGTTGATCAAAATTGTTGATTTCCATTCATTTGAGTCGGGTTACGTTCGGATCAACAAAATTTGATCGACTCTGTTGATCTACACGTCAAATCAACATTATGTGGACCCTGTTTAAGAATGAATAGTGTGGGTGGGACCCACACTAGTAACTTTCCATTGGTGCCTTTGAAACCCAAATACATGGTAGGCCAAATACAAGTTTATTATACAAAATGCAATAAAATGAACAAAATTAAATTTTGTTCAATGTATTATGGCTTTTTAGAGCAAACATTCCCATTAGTTAAGGAACACAAACACATGGTCGTTCAAGTTGGCTGCCTTGGCTGGCTTCGCAGTAGCGCATTCCGTCACTTCTTATTTCGCCGAGGTATGATACTGACTTTCTTTCAAGATTTCGAGCGGGAAACAGCTGTCATTGTCAAAATAACCTATGATTTAAAAAGAAACAACTAGATGGCCCACTATTTGCATACATATTTGCTTTTAGAAATCACTATTTACTTAAGCTATTTATAGTGGTACAGTTTTTATTTTTTTTATTTTGAAAAGCTTAATTCTAAGAATCGTACGTATAACGTGTAATAATTTTTTTTCTACTTTATCTCGGTATTCCAAAGCAGACTGGTAATTAGCAAAAAGTGTACTTTAACAAAAATTACATGGTTGTAAAAAATATAAACAAATTAAGCGTCATATGCCAAATTTTGATTTTAAAAATATTTTGAGTTTAAGAATTTTTCGAATTAAAACATTTTTGAAAAGTCGTTTTTGGCAACATTTTGATTTTAATCTTTTCACAAGGTGGTTTTATGATTGACATTTGATCTGTCAAAGTGGTTATTTGTTCGAGAAAAAGCTCCTAGAAAAAGTCCTTAAAACTAAAGAAAAATTGCATGAAAAATTGTACAAATATGACCTAAATTTGGCAAAATCAACTATATTTGCAAAGAAACCAATCTCTCTCGTAAGTCTTAGAAATTAAGAAAAATCGAAAGCGGGTTAGTTTACATATTAAAATCATAACCTCAACTCATGAATAAGAGGAGTCTACTTGAAATCTCACCTGAACAATTTAGAGAAGAAAAGCGTAGAATATTTCTTACAACTCCGCCTTCATCAGCAACAGAAACTTCAATGTCGAAAATGAGTACCACTGCAATAACAATCGATACATTTAAACAAATTCTTAATGAAAGCAACAAACAGTCAACGAACTTCTATCCAAGGCTGATTTTCAAGTAATGCAGCTCTCTGGCTTGAAAACAAAATATGAAGATATTTCAACCAAGGTAACTTACCTGGAGCAGCGAAACAATGAATTGGAGGATCGAATTGATAATTTGTTGCAAAAAAGTCTGGAGTCAAACGTTGTAGTTCACATGCCTTTAGAAGCCAACGCAGATATGAAGGAAAAAGCGAAGTCGGTCTGTGCTGGGTTGCTGGGCAATGCGGACACAAGATCTGTTGTGGAATATGCACATGCTGTATCTGCGCCTAACAGTCGGACTGCAAGGGTAGTTGTCAAACTTAATTCTCACTCTGCTGCTTGGAAAATACTCGCAAACACAAAAAACTTAAAAGGCACGCAGATTCATGTGCACAAGGATCTTCCTTACAATACACGTCGTAGGAAAACCAATCTGCTACCAATTGCCAAGTTTCTGCGTGATAGGTTCCCCGAGTAAAAATCCAGCTAAAGGACGACAAACTTTTCATAGCTAACAATTTGTTTACATGGGATTGAACGCGTTGATTAAACTGTGGCCCAAACGATCCCCTGGAGGTGCTAAGAAACATTTTTGGAGGTGATCATAATTTGTTTTTCGATCTTCAGAATTTTATGAATGAAGTTGAACGTCATAATAATTATAATTACAATTTTAAAATTGTAAAAAATGTCAATCGCCAAATGTCAAATTCAAGTAAGTCAACTGAAGTTGGTTGCAATTCACCTCTTCGTAACGTCAACGACAACTTTGATGATTTGGGTGCACACACAAGCTCGAGCGTGCGGCTGCATAAAAATGGTCGTTTACACGATGGAAGGGAATGAGGAGTACCCGTCTACCAGAATAAATTAAGAAATGTAGATTTAAGTATAGTAGGCTATAGTGTTGCAGGACTTAAAAATAAATAACTTGCAATAAATTTTTATAATTATGTAAAAAGCTTCGATATATTCGTATTATTTGAAACGCATGTTTTAGAAGATGAAATTGATAAATTTAAAAAAACATTTATGAATTATGAATTGAAATGGATTCCTGCAGTAAAGACGAATACATTTGGAAGAGGAAGTGGTGGAGAATTATTCGGCTATCGCAAATATCTTGAAGCGGTTAATCTGAATTTTAAGCGTGTTGAAGACATGGATATCTTGGAGTTAAAAATCAATGGCGGTGCCTTGTATATCATTCCCATTTACCTGAACTGTTCGCATTGGACTAGGGACTACGACCGGCTTTGTGAAACGCTTCTGATACTAGGTTCAATGGATGTGCTTCTTCTGTCGCAAAACAACTTTGTTAGTGGAATTTCAGCTACAATCATCAAGCCAACTCGCAGATCTAAAGATGTAGTATGTAATGGGAAGGGAGCCAAAATACTAGAAATTGCTGATAGTTTGGATGCAAAGTTGTAAAACGGTAGTTGTAATGGTGACCCGAATGGCGAGTTCACGTTTTTTCGTGGAGCGTCATGCTCTGTCATAGACTACTGCTTTGTGTCGGGAAAGTGGAATGCAATGCTGAGTGATTTCAGAATTTCAGCACAGATTTTCTCAGACCATATGCCGCTGGAAATATCTTGCATAGTTTCAGGATATGAGGTAATACCCAACAAAAAACAATTGGGCCTACTACCTAAGTTGAAATAGATTGATAGAGACCAAGATATATACCAAAAGAATTTAAATTTAGAGCTTGCTAATCGAAGGTTAGCGAACAACCTCCTATATATGAATGATCTCACCGAAATAATATTTGAGGCTGCGCCTGCAAGTGCGAATGGGAGACCCAAGGAAGCTTTTAAGCAAGCCTGGTTTGATAAAGAATGCCAAGGAGCTAGACAAAAATCGTTTTCGTTCCTAAGACTGCTTAGGAAATACAACACGTCTTTTTTCAAAATCATGTATGCAGCGGCAAACAAGGATTTTAAGCAACTCTGTCATGAGAAAAGAAAGTGCCTGGAGCAACAGACCATATGCGTCCTTAATTCATCAAAATCTTCGGCACCTCAATCTTCCCCGCTTCCACAGTACGCAGCTCCGTTTTTTGTCGATGATTTTTTAGATGCTCCATTTGCATTTTATGAAGTAAAAAATGTTATTAAAAAATCTTAAGCGGGAAAAGCTAAGGGAGATGACCGAGTCCCAGTAGAGTTTTACAAAAACTGTACAACCGAATTCCTGTCCGCATTGATAGAGGAATATAATAGAATATTTGAGAGTGCAAATGTCCCTGAAAACTTCAAAAAGGCAAATATATCCTTTGCATAAAAAAGGACCATATGATATACCAGAAAATTATAGGGGTATCTCCTTTTTGAATACTTCTGTAAAGATATTTAGTACTCTGATAAAAAAAATACTCAACGAAAATCAAGCGGGATTCAGGAGAAACTATTCGACTTTGGATCAAATATTCAGCCTTTTTAATATTGCGGAAAGCTTCAAAAAAAGAAAACAAAAACTTTATGTCTTTTTTGTCGAATTCCGTGCTGCTTTCGATTTAATTGCCCGGGAAGCACTATTCTATAAGCTCTATAAGTTGGGAATATCAGGTAAAATTGTTAGCTTACTGAAAGCAATGTATGAGAAGAATGCAGCCTATGTGTGGGATGGGGAATCTGTTTCCGAAGAGTTCCTAGCTGAAATGGGAGTAAAGCAAGGATGTATCCTGAGTACGTTACTGTTCATTCTCTTTATAAACGATATCGTGGAGGAAGTTGTTGGAGGCATCCAGTTTGCAAATACACAGATACCACGACTCATTTTTGCTGATGATATTGTATTTTTATCTGAAAGTGTTGAAAGAATGCAGCGAATGATGAATCGTCTCGAGAGGTACTGCAAAACTTGGAATTTAACCCTTAATTTAGAGAGGGAACTGGGAACTCTTCGGAGGGAGTCAATGTTGTAATCGTTCGAGAATATAAATGCTTGGGCGTATTAATCACTCCAAATCTTAACATGAAAAACATTTCCAGTTGAAACTAGCGGAAGCAAAAAGAGATTTTTTTTCAGTGTGGGCACGTTTTATTGAAAACAAATTCATCGATCATAGGGCGAAGATTAAAATTTTGCATGCCACCGCAGCTTCTATAATGTTCTACGATGCTCAAGTATGGGGGTACAACCAATTCGAATAGGTAGAAAAGTTCCTCAGGTATTTCTTAAAACGCATTTTTCGGTTACCTAACTGCACACCTAATTATATGTTACATTTGGAATCAACTGAACCGCCAATGTTTTTAAGCACACTAAAGCTGCATTTTGAATATATGTTGAAGGTGATGGAAATGGCTGATAGAAGATTGCCAAAAAAAGTTCTTTCGAAGCTGATATCTTCTAGGGAGTGTCTAGTAAAAGAGTGGGAGGAGCTGGCGAATAGTCTAGGTGAAAACTTTCACTGTTGTCGTGATATAAGTTTAATGGACTTAAGAAAAGTATTTACTGCGATATAAGATAAAGTCAGTATCCCCACATATGCAAGATATAAATTTGAAGCGCAAACCTCACTGCATAGAATGATCTACAGTCAAATTAATACAGACCTCCAAGAAAACACATACTTCCTTAATCACTACCCCCTGGATATGATAAACATTATATTTATAATACGAGGAGAATTATTAAATTTAAATTTCATTCCACATCGACCTGATCTGCCGATATTATGCGACCTATGTTATCTCAAGGAACGGGAAGATACTTATCACTTTATAGCCAGGTGTGCCATCTTAAAAGAGTTTCGAGTGAGGTATTTTGGGGTGGCCTCGATGGATTGGAATAACGCCATGGAAGTTTTGAATGGAAAAGTAAGTTGGGATATTCTTTATAAATACACGTCAACGGCACTGTGCTATAGAAAGCGTATTCTAGAAGAAGACTTCTAAATAAAAAAAGGAAAAAAAGTGAAACTACAATGTCCAATATTATTTAAATTAAAAAAAAAAAAAAAAAATGTCAATCTGGTAGACGGCCATTGGCCAAGCCATATTAAACATAAGGTTAAAATTGTAAATTAAAGCTATTTCGTTTAAATAAAGTTTTAAAAACTAACTAACTAACTAACAAGGTGGTTTTAAAAGTCTCAAAATTAAACAACATAAAGATCGTATTAGGGGCGTCCACACTCATCGACATATCGATCAACCTGAGTCATTTTGTTAGCGTTCACATTCAACGACCGCCTCATTAACTTCATTTGTAAATAAATTTTCAGAAAGCAAACATGGCATAGATTTAACTTTTTACACCATTTTCAGTGAAGGAAATTCATTTTTTCCCCTTCCTTTTTTGGGTTTACTTCAATTGCAACTTAATCTCCATAAATCTCACATAAAAGTTAGTAAAAAAAAACACTTATATCAAAATTTTCAGACATATCAGTCGTTCAACTAGTGTTCACATTAGCTACAGCGGTCGACCGGGCAAAATATCAAAAAATTTGAAAAACTTCCGACAGTCGTTCAACTTGTGTTCACATTACAATTTATGTGACGTTTCGACACGAGTTGATGAACTTGTCTATGAGTGTGAACCGTGAACCCTCTCTACGAGTTGAAAAACATTTTTTAGGAGTTTTTAATAGTATTTTTTTCTTACAGATTTTGTTGATCTAAGAATAATCTTTTGAATTTTTTTGAAAAAAATACCAGTTGTTGACTACGTCATTATATGTCAAAAAAAATAGACTGGGTTCGGAATCATTCAAGAACAAATCTAAAAATATTTGAGACGAAAATTATTCTTTAACTGTTTTTCCTAGCTTAAAAAAAAAAGTGTTGGCTGAATTTTTTTTTGTATTTTTACCAATTATTAATTACGTTATTATGTATAGAATAAAATTAATCCGAATTCAATATCTTTTTTCGTTCTCCAGATGTTGGAAACGATATCCATTTAAGTGCTCATTTTTAAATTGCTGTAGTAAAATAAATTTCATCTGAACGAAAAAAGTACCCCGAACGTACGTACATATACACACATACAGACATCTTTCTAAAAACGACGGATTCTGATTCTAGAGACATTAAAACGTAAAGATGTGTCAACATTTTCAATTCGACAAATCGCACCAATAACAATAACTTCCAATATATAAATAAATTGGGTGGCGCGACGGCTCGTGAAGCACCAGGGCCTAGTGACTAACAACTCGCAACCATTCCTGTGTGCGCCTGTCGACAGGAATGGAAGGGACCTACAATTTTATGTCGAATCCGAACGGCTAGGCCAGAAGCACTTATTCATGACAAGTGATACGCTAAGAGGGTTTGTCAATTCTCGCAAGAGGCAGTAGCCCTGAAAAAAACTTTTTAGTTTTTAGGTGGACGAGGCTGGGAAGTGAACCCAGACCTCCGGCGTGACAGTCGAACGCACTAACCATTACGCTACGGGCTACTACAATAACGTCTAATGGGAAGTTAAAAAACAAAGCAAAACTACTTCTTATCACAGGTGTGATATTACACTCGTTAATTTAAAGGTTCTACTTTAAAAGCATTTACTGATTAAACAGTTATAATTTGCATCGCATGTTCAAAGCTCATGATATTTGTAAACAACTTTTGAGCCGAAACACAGCCGCTGTATTTTCAGCTTTTAGACCAGGTCAACGTCGCTGTATAGCCCGTTTAGCTCGTCGTTGAATCTTCTCCTCCACACTCCTTCGATACACACCGGACCAAAAATTACACGAAGAATCTTCCTCTCAAAGCACCCTTGCAGACTTTCTTCCGAATGTTTCAAAGTCCATGCTTCTGCCTCACAGATCAGGACCGGGATGATTAGGGTCTTGTTTAAAGTCACCTTGGTTCTCTGAGAGAGGGCCTTACTACTTAAATTCCTTCTTAGCCCGAAGAAACAGCGATTGGCAAGAGTAATTCTTCGTTTGGTATCTGCGCTGATGTTATTTTGCGAGGTAATAGGGTAATAGTGGACCCCAGTTAGACAAAGTCTAATATCTGTCCATCGTGATATTTTGCCCGAGTCGACGATGTTGAGATTCCTTTCTCGATGACAGCATATACTTCGTCTTGTCCTCTTTAACCGCCAATCCCATTTTAGCCGCCTCCAATTCAATGCTCGCAAATGTGCCTGCCACAGCTCGCTTCTTTCTGCCGACACTGTCTACGTCGTCTTCATACGCAAGCAATTGAACGGACTTTTGAGAAATTGTACCGCTGATGTTGATGTTGACTTATGCATTGCGTACAATTTTTTCAAGAACGATGTTAAATAGGTTGCATGATAACGCGTCGTCGCCTTGCCTCAATCCTTTCTCAACATCAAAGGAATCGGTGGTGTTCTTACCAATTTTGACGGAGCAGCGAGATTTCTCCATCGTCAACCTGCACAGGCGGACGAGTTTGGCAGGGATGCCGAGACTCGACATGGCTCTGTATAATTCGTCCCTTTTCACGCTATCATACGCGACTTTAAAATCGATAAAAAGGTGGTGTGTATCGATCTGGAATTCCCGGGATTTTTCTAAAATCTGTCGGAGTGTGAACATTTGATCGACGGTTGACTTGCCTGGCCTAAAACCGCACTGATAGGGGCCAATCAGATCGTTGACAAAAGGTTTTAAGCGGTCACACAGGATGGCCGACAAGATTTTATAAGCGACGTTTAGGAGACTAATTCCTCTGTAGTTGGTACATTTCAGAACATCTCCCTTTTTATGGATGGGGCACACAATACCGAGGTTCCATTCATCGGGCATACTTTCCTCCGACCAATTTTTGAAGATGAGTTGGTGTATGCTCCTAACCAATTTATCTCCTGCTGGTTTGATAGTTCGGCTGATAGGCCATCCGCACCAGCAGCCTTGGTACGTCTTAAATTTGGATATCGCCAGCGGCACTTCGGCTAGGTCGGGTGGACGGAATTGTTGGCCATCATCGTCCAAGTTGAATGAAGTGTTCTGGCTACAAGCGGTATCTTGGCTTTCTTCGCCGCTAAGCAGTCTAGAGAAGTGTTTTTCCAGATCCTCAGCACTGACTGTGTATCTACTACCATATTCCCATTCTCATCTCGACAGGCTTCCGTTCTAGCTTTGTATCCCTTGATGGATTGTTTCACTCTCTGATAAAATTTTCGAACATCACCCCTGCCACTACAACCCTCAATAGACTCGACCAACCGCTTAGTGTTCCCACTAAGGCACTTCTCCTTTCATCGAGGCGGTCGCGTACGATTCTCCAGATGGAATCAACGGTGGCGTCTACAGTTCCAGTGAGGTTTAACTACTTAGTGAACACCTTATATAGGCTACCACGACACATTCGTAGCTCAGGTCTACAAGGAGCGGTACCCTTGGAGTTATACTAAGGGTCTGGTCCTCCAGGTCGGGGGTTGTGCGTCGGGGTAACTTCCCTACCACGCAAAAATACCTGGTTCGAAACAACAACAAGCCTCGGACATGGATGATTTTTAGGTTGAAGCCCATTTTAGCTCAATGTAGATATACAAAAGGAAAGGACCAAAAGAGCTTGAAGCCTCATGTAAACGTGGTAAAAATATCACGATGTTCCACTTATGCTTTTGGCGTAATTTACAGTCTGTTTTCTGGAAGATCGGGCAATAATTTCGACATATCATTTATCGGGTATGCTTCCCTCCAGACAATTCGAAATACCTACTTGTATTTCTTATCAAGTTTTCGCCTGATACTTTGAAGACAAATCTCTTTAAATCAAAAGCTAAAACCAAAAAATGTTCCAATTGAGGTTATTCTATTTTCCATACTGGGTTTTACAAATTAATTTCGTTAGTCTAGTAGTTCTCTTTAAAACTCTAAAAAACTCGCAAGTACCTAACTAAATAGATATCACGTTAATGATCTGCTTAAAACACATCAACCTTAATCGAAAAAAAAAAACAAAATGAAGGCAAGCAAAAAAAAAACAATTTTAATTTTCAAAAGTTTCTGTTTTTCATTAATGTAATTTTATACCCAAATCTTCTTTTATAAAGACAAGTTTTCAATTCAAATAGGTAAGGTATGTATTATATATGTACTTACCTGAAAACCTTTGAAACTTAATCTAAATAATGGTGTAACGCAAGATTAAGAACCGACTTTTACTTTAATTTATTGTGTGTATATAGGTATGTAGTTGTTGTTTTATTGTTTCATCAAGAAAGAACTTTAATTTACAAAATATCCACGTGCATTTTCAGCGAAATCAATCAAACAACAAAGAAATAAAGGACCATTCTCCCTAACTTAAACAAGAAATAATGGATAATTTTTCATTGTCTTATACAAAATTCACACAATGCAGAGGGATGCCTTCTTCCTTCATTACAAGGATTCCTCCTTCTTCTTTTTTATAGTAGTTATAATGAACATACTACTATAACTTGGATATAGGCTATAGGTTATTTGGGTAACGAGAATTTGCAACCAAAGATAAGGTACCTACTCTTTAGAAAGGATAAAAAAAGACCAAACCAAACAAAGAGTTTCCTGTTTTTACTTTCCTCGTCTTCGTCTTATCATTTTGTTCAAGTTTTTTTGAAATTGTAAGTGTATTATAAGGGTTAAGTTCTGGTCTCGAAAAATAATTATCCACAGATTTGATAGTGCACTATACTACGAAACTCCTCATGGCTATATTTCTACACGTCATCCTCATCGTCATCCTGTCACCATCTTAAGCCACCGCGTGCCGTCACCATACAAATAGAAAGAAACCCTCACTATTATCAGCGTATATTTTAAATGCCATTCCAGCATGAGAAATATACAAAACGACCTGCACGTCTTCAACAGCGTTCTTCAAAGAAGCACATATGAACTAATTGGTGGTGGTTTCAATGCAAGGCATCACCTTTGGCTGGACACCACAATTTCACCTGAGGGAAAAGCGATTGCAGACTTGTTGGATGCTAATCAGGATCAGCGTTCATTGGTGGTTGTTTCTCAATCGAAACCAACTTTTCCGCGGACACCATCGACACTAGATTTTATTATTTTAATTTTGTTCAGAAATTTGTCCAGAAATCTCCAACTACACCTGCACACTTCTGACCAGCGACGGAGCTTGTGTGCTTATGGAGACCCATTAGAGGTAGTCGCAGTGCAGCCAACTGCAGAAGCCTGGTTCTGAAACTTCCAGACAAATCTATACGATAGCAGCCAAAATAAACGTGAAGTATCTAGGTATCCACTTCAACGAGTATTTAAGGTTCAGCCCCTATTCACAAAAAAGCCAACTAGGCCTTCCACTGACTCCACCCATTGATGAGACGCAGAAACGGACTAAGCGAGAAGATGAAGATACTTATTTACAAGCAGCTCCTGCGGTCTGTCATCAGCTATTCCTTTCAAATCTGGTTCTCCATCTCGAACACGGACATGAAGGAACTTCAAATATTGGAAAGAAAATTACTTCGGATCTGTACCGGACTACATTTCGACCGCCAGCGCATGAGACATCACAGCAATGAGCGTCTAAACATAGAGGCGAACATCATCCCCCTGGACCGGTTCCTACTCCACCCAGCAAAGAAGCTAGTAAGACACACCAACAATCACCCAAATCAACTAATAAGAAGAATGGCCACCGAGCAACGACAAACAGAGCCGAGATACCTCAGTACGATGGACATCCTGAACTACAACATCATCACAGACAACGAGCAAGCAGTTTCGTTCTACGCTGAAACTGGGTCAACATATCACCGTGGCTAAACGCCAACCCATCTCCCCACCAAAACCACAACTTGACAACCGGGACGGAACACCCCGAGGACAATTAAGTCAACTGGCTTACGACGAGAATTTCTTGATTTCATTTCATTTCATTGATTCGTATCCCTTTATTTATCGAAATTGTATGCTAACATTAAATTACAAAGAAGAAAATAGTTTATGCGTTTTACTGATAGCCAGGGAAAGGATTTTGCTAACTTTGCCTATTTTTTTTGCGTGATCGTAAGAAAGTATCGACTTTATACAAACACGATTCATGTCCTCCTGATACAAAATTTATGTATTTTATTTTGCCTTTTTTACCCGTTAGTGCTTTTTTTTTGTTGCCTTTTTTACCCGTTAGTGTCTTTTTTGTCAATTTTGCATTACTTGCTTTGTTTTATCAAAGTTAAACGAACAAATCTTTAAAAAAATTCTACAATACAAACTGCATGTAGTTTTTCCATTTCCAGTTGAGATTATGGCCCTTATTGTGAGTGTTGTTTGCTTATCGATGAACGAATTTTGTCAAAAGTGGATCATCGGAAATTCGAAATATCTTAATCTATGGTTGCATCAGATCTCAGCAGTTTAGTTTTTACAAAGAATCACAATAACATAAATCTATCCCAATAGCTTTTACCAGCAGTTTTAACTCACCAAACTTTTTGGTACTTTCGACTTTTGTCGCATCGAACGTTGAACGACACTCGCAATAAGGGCCTATTTCACTTAAAAACATGATCCTAACACAATCTAATGCGCACAGAAAACAAATTTGCTTTGCCGTCAAGATACAAGAAAAAGAAAGCAGGTAGTGTAGACTGTAGAAAGAGTTAAGCCTGATCCACATCTGTGTCGTGTCTTGTGTTGTGGAGTCGTGTGTCGCTATTGCTACAATGTATTTCATATGCGAAGAACCATATATTTGTAATATATGGAATGACAGCGGCACACGACTCTACAACACAACACACGACACAGATGTGGATCAGGGTTCACTATGATCTTTTCTCAATAAAATTTCTTGTTTTTTTTTTTGTTTTTTTACTCATAAAAATTAGATCTTTGCATTTCTCTATAAATGATCTTGCATTTCCTTGCACTACAAATATCAATGAAAATTTGGAAAAAGCGAAAGGGCCAATCAAACTGCAAATGAAGTGTTGAAAAAGTTCACTACTGTTTTTAATGTAAATCGTGGACTTTAACTGTTGATCAAATGCTGTAATAAACGGCGACGTCAACTCCACACTCTCCGAAAACGTTGAAGTGAATGATGTAAAGATTTTAAAATGGGTCTCCACTCGTTTCTTCTCAATTAGAAAGGTCCTTTAGCTCATTTAAGACGCTTCTAAGAGACAATCGTAGAAGGCTTATACCTGAGAACTTCAAAAAGCTGTTGGTAGTTCAATGCTATTATAATTGGACGTTTAGTTATGTTCATATTCTCTTTATTAAATAAATGCCTTTTTTTGTCTTTTTAAGAATTTTTGTTTGCCTTTTTTGATTTTTTTAGGTCAGCAAAATCCTTTCCCTGCTGATAGCTAAAACCTACATATAACCGGCACTAGGTTAGGTTAGGTTGTGATGATGCTGCAAGCCAAATAATATCACTCGGGTGTCGGGTCTCAATGGATTCATTGTGTTCCCCAGGGTTTATTTAGGGTACGAGAAGTTTGGGGAGAAGAATGAGTGCAAGATTAAGTAAAGGGAGCCTCCCTGAACCATCCCGAATTCTGTATGAATTTAAGGATGTTTAGAGACTAGATGTCGCCCAGTTCATCGAAAGAGTATGCTCTGAGGGCTATTTTTCTGGTTCTAGCAAGTTACGGCATTCACAATGAAAGTGAGATGACAGATGTGCCCCCCTCCACCTCTTCATCTTGACACCCTCCACATAAATCAGATGCGCAAGTTGTATTTTCGATGGGTCGGTCGGTGGAATATTTTCATTAGTCAACGTGAAAACCCAATAACGACATTTTTCGTGGAGCCAATGAATTTATTTCAATAAATAATAAGCGATATTTTTCTTTGAGTCAACGAATTTATTTCATTTATTTACGTAAACTGCATCCGTTGATCAATGATTTAGTCTTAAACGTTTTTTTTTATTATGATATTATTTATTACTTTATTTTTTTCGGTTGCATTATTTTTGTTTTCATTTAGTTCACACTTCACAGTCACACTGAATTCTTATCAAAGAATCATAAGGTCTGTTCCCAACCTTGACCAAAATTTCTAATTGTCAACAATCGTTAACAATATTGTTGCTCAAATCCTGTTCCATACTTGACAAATTTGGTTGTTTTGTGCCGAAGAGAGCACTCACGAGAGAGTAAAACAATTTTTGCTCCTGACAAATTCTGACCAAGAAATTTCCTTGGCCAGAAATTGTTGGCCTGTCAAAAGTAAGGTTGAGGTATCTTCGTTGTACTTATAAAACATTTTCTGTTAGAGTAGTCGGTTCGTTTTGCTACGCAAGGGAATGAGAAAGGTTAAATAAACTTGAGGAATATTTGTGTAAAATTGTGTGGCAGAAATTATGCTAAGAAACCGTTCCACGCTTTTTCGGTAGTTTTTATTTCTTTGAGAGAATTACATCTCCACTCTTCAAAATTTGACAGACTGACAATTTCTGCCCAAAACCTATTTTTTTATGAACGAATCAAAAACAAAGTGGCGTGTTGACAAGGTGCCTCACAAATCAAAACTCAAATGATGATTCCAAAATATAATTTTGGCCCCGATTACACGATTTGTTTTCTCGGTTGTTTCGTGTTTGACGGATTTGGTGAGGGGTGTAGAAATGTAGAGGGAAGGAAGTAACGAACGAAGGAATGAAAATTTCAAGACTTTCTGGTTGAACTTCGACGTTTCTGGTTTGGCAGCCACAGTGTTACGATGTTAGCAAAAAATGATTTAAACAAAAATGATTGAATTGGGAATTTTGTATACCTAATATATGCATGTACGAATAGGTATATATGAGACAAAAAGTGATTTCAAAATATTTGTATTTATTAGGTACTACCAACTGATTTTTTTTTCACAAAACAACCCCAAATACATGAACGTCAAAATAACGAAGGGAAGTTAGTACGTATTTTCGCTAACCATGGACGGTGTTCACATTGGACTGACTCTTTCGACTATTTTTGATTTCTCTGAAATTTATCTAACTCCCGTTTATAGTTAGAAAGGTAGAAAAGTAGTAAATTTAAAGAAAAATTAAAAATTTGTGGATTTTGTTTGACGTTCCCTTTTGTAAATTCGGAGGAGTCAGTCCAATGTGAACACCGTCATGTAATTATGAAATTTTGTGTCTGTCAAAAAGACGAAACGAACGAAAAAACTCATTGATATTAGATTTTTATGTTTAAAATAAAGATTTCTTATTTAAAAAGAAAACATCCGTTTCATCTGATAAGAAAATTTTGAATGAACAATTTATTAATTTAATTTTGAAACAATAATTAATTGTATCTTAAACTCAAACAAGTATTTCATAAAATAAAGGTGATTTCATATTAACAACTTCAATACTTTTCCCTTGTTAATAATGAAATTATAAACAAAAAATAAACACAATTATATAAAAAAAAATTATAACAATCCAATCTTATTGCAAAGTATTGTCAATCGCGTTCTTGGCAATGGTTTTATGATAATGTCAGCAATTTGGTGTTCTTTTGACGTTTGTTCAATAAACATCTGTCCTTCGTTAACTTTTTCTCGAACCAAGAAATGTTTCAAAGTAATATGCTTTGTTCTTTGATGGAACTCTGGGTTTTGAGCTAACATCACTGCTGCGGTATTATCGACTTTATAGTGAGGGCGTTAAGGGAGCCAACCTTGCACTTAATTCTGACGGGATGAGCTGTGGTACACTAATAGCTCACATCCTAAATTTACTTTTAAGAAGTGTTGCCACGGTGGCAACACTGGCAGACCGGAGATATAATGGTTGCCTTCTGACCATGTTTTAACACGCAATTTCACATAAATTATCCTATAAATCGGGAACAAGACATCGGTTGATATCGTGGAATGTCTCGTTGGATTAAGAATACTTAAAGCCATAGGAATATGTTAATTTTTTGACCCCTCCTCCATCCTTGTACGCGGGGGGAGCGAAATACCCTCGGCGGATAAGGGTTTTTATTTGTCAAAAAATGATTGTTATAAAATGAATACTCATAAAATTTTAAGATGAGCGTCGACCTAGAAGTTCATACTCTACAGCATATCTGAAGTCCATTTTTATCCATTTATTAGTTTTTTTGTATAATAGCTTTCAAAATGAAGGTGGAAGTATATCAAACCACTATATATTCGTCTTGGTATAATCTAAGCATATGGCACATAACCTTAGGGTAGTTTTTAATGCCTAATCTTATGCAATCAAAATAATTTTAATATAAATTCCCTAGAAAAAGTTATAACCTTTTTATAAAATGACGACTTAATTTTCAGTGAAACAAGCATAACATTACCAAATTTCAATGGCACACATGTCTCATTTGTCGTCAGAAATATGAATCAAAAGAGTCCATAATAATATCTGGGGCGAAAAGGTATTTTTTTGAGTGAAAGGGAAGAGTGAATTACCATTACCATTAAACCCCTCCCAAAACTGGTATGCTGGTGAAAGTTGGTAGAAATGTTTTAATTCTTGTAAGAACCAAGACTTAATAGGATCCATGGAAATATATTGGTTCCAGGGTTGTTTTTTTAGGCGGAAGGAAAATATGCGTTATAAACCCAATTTTTATGTAATCGAGGTACAAATTTAAGTAAAATTAAGACGATACAATCACCATTAAGAAAGTAATCGTCGTTTTAATGGAAAAATTTATGTATTTCTTGAGCAGAGCAGATAAAACATTTTCCCTCAAAAACCACTTTTGACAATAAATATTTGATTTATCTTTTTTTATTCTTGGTAACAATAAAAAACAGAATATTCCTACCAACTTTCATCAACGTACTAGTTTTGGGGGGAGTTTAAGGGACATACATAGTTTTAAACTTTTCTGTTTCACTCAAAAAAACACCCTTTACCTCAGATTTTTTTATGGACTCTTATGATTCTTATTTCATACGACAAATGAGACATGTTTGCCAAGTTTTATCACCATACCATTGAAATTTGCTTATTATATGCTCGTTTCACTGAAAATTTAGTCGTCATTTTATAAAAAGGTTATAGCTTTTTCTAGGGAAATTAAATTGAAATTATTTTGATTGCATACGATTAGGCATTCAAAATTACCCTAAGGTCATGTGCCATATGCTTAGATTATACTAAGACAAATATTTAGTGGCTCGATATACTTCCACCTTCCCCTCCCCCATTTTAATAGCGATTATACCTACAAAAAACTAATAAATGCATAAAAATGGACTGCGGATATGCTGTAGAATATGAAATTCTACGTTGACGATCATCTTAAAATTTTATGAATATTCATTTTGTAACCATTTTTTTTCTGAAAAATAAAAAACCGTATCCACCGAGGGTATTTTGTTCCCCCGCGTACAAGGGTGGGGATCAAGTATCAAGTATTCTCAATCCAACGAGACACTTCACGACATCAACCGATGTCTGGTTCTCGATTTATAGGCTAGTTTATGTGAAATTTGGTGTTAAAACATGGTCAGAAGGCAACCCTTATATTTCGGGTCTGCCAGTGTTGCCACCGTGAAAACACCTTTTAAAAGTAAACCTAGGATTAGTGTAGCAAAGTTCATTCCGTCAGAATGAAGTGCAAGGTTTGTCCTAAAATATGGCCTTAATGCCCTAAATATTAAGAACAGGTACTTTTGTAATGTTCATAACACCTTTAAACAATCTGGTTATCCAAATTTTTTCATTGGAGGCCTCGTTAGCTGCTACTATTTCAGCTTCTGTTGTTGAAGTGGCAACCGTAGTTTGACGTTGGCTGAACCAAGATATGACACCTCCACCATAAATAACTACCACTCCTGTAGTTGATCTACCAGTTTTTGAACATCCTCCAAAGTCTGCATCACTGTAGCAGTCAAATACTCCCTGTTTAGCATTTGAGCGGTATGTAATTCCGGTATCTTTTGTGCCTTTAATGTATTGGAAGACCCTCTTGACTCTCCCGACGTCTTATAGAGATGGATTTTCCAACGACCTAGATAGAAACCCTACACTGTACGTTAGGTGTGGTCTAGTTCCTAGCATAAGGTACATAAGGGAAAATTGCCATACAGTACCAATGAATTGCAAGTCAAAAAGATGCTTACGAACAAAAAAAGATTATTTTTAACAGGATATATTTTCGCCAATTTTCATCCAAACATTTGTTTTGATCCGTCATATTAAAGGCTTGAGCATCTTCTTTGTTTCATTCTGATATATCTCGCGCAAACCTTTGCTCCAAAAAAAGTTATTAGCAATTCAGTAAAAAAAATTTAAATCAGTGATTTTTGATTTTTTTTAGGTCAGTTTTCGACAACTTTCCGTGCTTAAATTTTTTTATAAATTTTTTTAAACTATCAATTTAGTTAGAAAATCTAATTTTCTACAAAAAGTTTATTAAGTTTAATTCACAAATTCGGCTTTTTTGTGCTTCTTTACATTGTCTTTCCCTGTTTCAGATGTCTCTGAGCTTTTCAACATTGGCGTTGAAACTGGTTTACAATCTGTAAAATTAAACCGCTCAAGAATCTTAGTCATATGCGCTCTTTGACTAATTCGAATGTCATCATTGGTATATTCAATTTCAAGTCTTAAGAAGTATTCGGCTTTTTTCGAAACTATTTTAAATTCTTGTCTTAGATTTCTCAAAAATTCATCTAAATCTTCAAGATCCATTGCTGCGACTAATCCATCATCTACATAGAGACAAAGAATCAGTTTCTTTCTGTTCTTTTCTTTTGTATAAAGACATAGGTCTGCTTCGCTCACTTTATATCCCAATTTAAATAAAAACCCTCCAAAACGATTGTTCCAACATCGTGGCGCTTGTTTTAAACCATATAAACTTCTGTTCAGCTTACATAAATTGTCTGTCCCATCTTTGTAGCCTTCAGGTTGATGCATATATATCACTTCTTGCAGTTCACCATATAAAAATGCTGTCGACACATCAAACTGCGACAGGTGCATCTTTTCTGTTGCTGCTATGTTTAGTATTGACCTTATCGTTCCTAGCTTTGCTACTGGACTATATGTTTGGTTGAAATCTACCTATACCTTTTTGCTGTTTGAATCCTTTGCAAATGAGCCTAGCCTTATGCCTTTCAACGCTGCCATCTGAATTTTTCTTCACACGGAAAACCCACTTACATGGTAAAGCCTTTTTACCTTCTGGAAGTTCCTCTTCTGTTTCCAAGTACTGTTTTCCTTAAGAGACTTAATTTCTTTTTCCATAGCAATTTGCCACTGTAATCTATCTTTACTCTTCAGAGCTTCTTCGAAATCGTCTGGATTTCTGTTTGAAAGGGATCTTCTATCTGAAGTACATAATCCTCTAGGTACTTTGGTATGTTGAGTTTAGTTCGGTCTCTTAGCTAACTTATGATAAACGATGGTTCTTCTGAATTATCTTCTACGTCAAAATATTCATTCTGTTGATCATTATGTATTTCTTCATATTGAATGTCATCGCTCGCTTCACCTTCTTGACTGCAATCTGTTTCTTTTTCTTCCTGAATTTGTTCTTCATGGTCTTTTTCTTCTTCTAGTTGCTCCTTTTCTTGATAGCTTTTAATTTGAAGTTGAACAGTATTGTAGAAACTTGGAAGATCTTCGCTTTTGATGCAATCATTTGGTATTTCGGTGAATTGGACATCTTTGGACAAAATGACTTTATGTTCTTCTCTAATGTAAACTCTGTACCTCTCATCCCCGTCATATCCAACAAGATATCCCTTTTGAGCTTTTGCATTCATCTTCTTACGTTTTTGGACTGGTATATGGACATAACAAATTGAGCCTATTATTCGAAGGTGCTTTATTCTGGGTTTTTGCTGCAGCCAAAGTTCTGCGGGGCTAATATTACCAACTGAAGACTTGCCAGTCCTATTCAAAATGTAAATGGCTGTATTTACTAACTCAGCCCACATCGCTTCGGGAAATTTCGACTCTTTGTTGCAATACTTCAATGTTCTAGCCATTTCCACTACTGTTCTGTTTTCACGCTCGCTTCCACCGTTCTGCTGTGGTGTGTATGGTGCTGTCAGCCTTTGCGTGATTCCAAATGAGTTTAATATTTTTCTCACATCTTCATTGTCAAACTCTCCACCATTGTCACTCAAAAACTGTTTTACTGGATGGCCTAATAGTCTAACGATTCGCGTACACTGAAACCCATTAACCGGGCTATTTCGGATCGAAGCTATACGGACGAATGTCTCGGACGTTAGTCTGCATACACTACTGCCGTTCTCGCCCGATGCCTGTTTTTAACAATGCCGATTTTAAAGGATGCCAGTCGGAGTGTGAAACGTAAAAAGTAAACGTGGCACTATTATAACACAATAAATTAGCAATTCACTATTAATTTTAGCTTATTTTAATTTTTAATTTAATTTCATTTTATTCTGGCAAGAAATAACTGACAAATTGAAGTTAAATCCAAACAAGTTCGGATTTGTTGGTTGATCGGTTATTAACGGCCGACATCGGACGATGTGGGTTGTTGTGGTGTACGCGCTCTCTTCTTTTTACATACGTTTGATTCAAACGGCCGACAACGGACGAGCATAATTTGGCCGATAACGGGTTATGTGTACGCGAGCCGTAAGAGCCAGCAGCAGATTTTGGTCGTGAAAGGAAACCAAAAGATATGAACAGTATACGTAATCCTGGTGAAGGTGATAACGTATGCCAGCATGTAGTGGCCCGTTACCACGTAAAAGTGCATCAAAAGTACAACTTCTCTGAAAATTGAAATCGGGGAACTCCCTGATTACAAAACTGGTTTCGACAGACGTGTAGGTGGCCCCAAAACACAGACAGACGTCCCCGAACACGCGTTTCTTTCGCGTTTTTAGGCTTGAGTGTGAATATGTACGTGACAGACGTCTAAGTGGCCCCGAAACCACCGACAGACGTCCCTTTGGCATTATTTTGTCAAAAAGGAAACCACTTGAAATGTATCACAAACGATAGATCTTGACCTCCTGAGTGCGAATATGTACATGACAGACGTCTTAGTGGCCCCAAAACACCCGACAGACGCCATTAAAGTCGCGGATTTTTTATTGAAATTTTTAGATAATTGATGTTTGCTACCAAAATGTATCGCAATCGGAAGGTCTTGACTACCAGAGTATTAATGTATAAAAAAAAGGAGTTTATAGTGTCACCCAACAGCTAGAAAGTCGCAAAATAAATCGCGGATTTTTTCTTTTATTTTATTAGTAAGAGGATTTTGAGTGAAACCACTTGAAATGTATCCCAATCAAAAGGTCTTGACCCAAAAAAAAAATTAAAATGGAAGTGACAGACGTTTGAGTGGCCCCAAACAACTGACAGCCGCGATATAATTCACGGATGTTATTGATTGTTTTTTAATTTTATATTAGTGGTAGCTTCTCCAAATGTTTACGCATTAAAAGGTTCTGACTCAAGAAAGTGATTTTATAAGTAACAGGCGTTTGAGTTTCGCCAAACTGCTGAAAAGCGCGATAAAATTCGCGGATGTAATTACTAGTTTATCAAAAAAATTAAAGATACAAATATCTAGAAATGCATCTCAATTTAAAGGGCTTATATAGTACTATTAATGAGTCGAATTTCGGGACGATAGTCTAGGCCTATAGGTGGAGTGATTGTCGCTAAAGAGATTTAATGAGATTTTCAATGTGTTTTTAACTCTACATTATCTACAGAGCAAATGCCCTCCCAGGCCAGTGGCACCGCCACCGTCGTTTTTGTTTTTTGATAGTCCTATAGATATTTATATACAATGCTGACAGACGTTTTGAGTTACTCCATACTGCTGAAAAGCCTAATAAAAGTCGCGGATGTTATTACTAGTTTATCAATTAGATTGTCAATACAAATCTCTATTGAAATTCATCTCAATTTATAGGGCTTGACTCCCTGAGTCGGAAAATTTAACTGACAGACGTTTTGAGTTACGCCAAACTATTGAAATCCACGAAATAACCCGCCTTCAAATATTATTATTGTTTTTTCTTTCAATTTACCTAATTAAAACGTTTTGACTAGCTGAAAAAGAAATTTTGAAGGAAACACGTTTTAAACGCACCAAACCATTCAAATAAGCGATATAAGAAAGCTATGTCATAGCGAGCTTACTACAATTATGAAAAGGTGAACTGAGTGTGAGTGCAATTTCACATTTCATAAAAAGAATATGTATAAGCCACTTATATCGCTTATTTGAATAGTTTGGTGTGTTTAAAACGTGTTTTTTTCAAAATACACGCAATTGCTATTTGTGTTCTGTCAGACTCTTTGACAAGAATCAAGTGTGAACTAAAATTAACCAGATTTGAATTCGATTTATATGCGTATGAGTTTTCCCATGGTTTAGTTATTTTACACTAAATAAGGAAAAATTTTCATTATTGAATTAAATTTTTCATTGAGTCCTCAAAAATTAACAACATATTTTCATGAATGTTTTTCAGAATAGACACAATGTGTATGAATGCATTGAGACAACTAAGACTTCATCATAACTACGCCATATTTTAAATCAAGTGATTTATTGGCCAAACGAAAAGTCCGGGAGCTGGCAAACAAATTGTTCGACCTCATTGGTACATGGATAAAACTTTGGTCACAGAAAGATTGAGGGCCGTCAACACAAAAATGTCATTCGTACACTCTGGTTCAGAGACTTAGCTCTTATATTTTTAAGGCATTTAAAATAAGGACCTGATCGATCAAAACTGAGTGGTGGACTGTTGTTATTGTATTTGATGGCCTTAAACCTTTCTGTGACCAAAGTTATTTTGAAGTGAGGTATGTAAGTAAGTAAGCTAGCAACAGTTTTACCTTTTACTTAAGCCACAATTATAAAAATTTGGTTCCAGACAGACTTACGGCCACTAAAAACAAAGTCTGCCACTCGTGTAAGAATGACGTTTTTGTGTATGACGGCCCGCAATCAGAACAAAGTTTCATCCATGCAGCGATGAGGTCGAAAAATATGTTGGCAACTCTCGAAGCCAAAATAATGTGTGATTTTTTAAGAGGTTTAGAACTTTAAAAAAAAAAAAACACAAAAAATTCGAAAAAATGAATGAAATATTTATTTGAATCGATAGTTTGAACCTTGCAATTTAATGTTTAAAGATAATTTCATGCAAATGTTGACCGCGGCTGCGTCTCAGGTAGCCCATCCGCTGAGTCCAATTTTGGCATACTCTTTCACACATATCGGCCGGTATCTCACGAATGAATGCATGGATGTTGGCTTCCAGTGCGTCAATCGAAGCGGGCTTGTCCCTATAGACATTAGCCTTGACATACCCCCACAAAAAATAGTCTAATGGTGTCAAATCGCACGATCTAGGCGGCCAATTGACCGGCCCGAAACGTGAAATTAACTGTTCACCAAACTCGCCTCGCAATTGCGCCATTGTTTCGCGTGCTGTGTGGCATGTGGCACCGTCTTGTTGAAACCACATATCATGCAAGTCAAGAACTTCCATTTCGGGCAAAAAAAAGTTTGTTATCATCGCTCGGTAGCGTTCACCATTGACAGTAACGCTGCGATTCGCATCATCTTTGAAGAAATATGGCCCAATAATGCCGCCGGCCCATAAACCGCACCAAACAGTGGCTTTTTCGGGATGCATTGGTAACTCTGGCTGATCTTCACTCCAAATGCGGCAATTTTGCTTATTTACGTACCCATTCAACCAAAAATGAGCCTCATCGCTGAACACAATTTTTCGATAAAAAAGCGGATCCTCGGCCAGCTTTCCAAGAGCCCATTCACCAAAAATTCGGCGTTGTGGTAGGTCGGCTGGCTTTAGTTCTTGCACCAGCTGTATCTTAAAAGGCTTTACGCCCAAATCCTTCCGCAAAATGTTCCACGTAGTGCTGTAACAAAGGCCTAACTGCTGGGAACGGCGCCGAATCGACATTTCGCGGTCTTCTGTCACACTAGCTGATACGGCCGCAATATTTTCTTCACTACGCACAGTACGTAAACGTGTTATAATCGAACTTAGCTCACTTAGCACGCATAAGAAACGAGCGAATACACACAATCGCTGTTCATAAACCATAATGCAATTCAGGTGCGATTCGATAAACTTCGTTAAAATTTTGCAAGAGCGATTCCAGTCGCTCGGCACTTAATTGAATTTGACAGCGCAAAGAAAAAAAAAACGAAACGTTTTAAAAAGCAAAACAGAGAGAGACAAGTAGATACGCGAGCAAAATTGCATTGCGGAGTACTTTCACAAACATAAGAAAATTTTCGTTGGATTTTTGACTTATATTAATCTATTAAAGTTGGGCCTCCGGTCTATAAGGAATTTCGTTACTTGACGAATAATATTTTTTTCTGTTAAAAAAAAATTCAATGGAAGATATGGGTTAAATGTAAAATATAAATCACTATTTGTACATAAATTGATTAGAAAAAGGGTTTATTAGAAGAATATTTTTTTGAATTTTGTTTACCTCCAATATAGATTATGCCATAAACAGCAACTTTGCGCAACTAATCGAGGATTAAAATGGTTCATGTTTTTGTATTTATCTTGTCATATTTGATATTTTGTATCACCATCATAAAAAAATATAAATCCTTGTTTAATCGCCGCTGTGTCGTCAAGCCGGAAATAGACTGCTAGGAGATGGGAAACAATGCAGACGACACAAATAAATATACATTCAAACAAATAATAATGGCGAAAAGCGATAAAACTTAAAACGGGACAGAAAAAAAATACCCAACTAAACAAATGAATAAAGAAGGAAGTTAAATTATTTGCATAGGAAGAACTCAGGGAAATCAACCCCACAAGAACGCAACGTGACAAACAGAGCAGTAAATAGCAAAAGTGTGGAATGAGTGAGAATATTGAAGTATAGTTTTTAAATTCAGAATCAGATGCAGATATAAAAAGAAATGTTAAATGTGGTGTTGTGAAAAACGACATATAATTGTTCCTCTCAAGACTTAGGTACTTTTGTTTTGTTGGTTTTATGAGATGACAGTAAGTACCCGTCTATAACTTTTTCACAATAGGGCGTAGTCATTATCACTTTTAATCTACGTCTAAGAAGATATGAGTACATAGGTTTAGCTAAGCCTGGGTTTTATTTGTTTTTTCGGATGTTGATTATATGTTTTGTAGTTTATCATTTCAATATTTTTGAAGCTACATACATATTTTAAAACGTTTCCACCGACTAACTACTTAACCGAGTTTTTTCTCTAATCTCCTTTAAAGCTCGAAGATTTACCATACAAATTTGTTTCGTAAATCTTGTAGATTTGAAATTAATCCCGTTAAATTTTTATAGGACAAATAGTTCCTATTCCACATGTCATATCGATCGCATATCAAGTATCACAAATGAGGATTTTTCGTCGTTTGCCTTGCGATTAGAGAAGATGTGAGAGTGACTTGTTGTGCATACAAAAAAAAAAAAAAAAATAATTTAAAACATTCAATAATAAATTCAAAAGAATTTAAAAAGAAAGTAACAGATATTATGTGCCAAATTTGTACAAATTACTAGTTCTAAAATTTCACTACATTGGAGAGCATTAATATGGGTCTTAACTCTTAAGTTATTAAGTTCAAAGGAATTATTTTATTTCTTTACTTGGGAACAATCTGGCAACTTTCCAACGTAGTGGAAAGTAACCATAGTTTAGGCAGTTGTTTAATAAGTAAGACCGCTTTCACACAAGGAAACTGAGTTGCCAGAAACTAGCTAGTTTGTTGGCGAGAAGGGTGAGAGGGGAGATTTTTTTTCTTTCCCTTACGCCCTTCTCGCCATCAAACTCCCAGTTACCGGCAACTCAGTTTCCTTGTGTGAAAGGGGTCTAAGAATTTCTATTGCAATTTTTGAATTTTTTTTTTCTTCAGAATGAAATTCGGTGTTGTCCGGTCCTGCAGATTTTTCAAGTTAATTTTTAATTTGTTTAGAAAAATCACTATATAAGTTTATGGCATATGGGTGATATAAGATTCTTTGAAGTAATGTTCAAAAACTTTGACCTTATTGATTGATGCTTTTATGTGCTTGTGGGTCAATGGTTTGATATTTGCCATCCTTTTTTTGTAAGTTGTTCGTTGATCCAAATGGCCACTTTTTCTTTAATTTTATTTGCCTATGCAATGAAACTCTACTAGATAATTCCTTATAATGATTTGAGGTTCTACTGTAATTGTTATGATACACTTTTTGCCATTTATTCTCATACCTAAAACGAGTTTTTTTTATATTTTCTGGTAACAGAGCATTTTTTTTTTAATTATGGCCGGTGATATCATTCTTGAATTTGATTCAATTGCCGAGAACAATGCTGAGTTGAAGTTTTTAATAGTTTGGTCTATTTCAGAATTTGGTATGTTTGTAACTGGGAATGGTCATTGGATATTAAAAATTTGGTCCAAATTGGTCCTACATACGTAGGACAGTTACTTAGTTGTTAAATTTTTTAAATTGCAATCTAGATTAGTAAGCTATTTTTCCAAACCGTTACCATTTATTTCCGTGGGGCTAAAGTTTTTGATGTTGCAAGACCTGAGTTATTAATTGTCTTTTGGACAAAACTCGTCCTTGTCCATGACCCAAAAACCTGGCATCGCCTGCATTCCATCACCGCCTTATTTCCTCTCGGTCTCTCCCAAGTAATTTTAGAGTAGCAAATAGGTATTTTTGATATGCATTCGTTTCTTTTGCCTCTTTGTTTGGCAAGTGTTTTAATAGAAACAGATTGTGATAAAATTGTTCTTCTTTGGAACGTAAAGTTCCCAATTTTGAAACGGACGCTACCACTTTCAATTCCGCTTCAATTTCATCTTCGCTATATTGAACAAATTAAGTCCTCTTAAAATAAGATTTTTACTCTTTTTAATTCTTTCCGAGTGAATGAGGAGACAGTGTTCCCATAACGGCATTAGTAATATTAGATCTAGCATTATAGAGAAGAGAAAAGCATTATGAAATTTTAAAACTATGCTAAATGCTTTTCTGGCATTCTTGTTTTTATTTTTTGCATTCTTGAATGCCAAAAATGATTTCGAATCATTGATTTGATGATATCATATGCTTAACTGCGTAGGAAATATATATCAGCTTTACAACTATTATAGGAAAGCACTGGCTTACAGAACTCAAATTTTAAATGGAGCATTTCAATAAAAAAAAGAAACACAAAAATCATACAAAACTAATAAAAAAAAAACACACAAATTGTATGTACCTGTTTTTTAACTTTCTAAATAGTTTATTTTTTTATATTAAAAATTTCCTTTTATTGTATAAACTAATGTCAATTGGGCAGACGAAAAAGCCATCTTTTAACGATTTTGTAAATAAAAATCTTTTTAAATTGTGCATTTAGAAACAGATAATAAATCAAATTATCTCTATATATCTATGATATCATATTTGGAAAAAAATATTTAAAAAATTACAAAACATTGTTATTTGACCTTAATAACGTCAAATTACGAAGATTCACACATACCGCTCACAAAATTCATGACTTTTTCTAATAGAACGTAATTAATTAAAGCATCTGTTTCATATTGGAATCTGGAAAGTCAATTATTTGGGCCTATTCAGTAGGTCTGCTATTCTGTTATCAATTTCAATACAAAAGTTTGAGCTGTCAAAAAATCTTTTATGAATTATAATATGGTATTGGACTGCTAAAACTTCGAAATTCGCAAAACACAATTGCGTTTTCGATCCAGATACTAACTTTTAAAGATGCAGCTAGGGAAAAAGTTCAATGAATTAGGTCGATTTGTGATTGGACTGCTTTCACTTCTCATTTCAAACATTGAGGTTGAGAGCCTGTTCAGCCAAACAAATATAATTAAAACAAAATTCGTAATAAAATTGGAAAAGAATTATCTAAACAGCATTGTCCAAATACGCGAGGGGATGAAGATAAAAAAAAAATGCAGCTCTTCTTATAAGGTTTCAAGAAGTATTAGAGGAAGTTGGATTCTCGTGAAGTATGAAAAACCTAAGGGTGAAGAAGACTATTTGTATGAAAATCTTTGAGCTAACTCATTATTAAATTAAAATCATAAAACAGATAAGATATTTATTTCTAAAAACTAATGTCATTTTATTAAAATAAGAATGTGGTAAGTCTGACTAATTTAAAATTAAATAATTAACTACTAAAACATGTTCCTACTTAAAAATAGTTTCCTGTAAGAGTTCCTAATACCTATTTACATATAAAGCTTTAAGTTTCGTTATTTTTGAATTGTTTTGTTTTTGTTTTTGTTTTTGTTTTCGTTTTTTTTTTTTTTGTTATATAAGGAGATATTACCTACGTACATATTTATGTATTTTAGGTATTTATGAGAAAATACGTAAATATTTATTTAGCATTTTTTAAAATGTTTGTTTTTTAACCATCGATATGGCCGTTTTATATGTATTTTGAAATCTAGAATTTTGATTTTTGAGCTCCCATACGATCTAGCATTATAAAATTTGAAATCTAGCATTATGAAATTTGAGATTATGGCAACACTGTGAGTAGAACTCAATATCATTTGTTCCACTAAAGGTCTCCATTAGTTTGGAGTGTGTTTAGCAGCATCGTTTACAACAAGTTTGCTCTTAAACTATTCACGTTTATAATTTTGACCTGAAGTTCAGGTACTGATTCCTTTAGGTCTTGAACAAGTCTCTGTATATTGGCCTTATAATATTTTAGAGGAGCAAAATTTATTTTGGATTTAGTCATTTTCAACTGTTTTTACAAAATTATTTGGATTATTATCGTTATTTTGAAACTTACCACTACTTAAAATTACTATGTTGTTTGACAATAATCTGTTTTCATCAATCCTTTGTGTTGACTGGTCTCTGCCTCTTGATGAGGTCCTGGAATTCGGTCTTCTTTTTTTGGCTGGGACTTTTCTTTAACTGTCTTTAATAGTTTCGTCGTCGGTTTCATTAGGATTTTGAAAACCTGCCTCCATAAGGTTATGAGCCGCTTCCATTCTTTGCGCAATTAGTTAAGAATTTGAACCAGTGCTTTGTCTGATCTGTTCAATTCCCAAACTCAACTGGTAGTTTCTATGTACACAGAATCACTGTTTCTAGTTTCAAAGTGTTCGTCACGACGTTTATGTTTTTGCAAGGCTTCAATATGTGATGTCCCTTATTTCTTGGTAAAGATTATCAAATGCATCCTGAATAGTCGGTATTAAAGTGTAAATGGAGCAGAATAGGTAAAGATAAATTTATTTTTGTCGGAAAATCTAAACCTTTTTACTTACATTTAGCTGTCCAATTCCAAAGGATTGGATGTATCCCTTAATCTCTTTCGCATTCTAGCCATTTCAATGAATACAGGATCATTTAAATCCTCATCTTCATCAAGATACTGATTTTCAATATTTTGGGATTGATGGGTTCGTGTTGGACCAAGAAAGGAATATGAGGTGTCCTGTTCGTTTTGTCATTAAAATTTAAATGGGACTTGCTGTCACGTGCAGTCAGATAAAATAAAATGTAATAATTTATCTTTTAATTTTAATTGTGTTCAAAGTATTTGGAATAGCGGCTAGGTTGTTGGAAGGCGGTGGAACGCTCATTCTGTATTGCAATTGAGATTGAACCTGCAAGTGGATGAAGAACCAACATGCAACATTTCAAAGAACTCTGCGATGGCGAAACTATTGCATCCCTGTAAGATTGTCATCTGGAACGAGTGCACAAAGGCTCACAAACGTGCATTGGAAACCCTAAATTGCACGTTGAAAGATTTACGAAGTGATAAACGACGTTTTGGTGGTGCAATGATTTTGCTGTCAGGCGATCTTAATACTCTCAAACTCTACCTGTCATTCCAAGATCAACTTCAGCAGACGAATTGAACGCTTGCCTGAATGCATCAGCTTTTTGGCATTGCGTGAAATTTCCAATCGAAAACAAACATGAGAGTTGCTTTACCAAATGATCAGTTCGTTGCAGAGTTATCCAGGCAATTTTTTGGCGATGATTGAATTTCCACGGAATCTTTTTCCACTTTACAACAACGCCGGAAGAGCTCATCACGAATGTTTTGCCGAAAATCGCTCAGAATTATATTGGCCATGTTGGCTGAGTGTACGAGCGAATTTGGCTGCGAAAAACAAGGAATTTGTACTTCGCCATTCAAAGTCGAATTGCCGGAGAGTAAAATTGATTCAAATCCTTCGACTCCGTGATGGATTAAGACAAAGCCACCAACTATCCCACGTAATTTTTGTATTCTTAAGATATTCTGGGCTTGCCGCCACACAATTTGAAATTGAAAGTTGGCTCAGTTATAATTGTGCTGCGCGACCTCAACGCACCAGAACTTAGTAATGGAACGCGTTTGATTGTGAAAAAAAAACAATGACAATACTCCAGCTGAATAGCAGAAATCAATGGATAATCGGAACCCTTCTTAATATTCAACTAACTACTCTACTGGATGCAAAACCAAAACTCTTCAAATTGAATTCACTGGATCCGGCATTTTCTTAGTCGAAAATGACTGTATACTGAGAAAATATATTGTTACCATTGAAGGAAATCAGAAGATGATCAGCATCTTAAAATCGTTCTTAATAAGCTTTGGGAACATTATCCTCAATTGCCAAACCCAAAGATTCTCACGTAGCTCTGGAATCACTTCTAACATTCAACAACGGTCATCTAGAACGATTAAACCAGATTCAACTCTATGTCTTACAACATCGAGGTATCCAACAGCATTCATCACCACTTCTCTAGCTATTTCAATCTTCTTCTATCAATGAGCTTTGGAATTACAATTATTTGCAACTTTCAGAAGAGAGTGATGTCAACTCCTAAGTTCCACAAACTTGAGCACAGTACGAATTCAACGTTAAATGAGAACACAGTTGAATTGACCAATCTAACGCAGGGAAGTATAGCTTTGACAACGACAATATTCAAAAACGGGTACAACAATCGAACGCGGTATTGTTCCTCCTTACATTCGCATTAATATTAATATTTGCCCATATCAATTAGTATTATTGTTCATATTTATTATGCAATGATTAAATTCTTTGTAAGCATTTTATGTTATTTTCAATAAGTATGTATGTATATAAAAGATGCATATGGCCCAACATTAAAATTCATTTAAATAACAATCGGTTTGACTATTAATTCGATCGCTACTTATAAATCAGGTTTCAAGTACCTATATTTTGTATATTTTATCTATTTCTTCGATTCAAAACAGAAGTTTAGGTTAAAGTGCCTGAATGTACATACATATCAATACCTCCATATTCAAACTTTCGATACAATTATTTTGAATCGCAGTAAGAAGTCCAATATTTTTGAATTTCAATTGTTATTCATGACCGAATAACATGAAACAGCATTGTGCATGCTCGGAATTATTTATTTCATTACATTAACGAAATTAAGGTTAAACGAAGTTCGCCGGGTCAGCTAGTTAATTTATAAAAATTTAATTGACTGAAGATTAATTGATTAAAATAAAAATAGATGGCAGTTTGTTCGATGTTTGAGTGCAACAACAACGCTCTAAAAAAAGTCAACACTAAAAAACAAGATTCCATACATTTTCAAATGGAAATGTTGTTTTATTAAAAAAATTGATTTCCTTTTATAAGAGAAAGAAAATTCCACAATATGTATACATATGTATTAGGCTAGAAATCGTGAACCAGATATTGGACGACGGCGCGGAAGGTCTTGTTCGATTCAACACATTTTTATCGGTGCCGTGACATAAGACCAAGTGTCATAAGGCCAAATTTTGGAGTTTGGCCTTTTGACTCTTTACGAAAGTGACATAGGGCCAAAATTTAAGAGTTGGCATTATGTCGCTTTGTAAAGCGTCATAAGACCAATTTGGTCTTATGTCACTTTGAACTGTTTCAAAACAAAGGAATTAATTATTCTAAAACCCCCTAAAAAACAAATAATAAAAACAAGACAATTTTGTATGTGTTTTTATAAATAAATATTATCGAAAGTACTCTTAAGTTTGTTTAAATGGTTTATCATCGGTTTTTGAATTTAAAAAATCAAATGACAATTATATGTCGTTCACTTTTAAAAGCGGAAGTACCATAAAGCGGAAGTAAAAAAAATTTTGGTTTTCAAATTTCTCGTTAACGGCTAAGCCAATTTCAGCCAAATTTTTTTTATAATAGGTCCTTTATAGTTTTAATAATTTGCATATAATTTTTTTCGAAAAAATAATTTTTGGAATTCAAAAATAAATATCGATTTTTTTTTTTTTTTGAAAAGTCAGTATAAGTAATTTTAGTTTTATAAAAGAAAGGGAAACTATCTAATTGCAATAACATTTTTTACATACTATAACTTGGTTCAGTCTTAAGATTCATACATAAGAAATTAACTTTTACATAACCGTTTTTCTTATAATTAAGAACAAGAAATTTAAATATTAAAATATTAAAATAACTTTGTTTTTAAGTGGAGTGAATGAATATAATTCAAAGAAAAAGTACAAGTGACCTCAACCCATAAATTATTGTCTTTCGCCCAAGGTATAACAGTGGGCTGAATCAATCTTAGTAGGGTATAACAGACTGACTGAAGAGCCCACTGTTATACCTTGGGCGAAACACAATAATTTCTGAAGTTGAGGTCACTCGTTTTTCTTATAGTTCTTGTTTTTATTTAAATTCATCTTGACATAAACCTTTAATTCACTAAATTGTAAAATTTTAGAAATTAGCGCGATTTTTTTCTTAAATTTTACAATTTACTAAATTAAATGCCAAACACCGAACTTTTGGCTTTATGACACTTGATCTTATGTAATGGCACCATTTTAATCAATAGGCCAATATTATCTTTTTGCCCCTTCTCCACCCAAGCGGGCTCGGGACGCAAAACAGCCGTTGCTGAGAAGGGTTATTGTATTGTTCGTCTGAAAAAAATAACTATTTTATTTTATTATCACTACAATTTCAGTGCAAAAAGCATATATCGGTGTTTTGACAGACACAAAAACCCCATAAAACGGGGCCTAGCTCTGTAATTCTATTCGAAACTTTAAACTGTTAGAAAGTTGTTTCCGATTATAATTTCAAATAACACTGTATAACTTTCGAATCGAAAGGAAATGTTTCATGAAATGTTTGCAACTTTCGAATAAATATTTCGATACTCGAGCTGGTTTTTGTCAACAGTGACATTCAAAAACAAAATGGAGTTTTTTTGGAGAAGTTATAATGGTTTGTTCCATTTAATTTGTGAAATCTTCATCGTGGGAATAATTGTTGTTAAAATAATAGGGATACACACAGTTTAGCTTTCAGCTAAATTTTTCCGGATGCTTAATCGAAATCGAAAGATTTCGATTAAGCATCCGAATAATTTCAGAAATTAAATTCGAATGTATTTATCAATGAAAATAGAGTTCTTCTTAAGTACAAAATTTCCAATTTTCGAGCAAATGTATCTAGATAAATGAAATTCGGATTTCAATTTCTGAATTATAAATAACACAGTACAAATTTTCCGAATTCGAACGATTTGACGTCAGAATCGAATTAAGGCTCTCCCAAACCAATGCGGAACATTCGTTGCGGCAAAGAAACATTCGCATGTCAAAATTTATTTACATGGTGATATAGGAGAGTGCCACACCAACGGGGCGGAGAAACATATGAATTAATTTTGACTGACGAATTTTTCTTCACCGCAACGAATATTTCGCATTGGTTTGAGAGAGCTTTTACAGGTTAGGGCCCTGAACTTCTATACAAAATTGAATGAAATTTTCAGTGTCATGACTCATGTAATGAGCATAACGAATCATAACACAGTCCTTTATACTTTTATAGCCTTAGAACATTGAAGGAAGTTCGTTCTAACCATTGGTCATTTCAAGGGAAAGGATTTTAATGGCCTAAAAAAATTAAAAGAGGCAAGCAAAATAGGCACCGTTTGTGTGTTTCGATTGTCAATCAAATCGACAATTCTCGATTACTTCGATTGGTTGTCATGTTTGGTTTTGAGAAATACAATCAAATGAATTACCAAAACATTTGTAGGGTTTGAATTTTATGAACAGAATTATTGTTTTTTTTTTTGTAAATTTATTTATTTTTTTGATGAAAATCCAACTGGTGTTGTAAATATTATGTAAGTATTCGAAGTTAATATTTTGTAGTGTAATAAAACCATTCATTTATTTTCAATCTCTAAAACAATGCCAACATAAACAAAGCCAGATGTTTATAATGTCATTGATGCCCAAAACCCTACATTTAAATCAAATTCGTTATTCAACGTAACTGAGTGTTTTGCAGGGCATTGTCACCACTTCGATGACTATTCATTTGAAGTGACACAGAATAATTTCATTACACTATACTCCAGATTAGTCATAATTATAATGCCTCAATACTTTGTAATAAGTAATATTGAACAGTGGGGATAACCCAAATTTATAATAGAATTAAGTAGTATAAATAGCTGTTAGAATTCATAAATAAAATCAATTGTAATCGTAATCGAAAACTGGAACCTTCCTGACTTTTATTAACTGCGGCTCTCTAGCCACCAGGACAAAGCGCGCTGCGCTTCCCCCGCATTAAAACATAGAACCTTTACAATTTGTATCATTTAAACTAAACCAAAAAAAAATAGTAACAAAAAAAAAAAGTAGGGTACCAACAGGATTCAAACCCGAAACCCTCGGGTCCATACTAGCACATCGATCACGTAAATTGAACGTAAATTGGACAAAATTCGATCAAAAATCTCAATCACAATTTTTACGTTAAAACCCGCTTAAGAGAAACGGCAAAATGTCACAGTCTTTCTTTCACTTAAGCGGGTTTTTCACTTAAACGAACCTCGCTTAAGGGAAAAAAATTTCACTTAAGCGGAGTCCGGATAAGTGAAAAAAAAATTTCACTTAAGCGGATTTAAAAATACCACAAATCGGAGATTTTTGGCTAGAAACAATGAATGAATGGGCTCCGCGTAATAAGGCCCCAGGAAATAAGGCCCCAAAATAAAAAATTAAATAAGTCCCCAAATTGGGGTATTTTTTCATAATGAAATTACGCCCTACTGAAATGAAAAAATGGCCCAAAAATTAATGTAATAAGGCCCCAACTTGTTTTGACTTTTTTTTTGAAAAAATGAAATAAAACTCCAATTTTTCTTTATCATATTAAACTTTATTCTTGAAAATGAAATAACAACCCAAACTGTTAAACAAATACTTGAATTGTATCGGGCGATTTTTTGCAGCTATTCTGGCCTTATTTCATTTTTCATAATTTACATGAAAATGCTAAAATAACATTGTCTTTCACAAAAAAAAATGTGTGAAAATCCGCTAATCGGGGACCCAGAGCTGGGAAAGTACCGCAAAATGTTTAAGCAAGTACTTGATTTGTATCGCCCATTTTTTTGCAGCTATTCTGTTACCTACTCATGCTTTTCTTTCAATGTAAAGGTCGTGCTGCAAACCATCAGGGAGTAACAGAATAGCTGCAAGAAAATCGCAAAAAGACACAAGGAAACTGAGTTGCCGGCGATTTTTAGTTTCTTGGCGAGAAGGGCGTAAAAGGAAGACAAAAAATTTCAACTCACACCCTTCTCATCAACAAACTAGCCAGTTTCTGGCAACTCAGTTTCCTTGTGTGAAAGCCGTCTTACTTACTTATGCTTTTAAATTTGAATATCGTGCTGCAAACCATCAGAGAGTAACAGAATAACTGCAAAAAATCG
Source organism: Melangyna quadrimaculata (assembly GCA_949320155.1). Lineage (NCBI taxonomy): Eukaryota > Metazoa > Arthropoda > Insecta > Diptera > Syrphidae > Melangyna > Melangyna quadrimaculata. The sequence goes on from OX439483.1 coordinate 380,665,840, forward strand.
CGTGATTTTTTTGCAGCTATTCTGTTACTCCCTCCATTCCTGTAACAAGCACACACAGGAATGGTTGCGAGTTGATAGTCACTAGGCCCTGGTTCTTCACCAGCTGGTGCGCCACCCAATTTATTTATTTTTATTCTGTTACTCCCTGATGGTTTACAGCACGATCTTTACATTGAAAAGCATTAGTAGGTAACAGAATAGCTGACAAAAATTGCGCGATACAATCCAAGTATTTGTTTAACAGTTTGCGGTTCTTTACCAGCTCTGGGTCCCCGATTAGCAAATTTGCACTATTTTTTTTGTGAAAGACAATGTTATTTAGCATTTTCATGTAAATTATGATAAATGAAATAAGGCCCCAAATTATTTTTAAAATAATATGAAATTAAGCCCCAAAACTAGTATTGGGGTTTTATTTCATTGGGGCCTTATTTCATAATGAAATTATGCCCCAAAACAAAAATGAAACAGCGCCCCAAAAAATGAAATAGCACCCCAAAATTTTTGAAATTTCGTTGTTGTTGTTTTGTGTGCTTTTTTGGGGCCTTATTTCATTTTGTTTTTGGGGCCTTATTTCCTGGGGCCTAATTTCACGGAGCCAATGAATGAATGAAATTTATTGAGGCTTTTAAAAATATACAATTAAATATTTCGTAATTTACAAAATTAAATTTTATAAGAAATTACCGACTTAGAATTGGTCTGGTATAAATTATATATATTTAATCATAGGAATAGAATTCTTAGAACTAAAAGTAACATTAATTAATTTACAAACTAAGATATAAATTAGTGTTGCTCAATTACACTTAACTTTTATTTATCAAATTTTCCTAAACAAAAGTTTGTACAATTCATTTTATAGCATGGCTTGCGCCGTCTGCCAGAGTGACAACTTTGGTTTTGAAAAAATTTAAATAATATGTTAATAAGTTAAAACTATAAAATTATCTAAATAGTTATAATTTAGTATTTTTTGTTTTCTTTTTTTTCTTAAAACATTTCATCTTCAATGCTTTTTCTATATTGCAAAGCCCAGGTAACAAATTTCGCATTTCGTTATTTGTAAAATGATTTTTACCGAACACGTTTCTTTGAATTTCCATTAAAATAGGGCATCTACCCAAAAAGTGTAGCACATCTTCTTTTTCCCTCAGGTTGCAGAGTCCACAAAGTTCTGGAAGGTCACTTCTATTCGGGATAAAATTGAGATTAAGTATCTCTGCTCTGGTTTTGAAGACAATAGTAATCAAAGCTGTTTGATAAACGGGATTAAAATAGTTATTGTTGCACAAGTTGTGGTTAAATTGGGAGTATATGACTCTCTCATTCGAATTTCTGGATTTCAATTCAAAATCAGCTCTTTTCTTTGCATCGACTGCATTTATGAGGTCATACAATTTGATTTTCCAGGAATCCCAATCATAACCTTGAAGATTAAGTGGATGGTTGCAATTTTCCGCCAAATTCTTCCAGGCTGCCATCCATGAATTTTGCTTTCTGATTACACTCATACTTATTTTCTTTGGTAACCTATTGTCATCGAGCCTAAGGGTTTTGAGAACATAGTCCACTTGTATTTTTAAAGTTGCGATGAAGGAGAGAGACCGGTTTCTGGTAAGAGTATGTGGTTTGGTGTTGTGAACGGCAGTTTCAAAATTCTCTTTAGAAAGGACCGGAAGAGTTGCTCAACTTCATCAACATAAACGTAGAACATAATTGCTTGTGCAGTTGCTTGAAATACTCCATAATTCGAAACTGAGTCAACCTCTTTATGTGCCATAACACTCCTCCATGTTGCGTTTAGTGCATTCTTCGATTTTGCAAGCTTGACCGTCATATCCTGCCTCATATTCAAATTTCTTGTTATAATCATACCTAAGTAATTGTACTCATTTACAACTTCAATGTCATCGTTTAACATCTTCCACTTTTCGTTATTGCAATTTCTTCCTCCTGCTTTCCGAAAGATCATAATTTTCGATTTCGTAAGGTTGATCTGAAGTCTCCATTTTTTGGAAATTTTGAAAATTTGATCTTTTCTTCTAAACAAATCAAATTTCCCCTTCACAGATTTGATTTTTTTGTTGAAAGCAAATCCACATAAACAAATCAAATCTTTAATGTCGAATTCCTTACAACCATTTTTAAGTCGATTTTATTAAAAAAAAATTCTTGGTAGAAGGAATTTAAAAAAAAATCGACTTTTTTTGTGAATGTGTGAGTGCAATTTGACAGGAATTTTGTTGCCGCACAAAAACAAAGAAGTGCTGCGCGCTAAAGAAATAATAAAGTATAATTTATTTTTTGCGTTGTTTTGATAATTTAAAACCAAATATATTTCGTCTGAAAATTGAAAAACAACTAAAAAATTTGTGTGCGTTATCAAGTAAAGAAATTACAATCCAAAATCCATCCAGACAAAGCAGCGAAGATCTATTCTGAATATTTCACTAGGGGACGAAGAAAAATAAATTTGCAACGTGTTTTTCTCGCGAATTGTATGTTATTTTAATGAGATTTTTGTTTCTTGAAGATACGCAGAATTATCTTTACTTTTTTGATCATTCGCTGAAATATTAAACAATTAAGAACACTTTAACATTTGTTTTCTTTTTTAACATCGTTACAAAATTGTAATGAGAACATTTAATTCCATCTTGATGCATGAGAAATGTCAAATCTTGATAGTGTGTGTGCGATTTGATGTGAAATCTAGCTAAAAACGCAAGATTTGTTTGACAGCATTAAAATCGATTTTGTTTAGAAAAAATTCGATTTGTTCAGAAAAATTCGAATTTGTTTGGTTGTAAGGAATTCGACATAATTTTAGAAAGATTTACACCGACTTGCCCACACACTAGGAACATTTGACATTTCTCTGGCTATTGTTTACGTTTGGCTTTTTAGTCAATTTGTTCAATTAAATTATTTCCGTGGTGTAAAAGTATAAAGTTCACGTTCTTCAGTAAATAAAATAAAATAAATTAAATAAAATTTACTATGTGTAGATAGAATTACAATTTTCCATTTTCAAAAAAAAAAAATTAAGAATTGTGCGTTCGGGCCTGTCAAATTGCACACACATACAATCACAGAAAAAAATTTATTTTGTTTGCGAATTCCTTACAACAAAAAAAAAGATTTGATCTCCAATATTTGAAAAGAAATCGACATTAATATGCTCGATTTCAATTTGCAGATATTTGCATTTTTTTTCAAGTTCTTCCACTGTCGACTTCAACTTAACATTTTCATTTCTTAACTCGGCGAGATCGTCGCGAAGTTCTTGTATATCGGCTTTTTTGGCAAGATCCTTCAGTTTATTGTCCAACAATTTTCCAAAGTCCGTAATGGACATGGAAGCGACGGAGTTCGTGCTATTCATATTTTTTCATTTTTTCGGTGTTAAATATGTGACAGGTGACGTTTCTCCAGCTTTTCGCTTATCTCTTTGATCCATGCGATTACGGTACGGTTGTTTTTTATTTTTAATTTTTGAAGTATATATTGCTGGTTTTTATGCTTTGCGGATGTGACTTAAAACTAGTTAACAATTAACAAGGAGGAAGGGAAGAAAAGTTGACGGAATGAACCGTCAAATTTTGTTCTCTTCAGAGCTTTATGCTTCAGTATTCAATTTATAAAACAATATAATATTAATTACAATTCATAAAATGTTAACATTTGTTTTTTTGAAAAAGTGTAATCTAAAATATTAATAACTATAATAAACAAAAAACTATGTTAGAATAGGAGTTCCGGTCGGCTTATCCTCTGTGATTATTGCAATTCGCTTTTGTATAAAAGCGAGGGAGGTGAGAGGGGTTGCCTTCTTCTATTTCAAGAACTTCTCTATTGCCTGACAAAAGCGTAAATGAAAAAGTTTCAATAACCAACAATGATTATATTAGCTCTAGTTAATTACTATTATATTTTCACTTAAGAGGGTTTTTTCGATGAAAAATATAAAATTTAACTGAAAATATGTTTCAGGTATCCGGGTTTTTCACTTAAGCGAGTTTCGCTTAAGCAGATTGTTCTAAAGGTAATTGGTCGACAAATACTCGGGGATGAAAAAAGTGTTTCAGATAAGCGGGTTTTCCTCTTAAGCGGGTTTTACTGTATATGAAAACCAGAAATTGACGATCGTTAATTGAAAAAAGTCGTTCATCAATCAGCAAACCGACAACCGCCATCGGGGCCCAAAATGTCCATCTCATTTTTAATTGTCATTGCGTTTGACATGCAGTTAATAAATATTTGAATTTTATTTTCCGTAAAACAATTAATTTATTGTAAAAAAATTACATTTTGTTCACAAGGAAAAAAGCTTCTGGACATCAGCTTTCTTTCGCGTCCAGAAAATAACAATCGAAAAGAAACGACCGTGAAATTCAAAAGTTTCGATCAAAATCGAAATTCACAATAGCCGTGTTTTTTGTGCCTTTATCCCCGCTTCCATATCTGCTAAAAAATAATTTCCATGTTAAATACAACAATAATTTTGACAATTCAGACATAGATATTGTATTTAACATGGGAATTATTTTTAAGCAGATATGGAAGCAGAGATAAAGGCACACAAAAACACGGCTAATATGAAATAGAGTAATCGATGATCGACAATCGAAAAAAGTCGATCATCGATTAGAAAATCGACACTCGCAATTGGAGCCAAATTCTTAAAAAGGCATTTATTGAATAGAGAGAAAACATAAATTTACATTTAATTATAATAGTATCTAACACCCAACAGCTTTTTGAAGTTCTAAGGAAACAGCCTTCTACGATTGTCTCTTAGAAGCGTCTTAAATGAGCTAAAGGATCTTTCTACTTGAGCAGAAACAAGTGGAGCCCATTTAAAACTCTCTACATCATTCACTTCAACGTTTTCGGAAAGTGTGGAGTTGACGTCGCCATTTATTACAGCATTTTTTTGCTCAACAGTTTTAAGTCCACGATTTACATTAAAAACAGTAGGGGTAGTGAACTTTTTGAACACATCATTTGCAATAATTGGCCCTTACGTTTTTTCCAAATTTGTATTGTTATTTGCAGCACGATCATTCATAGAGAAAAGCAAAGAGTTTTAAGGAGTAAAAAAAAAAAAAAAAAAACAAAAAAAGGACAAGACATTTTATTGATAAAAGATCATAGTCTCTATCTGCTTTCTTTTTCTTGTAGCAAAGCAAATTTGTTTTTTGTGCGCTTTGGATTGTGTTAGGATAATGTTTTTAAGTGAAATAATCTCAACTGGAAATGGAAATACTAGGTACATGCAGTTTGTATTTGTAGAATTTGAATTTTTTTTTAAGATTTTTTCGTTTTAAAAAAAACAACTAACTTTGATAAAAAAAAGTCAAGCAAGTCAAAAAAGGCACTAACTGGTAAAAAATGGTAAAATAAAATCAGGAGGACTGAATCGTGTTTGTATAAATTCGATACTTTCTATACTCTGTCAAACAAAAATAGTCGGTACAGGCCTTATGGGAGAGCTTTTTGCAATAAACTGGTGCCCGTTGCTAAATTCCCACGGAAAAAAACACTGAGTTTCATACAAATTGTTTTTGTAATCTTGTTAAAACTCGCGTATATTCCACCATGACCTACCTACTACACATCCAAGTGCACATGCACACTGCTGCTTTTGCGTCCTGTCCTCCATTCAATCAACCCTCGTTTTGGGTGCCTTTAAATAAACAAATTGAATCAGAGTTACCAGACCACTGCTACGTTTATACATATCGCTGAGGCCTTTTCTTTGGCTTTTGGTGAGTAGCTTTGTAGATTTATGCTTTTTTGAAAACAAATAATTTGTGGTAATTTAGTATGATTTACCATGTAAGAGCTTTAAAACAGTACGAACTTATTGGCATCTGTTCTATCTATCATCTATCTATCAGAGTGAGAGGCAAGCGTCGTATCTTCCCTGTACTTACTATTTTTGTTGAACAGAGTATAACGATTACGCAGAAAAAGGCAAACTTAGCAAAATCCTCTCCCTGGTGATTTCTATCTATTCTAATGTTTCACCATAATAAAAAAAAAATTCCTTCTTACATTTCGTCAGCGGAGAACGAAATTGTTCTAATAGTCTAAGAGCCAACGACATAATAAGTCAAGTCATTTGCGTAATGTTGTAATTCATAACAATACATAGCCTTTGAAGGGTTAAACCAGGACTACCTTGTCTGCCTACCTGAACACGTGACGAAGAGATGTTAAATTGGACTTAAAGGTGAGACAAAAATGACGGAAGTCAAGTCATTTGCGTAATGTTGGTGCTTTAAACCCATATAGGTCTTATTCCACTAATAACCAAAATTAGATAGGCAGCCTTTTTGGACGTTACCAAAGTGGTGGCAGACACGATCAAAAGTGTGAGAAAAATGACGGAATAACATCCAACTTGTGTGTGACTTGTAAAAATGCTAGTTGTCCAAATGCAATTTTAAATTAGAAAAACCTTCATTTGGATGGACACGTGCAACGGCCTCTGAGGTAGCTTGGTCTAGGTTCGAATCCAATTGACGGCAAAACAATTTATAAACTAAAATTGGAACTATAGACTAAGCACCACTAAAAGGAATCTGATGATTGGTTTGGCAGCCGTGAAATTGCAATAATTCCATCCAAAAATGTAATACTCGGTGGTAGCCAACACAAGTGGTTGTTGTTCATTCAAAACCTTCAAAATCAAAAATGACGGAAGTCAAGTCATTTGCGTAACATTTGTTCGAATGCTATTTGCTTCAGGACACTCTCACAAGAATCAGTTCAAAAAGGCAGACAAAAATTCCGTGACGAACACCGCGGCAGACAAACTTTTAATGTTGAAGAAAAATTCCTAAAAACATCAGTTAAAACTCTACTGTTTTTTGGATAGACAAAAATGCAATATTTTTTGGAACGAAATGTCTGCCTCTTTGATATATTCAAATTTATAGGTTTTTTTTTTGTTTACAGACACATAATGCAGTTCCTAGTTTTAATACGGAGGTTTAATAATGACACCACGAAAACCCCCATATAAATTCGACTATTTTTGTCAAAGAAAATTTGTTATTTGTCTTACAGACAGCCCCTTTAATATTTTAAGGCATATTGGTTATCTTTGTTGATAACATTAATTGGCAGAAACCTGGTATGGTACACAATTTTTTTAACGGAACTCTAACACAGACCAGAAAAATCTCAATTTCAATCTTATCCAAGCATTTTTTCGAAAGCTGATCGTTACACATCACTACTACAAGTGTAATTGCAAAAAGGCAGAAATCCCGTCGCCAACACCCTAGAATACTTCTATAAAATGTTGACAATTCGAAATTTTTTAATCAAATCTAGTTCTTGGTGCAACATTTTTGTTTTAAATCCTAATACTACGTTTCCACCAACCACTAAACCGAGATTTCGGTAATGAGATTTGTTTGGTGTTTCCACTGCACAAAAAGAGGATTATGGCAAAACATTCAAATGATGTTTCAATTTTTTGATATGAAGTGGAAGTGAGATAGATAGTTTTTGTTTACATTTCCATCTGTCAATAAACGAAAATAGGTCGGTTCCACAATAATTCTTCGAAAAAAAAGTTTGTTTGATTTGACAAACTAATGTTTCCAAGTAGATTTGAATGAGTTTTATTTGAAATCTTCATTAGAGGAGATTAAAATTTGTATGGTAAATCTTGTAGATTTCAAGGAGATTTGTGATAATCTTGCTAAATCTCGGTTTAGTGTCTGGTGGAAACGTAGTATAACCGAAAGTGATTTGCGTAATATTTTTTGAATGCCATGCGTTTCATCATACTCCAACAAGTCTCAGTGCAAAAAGGCAGACTTAAATTCCTTGACGATCACCCCGGTGGACTACCTTACAAGTTAACGATTCTGAATTTTTGAGTCAAGTTCAGTTCTTGGTGCAACATTTTTGTTTCAAACCCTAACCGGAAGTGGTTTGCGTAGTATTTTTTTGAATGCCATTCGTTTCATCATACTCCAACAAGTCTCAGTGCAAAAAGGCAGACTGAAATACCTTGACGAACACCCCGGCAGACTACTTTACAAGATTTGAAACAAAAATGTTGCACCAAGAACTAGATTTGATTACAAAATTTCGAATCATCAACATTTTTAAGAAGTATTCCAGGGTGTTGGCGACGGGATTTCAGTCTGCCTTTTTGCAAGGACACTTGTAGTAGTGATGTGTAACGATCATCTTTCGAAAAAATTCTACCCAAATCACCTGATTGGGGTCAGCTTGGATAAGATTGAAAAACGGTGTAACTGGTATAGAGATTTTTCTGGTCTGTGTTAAAGTTCCGTTAAAAAAATTGTGTACCATACCAGGTCTCTGCCAATTAATGTTATCAACAAAGATAACCATAAGGCTTAAAATATAAAAGGGGCTAACTCATTTCTGTAAGACAAATAACAAATTTTCTTTGACAAAAATAGTCGAATTTATATTGGGGGTTTCGTGGTGTCTTTTTTAAACCTCCGTATTAGAACTACGAACTGCACCATGTGTCTGTAACAGTATCGTGGCGTCCATATAACACGATTCCTACCGTCTTCCCTTTTAAAAATTGCACGAAAAATACTATCAAATAAACATAAACTATGCAACCCTACCAATTTGAATTATAAAATTCGCACAAACACATAAACATAAGCTATCGAATAAACACCGTCAATTCATTCTTCTCTTCGCTCTTTGCTCAACTGCTGAACATACGCTCTCTTTGAAAGAATTAATTTAGAAATAAAACACGCCTTTCACCGCAGTGATGCCAGATCGTAGGCGAATGCCCTTTTTGTAGGCATTTTGCATGGACAAATAAGCTAAAAGGGCGAAAGGGCATCTTGATGACTCTCAGTACAAATAAAAGGGCATTTCCATGTTTCAATCCTTCTTATAATAAAAATATTTTTATAAAATATTTTTGCATTTTAATGAATCCATTCTTCCATAATTATTCAAACTTTTAAACTTTGAAGCAACCCATTTCAATTCGTTTACGCGAATTTCAATTCGTTTACGCATTCATTTTCAATTCTCCAAACGGCAAGAAATTTCATGTGAACTGTTTTCGTTGTTTTGTTGTCATGTGTAAAATATTTCTCATTGCACGGATGCGTGGATCGATCTTGTATTTTTCTGTTTAGGAGTTTCGCTGGCTGGTAAATTCATAACACATATTGTATGTACAAGTACATACAATATTGTTAATTATATTTTGTTTTAATGTTTTTGGTGTTCCTCAGTAGTAAAATGTCAGAAGAAAATGGAAGCAAGAAACGTTTCCAGATGTCCTGGCAAGAGGATCCCAAATGCCTTAGTTTATAACTTAGTTTTTAGTATAAAACATTATGTTAATGTATCCATATTATGTAAGTATATAAAAATACGAAAAAAGCTTTAAAAATGATTAATTTATTGTTGGAACTAAATGAAATGAAAAGGCTAACTATATTTTTGCTAAAATTTGTGTTTTTTGTATTAATAATTTCGTGGGCAACATCGTGGGCATTTGTCGACAGCTGCGTGAACGAAAAGGGCATTTTCGTTCAGTTGTGAGGGCATGCCAACTGGAAAAGTCTGGCATTACTGTTTCACCGTCTTATAAAATTTGTTTTGTATCCCTTTCTTCCCTTAGCATTTTTGTTTCTAGATCCTCTTTGTCCAACACGCAACAGCATAGGAAAAAATAAGACACTGGTCCTCGTGTTATACTGGCACTTGGTATGGAATGGAATGTTTTTCGTTCATTTGCTTGACTCCGTTTCTCTTAATATTCGTTCTGTTGGGTAAAAAATAACACGCTCTTCTTCGACTTATTTGCTATGAAAGTTGTACATAATACATTTTCTTTTTTTGTTTGCTTGTTATTTGGTTAAGCTAAGGGCCAGTTTGTTCACAGTGGGTTAAATTTAGTATGTGACTTTCATAGGCTTTAATTAACTAACGCTTATCAACCAAAATTGGCTGATTAGTGAAATCCATGATTAGCAACTCATACTTTGAATTTTTTAAACAAAATTTGATCAACAAAAACATTTGAGGGTTTCCCAGCTTCACTAATCATGGATTAAAGATAATCAGCTGTAAACAAACTGGTCCTAAGTATAGTCTAGGAAAGATTTAAATGCGTAATTTAATATGGGTAAGCGGTGAAAAATGAATTCATAAAATATTATTTAAGGTTTAATTGCAGAATTTCATCTTCTACAGAATATCAAATGTCTTGAAAAATCATAGAAGTGGCTTTCGATATAAAGCCATTTAAAGATGGGTAAAGGGAAGAAGGTATGGTTTATCAATCTAATATGGTAAAATGGAAGAATATGACACATGACTTTAGGGTACTTTTTAACGCTGGATCTAAAAAAAAAGCTATTCTTTTTTATGGGACTTTTTTAGAACAACAAGTTAAATATTAAGAAAAAATGGTAGATTTGGAATAAAAGTTTCATTGGGGTGTTGTTAAATAAGAATCAAAAGAGTTCCTAAAAATATCTGTAATGAAATATTGTTAATTTAGTTAGTTGTGAAGTTGATTGGTTTTTAATTTTGTTAAAGCATAGATTGTTGCTTAACAGATTTTCTCTTGGAGGAAGCAAATGAATTAAACAAACTATGTATCTTTTACTAATTATCGTTTTAATAAAAGGCGTTGTTTTTTAACTAATTTTAATGTATCTTCTTGTTTTTTTTGTTTTGTTCAAGATACAAAGAGGTAAGTTTTGTTTACTTTCGCAGATCAATCATTTTCGATACGTCTTCCCATTTCAAATGATTGACGCCACGCCATCGCCACTGGTCTGTAAACAAAAAAAATTCATAAAATAACCTACAAATTTGAATATATCAAAGATGCAGACATTTTCTTCAAAGAAATGTTGCATTTTTGTGCTATACAAAAACTGTGAAGTTTTAACTGATGTTTTTAGGACTTTTTCATCACGGAATTTTTGTCTGCCTTTTTGAACTGACTCTTGTGAGCAACGGCGTATACAGGGGGGGGGGGGTCACGGGGTCATGTCCCCCCCCGAGAACTGAAGATTATTCTGTTGATCTGAAATAATTATTTAGTAACCACATAGAAAAACAAAAGAAAGTTGGTTACTTAGAAAGCTAGTACGATTTTCGATTGTTAATTTAAAATACAATAGAGAATTTGAATGTTGGTAACTCCAATTCAATAAGAAATTTAATTTTCATGGCAATGGAATACCTACGCTATTTTGTAGTCAATCGATGATACTTTGATTTTATTCCTCGTACTTTAAATTTAACATAACAACAAACTTCTCATATGATAATACATTCAAATCTTAAAATATATGCATAGGCTAGTTTCCGTTTTGAGATGACAGCCAAAACCTGTTAAACCAAACAGAAATCAAAGTGCGGAGTTGTTACCAAATTTTCACTCAGTAAAGTAAAAACTAATAGGATTTTCAAAAAAAGAACATTTTTTTTTTCTGAAAATAAAATCTTTAAACACATTATAGAACACATACAGAAATTGTTTTTTTTTTTGATTTCTGTATGACAGATTATTTTTAAAAGCAAAAAAAGTGATAACTTTCGATTTATATTTATATTCTAACCAAAAAATATTAATGTTAACGATAAAAGACATAAATATATAAAACTATGATGAAAACCTCTTATGAAAGGATTTTGTTTGCACTTATTCAACATTTACGATCGAACAATATTGTTTTTGATTTGGATGTGGATTACTTTTACAAAGTAACCTATATGAATCCCATAATGCAAAAGCCAATAGCTATGGTAAAGGAGATTTTATGGAACTCCTTGCGGTGAACCGTTTGACCAGTTGGATGGAATTATTGACGAAAAGCGACTAGGCTCGTAGAATTTAACAACTTTGTCCATTATTTTTTTTTAGAAAGGCTTACTGGTAAGAAAGATAAAAAGATTAGGTATATTTGATGTACATATTTATTTTGTAAGGTGCCTTTCACTTTTCCATCGGTGGCAGTTTTAGAGACATACATTTTTTTCAAATCAGAGGCATATCAAAATCACTCGTGAACTTTGTTCGCACTTTTCTTGAAACGCAACGAAAATGAATCTTTGTATTCAATTATAATACGAATATGTAATGTATTTTAGTTTTTCCTCTATTGTAAACAGAGCAATTTACACAAGTTGTCATTTTTGAAAATCAGAGCTATTGTTTTTATTTTCAGTAGTGAATATTTATATCTATTTACTAAAATTAAGAAACAGAAAACAGTGCACAGTACCTATGATATTTTATTAATTTTTCCTGCAACTTCAATTCGCTGAAATAAAACTTTGATAGGATTAAAATAAATTCTGAATAAAATTCAAAACAAATGATCAAGCGCATCCAAAAATTATTTTCCCCAGTATTTTGACAGCTAGCTAAACTGATTTTTGTTGGTCAGGCAACTGGAGATTGCTGTATGCTGTTGCTGAGGCCCTCCGAAATAAAAAATGTAACAGTCAGGAATAAAAACGAAGAGCGCGGTCACTGGTCCAACTAATAAAAGTTCGTTCGACTCAGTTGTTTATTTTAATTTTCCTTGGAACCAAAAATGAGGTAACTTTGCAAATACCAAAAACGTGTTTTCGTCTTAAATTTGTTAATTTTTTTTGTATAAGTAGCTCATTTCATTTTGAATTGGCTTTGGCAGTTCGAAATATATATTTTCAACGAAATTGCCTAACTTGGCGTAGTGAAAATTTAGTATTACATTCGTAGTCTGCTATTTCACGCCGACTTTTGATTCTTAACTGTCTTGAAATTAAATGAGTAAAGGTACGATATCTTTTTTCCAGGATATGAACGATTTTAAATTATTTTAACTTATTTTTAACAAAGGTAATGTATTATAGGGTTTCCCATTAAGGGCAGGTCAATTTTAAAATTGAATAAAACAAGATATCAATAAGGTTTTATCTTCATTTGAGAGTCCTATTATAGTAATATAACATCGTTCAAATGGCCGCCCCGTCTTCGCTGGGTGGCGCGGATTCGAAAGGTCCAGTTTTCGATGACTTTGGCGCATAAATCAGGCTGAATTTGACCGATGGCATCGATTATGTTGTCTTTGAGGGTCAAAGTGGTTTGCAGCTTATTCGCATAGACCTGCGACTTAAGAAAGCCCCACAAGGTCGCCTCGGCGCGAGATAACCATGCCATGAAACCGCTCGTGCAGAATATCGATTGTGTCTTAAGCTGTCTGGCACGTAGCGCCATCCTGTTGAAGCCATATATTTTCAGTTTCCATATCATACAATTTAGGCCACAAGAAGTTGGTGGTCATCGACCTATAGCGATCGCCGTTGACGGTGATGGCCTGGCCAGCATCATTTTCGAAGAAGTACGGACTGATGACGCCTCCAGGCATCCAGCCCAAAATCCACACAAAACAGTAACTTTATTTGGATGCATTGGCACCTCGGAAACACGCGTGGATTAGTGTTGTCCCAAATCCGGCAATTTTGCTTATTCACGTACCCATTCATCCAAAGATGGGCCTCATAGCTAAAGATGATTTTCGACCGAAATTGGGATAAACTTCTAACTGCTCTAAAACATCATTTGCACGTGTTGCTCGAAGTTGTAACTCACCATGATGATTTGTCTGTGGTAACTGATTAAAAGACGATATTTTGACCGAAAGTAAAAGAAACAATATGGCCGCCACGAGCTGTCAAAATCAACCCGTCCCTATTGGAAAACCCTTTAGTATAGTCAATTAAGATTGTTTCCCTTTTCTTTTATATAGCTACGCGCAGTAAAATATGAAGAAAAAAAATATAAGGCACTTGACTTTTAACAAATATTAGTTTGTGTTATTTTTTTTTTGGCATGACCCCCCCCCCAAGAACTAAAGCTGTATACGTCCCTGCTTGTGAGAGTGTCCTGAAGCGAATAGCATTCGAACAAATGTTACGCAAATGTCTTGACTTCCGTCATTTTTGTCACACTTTTAATCGTGTCTGCCACGTAAATTTTGGTAACGTCCAAAGAGGCTGCCTCTCTAATTTTTGATTATTAGTGGACTAAGACCTATTTGGGTTTAAAGCACCAACATAACGCAAATGACTTGGCTTCCGTCATTTTTGTCACACCTTTAAGTCCAATTTAACACCTCTTAATCACGTGTTCAGGTAGGCAGAAAAGGTAGTCCTGGTTTAACCCTTCAAAGGCTATGTATTTATATGAATTACAACATTACGCCAATGACTTGACTTATTATGTCGATGGCTCTCGGTCTATGAGTTCACTTTTTTTCAAATATGAGTTAATGATGCAGCTTTTATAATTTTAGGGTGCTCTTTCTGAATTTGAAAACCATCTTGTCCTAACTCCTTCGGTTTGCTAGATACTTCATAGCCAGTTTGTTCTAAGCGCAAAATTTTTCAAGTTAAGTTCATTCCAAATTGTTCGAACCTGCATTTTAGTATGCAATAGAACAATTGTTAATACATTTTCCACTTTCTAAAATAAAAATTCAAAAATAGTCTAAGTCCACTTCTTAATATCACTTAGGCCAATTCATAGTTACATATCATATACATACATATACAAAATTGTAGTGACATTTTGTTTTAAGCGACGACGGAGAATACTCATTTGGTTTATCTGAAAGGGGATTAATATATGGAAACTCCAAATGGTATTATGTTTGGGAAGAATACGTTGGCATTCGAAAAAAGGTGTCGATTTTTTTTCGGCATTCGATGAAAAGGTTGCGTTGATATCATATGACCTTAAGTTTGTTTTCCATGCCAGCTGCTAATATTTCAAACTAATATTATAAAAGAAAATTAAGTATGTATGAACAATCTCACTGGTGTGTACAATTTAAACAAGATAGCATATTGCTCATAGTGTTATGAGACTAGCGGAAGGAGTGCTATCGCAAGTACTTTAACAAAAATTTTAAATGCAGTGCTACTGCAAGACTACTGGCAGTATCCACTTTTATTCTCTTGTCAGATTCATGTATATCTCAAATCAGGAATCGTTAATCATCGAATGCGATTCTTAATTTCATGGAAACGCATCAGAAAATTGAAATAATTAATTTTCTTCGGGACATTCCAGAATTAAGGAACTTGATGGAGTCCACGTTGCCAAAAGTGCTCAAAACTTTTATCGGAAGTTTAATTTCCAAAGAAAAGAAAAACGTCGAAGACGTCCAATTTTATAAAATATTCCTTCAATACAGAAGAACATTTTTTTGTTGTTGATTTTGACTGAATTTTTATTTTTATTTACTTATGTTTACAAGTTCTCCAATTTAACACTGAACACTTACCGGAATAATTTGCGCATAAGAATTGCATAGTGGTACTTTTTTGTAATTTTCGCAGTCTGAGCTAGTGACACTTAAGTGCATTGCGAAAATTGGCATTTTGTATTTTATATTTCTTACTTAAGTGTTACTACTGTAACTATGAAACTAGCCCTTTTATCTTTATTTTTAATAAATTTTTTTTTCAAAATTACAACGTTTACATGAGAGGATTCGACGATCGAATTGGATTGAGATTTCGATCTAGGTATACGACCTCACTGGATTGAATTAAATTAGAATCGAAGATACTTGAAGTGACACTTTAATTTTTACCATGTGCGTTCGGAATTAAACTTTGGAATCAAAATATTTTGAAATGTAGTGTTCCTCCATGACCACTAGCATAATAAAGGTTTCTTCATTTTCCCAAATATTGTGGGGAGCCATTTCACGAAAAAAAAAAAAAAAAAAAAAAAACAAAAAGGAAATTGAAATACACTTTAAAATCGATTCTTTTATTTTTCAATCCACGTCTACTTGCATTTTAACTTCCCATTGGAAGTTATTGTAATAGGTGCGATTTGTCGAAGTGAAAATTTTGACATATATTCACGTTTTGGGGTCTCTAGAATGTGTGTGTTCAGTGTACTTTTTTCGTCCACCATATCTCGAGAATGAATAAAGATACCGACCTCGGATGGATTTTATTTTACAGATAATATTGTCATAACGTGCTGAAAATGTTTTCTAACAAATTCAATAAACCGTTTTTTTACTAAAGCAATTAAAAAAGGATCTGTAAAAAGTCATTTATTTGGAATATCTCGAGAACGGAATAAGATATTCACTTTAGACAAAATTTAATTTACACATAATTACACAATACCAAATTGTTAAATATTAAAAAAAAAAATCAAAAGATACTTTTTTTTTAAACTAAAAAAATAGTTAAAATTATTTTCGTCTCAAATATTTCAAGAACAAAAAATGATTCCGAACCCAGTCTATTTTTTTTACATATAATGACGTAGTCAACAACTGATAATTTTTTTTAAAAAATTCAATAAACAGTTTTTTTTATAGCAAAAAAACTGGAACAAAAACTATTAAAAATTCTTTACAAATTTTTTTCAACTCAAACATTTTGAAAAACAAACAATGATATCGGTTTCAAAATTCTACCAAAAATATATACCTATACCACCTAAATTTTGTGTAATTTTGAGATTTTTAAAACCACAAAATAAAAATGTTGCAAGAAAACTTTTCAAAAATTCGAAAAATTCTTACCATCAAAATCTACTTCAAAATCGAAATTTTGCATATGACACTTTTATATTCTTCGAAACCATGTTTTTTTTTTTAAGTACACTCCCCTGATTTTTGGTATTTTTTTAGCCAATAGTCTAATTGGCTTAAATAATAAATAATATAAAATAAAGGTAATGTCACAGTTTGCCCTGAATCTCTATATCTATACCTACCTATATACTGATTATCCAAAAACACAAATAATATATAATTATGTAATATATACTCTACCACCCACCACTAAGGTAAATATGTATATGGTCTTCAAGTGCACCAATGGGAAGTTACAAGTGTGGGTCGACCCCAGACTCATTTTTTTGATTCAATTCAGCTCGCAAAATCGAATCGTATCGAAAAATCCTGGTGAATCCGATCCAGGTCTACATGGAATTGAATCCGAATTCAAGTCTGATTTAATTCTCGGAGTAAATGTTAAGGCCCTCATTATGAATTGCGAATCGAACGTTTTTTTTCCCTCATTATGAATTGCGAATCGAACTTATTTTTTTCCACTGATTTCGACGCATTTAACAAATATTTTATTAAAAAAAAATATCGGGTTTGATTTTCGACCAATTACTAACGGGTGATTTTTTAGCTGGTTTGTTTTGGCAACACTGGTTTTGACAGCTGACGTGTGTTTAGTACCTTGTGTCACTGTCAAACAGCTTCAGTTTGGTTTGCAATTTAACCATGGATCGTCTTACAAATGAACAACGCTTGCAAATTATTGAATTTTACTATCAAAATTCGTGCTCGGTTCGAAATGTTCATCGCGCGCTGCTTCCATTTTATGGTCGGCATTCTCGACCTTCTGAGCAGTCTATTCGGAAGATTGTGACCAAATTTCGCACCAAATTTACTTTGTTGGACATCAAACCACCAACACGTTTACGTACTGTGCGTAGTGAAGAAAATATTGCGGCCGAATCAGCTAGTGTGACAGAAGACCGCGAAATGTCGATTCGGCGCCGTTCCCAGCAGTTAGGCCTTTGTTACAGCACTACGTGGAAAATTTTGCGGAAGGATTTGGGCGTAAAGCCTTTTAAGATACAGCTGGTGCAAGAACTAAAGCCAGCCGACCTACCACAACGCCGAATTTTTGGTGAATGGGCTCTTGGAAAGCTGGCCGAGGATCCGCTTTTTTATCGAAAAATTGTGTTCAGCGATGAGGCTCATTTTTGGTTGAATGGGTACGTAAATAAGCAAAATTGCCGGATTTGGAGTGAAGATCAGCCAGAGTTACCAATGCATCCCGAAAAAGCCACTGTTTGGTGCGGTTTATGGGCCGGCGGCATTATTGGGCCATATTTCTTCAAAGATGATGCGAATCGCAGCGTTACTGTCAATGGTGAACGCTACCGAGCGATGATAACAAACTTTTTTTTGCCCGAAATGGAAGTTCTTGACTTGCATGATATGTGGTTTCAACAAGACGGTGCCACATGCCACACAACACGCGAAACAATGGCGCAATTGCGAGGCGAGTTTGGTGAACAGTTAATTTCACGTTTCGGGCCGGTCAATTGGCCGCCTAGATCGTGCGATTTGACACCATTAGACTATTTTTTGTGGGGGTACGTCAAGGCTAATGTCTATAGGGACAAGCCCGCTTCGATTGACGCACTGGAAGCCAACATCCATGCATTCATTCGTGAGATACCGGCCGATATGTGTGAAAGAGTATGCCAAAATTGGACTCAGCGGATGGGCTACCTGAGACGCAGCCGCGGTCAACATTTGCATGAAATTATCTTTAAACATTAAATTGCAAGTACTTGTGGAATTTGTGACCTTTAAATCTTCTTAGTGATAGTAGCTAAATGGGCTTCAGGTCAATTGAAACAAATTAATTATTTCACAACGTTTCGTCCATGAATATGGACATCATCAGGTGCGAGCAATGATGGTTTCTATATTTGCGTATTTTTAAATGATTAATATGTTACAAAATCAGTTTTACACATTGAAACATTACAAACTTACAATTATTACATTTATATTGCACTTAAACACGAACAGAGATGTTCCCAGTAGCAAGTTTAACTGACAAGTAACTATCTGTAAATATTTGTCAAATATATTTACAGATAGTTACTTGTCAGTTAAACTTGCTACTGGGAACATCTCTGTTCGTGTTTAAGTGCAATATAAATGTAATAATTGTAAGTTTGTAATGTTTCAATGTGTAAAACTGATTTTGTAACATATTAATCATTTAAAAATACGCAAATATAGAAACCATCATTGCTCGCACCTGATGATGTCCATATTCATGGACGAAACGTTGTGAAATAATTAATTTGTTTCAATTGACCTGAAGCCCATTTAGCTACTATCACTAATTAAATTGCAAGGTTCAAACTATCGATTCAAATAAATATTTCATTCATTTTTTCGAATTTTTTGTGTTTTTTTTTTAAAAAGTTCTAAACCTCTTAAAAAATCACCCATTAATAGCGATAACAGTTAAAATATTCGCTAAATGTGTCAAAATCAGTCGAATAAAAAACGTTCGCTTCTAGTCGAACGTGCGATTCGCTATTCATAAGGGCCTAAGTCTTGTTTTTTCTGGTATTACTGACAAAAAAAAATATATAAAATTGGATATAGAACATTTTAAAGGATGTGAGTCATATATATTAATTTCAACAACGTAGTGTCTAATTGTTCTAACTACGATGTTTTGTTCTAAGTCCATGTATTTTTTTTGGGAAATGCACAGTTGTATGGTATTTTTGTTCTATCTCTATTTTTGTGATTTTTATTTGTAAAATTATTTAAAATTACTAATCGTTTTGCTAACAAAAAAAGTTTTGATTTATGAAAACAAATATAATGAAATAACTTAAATTAAAATACGTATGTAGGTATCTAGAATACAAATCTAAAAATTTGACTATAATTCAATTTAAAGACAAAAAATCGTCTGCTGAAAAATGTTGATTTTGTGACTTAGACCAATTTTGCTTTCCGCTGACGATTAATTTACTATTAGATAGATGTTTATTATTTTTTTTTTATTTTTTTCTCAAGAAAAATTAACTATAACAAAATAATATTTACATCAATATATAGTTTATAATTTTTGAAATAAAAACAAACAAAACTAAAATGACAAAAAAAAAATAAGCAATTTTATAATAGGTTATGTATGTATACAACTTTTGGGCGTCAACAATTTTATTTATAAACCCAATTGTTTAATTATTTAATACTTCGCTAACGGTTTATTGTGTTGTGGGTGTGTCTTAAATTTGATTAGAAATTGTTGATTTAATATTATGGAACGAAATGCTTTTCAAGCATTCTTAAAAAAAAAAAAAAAAAGGACTTTCTTAGTTGTCCTTCTTCATTCTGGTGGAAGTCATCCTGTAGATGATGGAATCCCTTCCGGGATCCATTGAGCCAATGGCGTAGCAGATGGCGAGCACAGAGAACCCAAGGACAACCATGAACCAAAGGATGATATTGAAGATCACCGGGTAATCTTCGTTGTAGTAAGCAGCGAGGTTAAGAGACTTTGCCTGCGAGAAATTGAAAAAAAAAAATGTTTAATCTACGGCCAAATTAGATTTTTCTCAATAAACTTACTGATTCACCTTCGACAGCCTCACGCTTTGAACGGTAAAGATCCTGCTTCTCGGCAACAGCAATCACTAGGGTATCTTTAGCTTCGGAAAACATCTCAAGCAAATTGCAAATCAACTTTTGGGCCTCAACCATAGCTGCAGATTTGCGACCGTGGGCCTTTGAAATCGGGTCTACCGAAACAAAGATGTTGAGCAGTGTTGGCTTTTGATCAGAGGTCAAGTACTTTTTGATCACTTCTTTGATATATGCTATTTTGGTAAGGAAATCTCTGTCCTCTGAGTGCAAATCTGGCTTTAAGCTGTTGGTGGATTTGACGGGTGCCTTCAGCTCTGCAATAGTACCAAATATAGAATCACTTGTGACGATAGCTTCGCTTAACTGTTCTAAATCTAAGGTTATAGTGCTAATGTTGTAAGAGTCCAAATCAGAACTGACGGCATTTAAGGATTCGCCAGCGCCACTGCCAGCCAGTAAGTAGGTTTTGACCTTGGAATATTCACAAGTTAGTTGATCGATGCCATCAATATGCAACACCAAACCAAATTTTGGAGTTGCGAAAGGATCCAATATCACGAGACCACTCCATTTTGTGCCATCATCTACAAAGTAGCCCATGGAACCAGCCACTACGTCGCCCATACTTGTAGAGTCTAGTTTCTCATCGCCCTTAAATGCTAGGGAGTCTGGACTTTTCACAATATATAGCTCAGAGGCTTTAACTGTAAATACAAATTTTAGTTGTAGAAATTAGTAAATGAAAGGATGAAATAATGGAAACTTCGAACTGATAAAAAAAATCGATAGTGTGAAATGTTTTTTTTCGATTTCATTGTTTCAATGTTTGACAAGATAAATGATCTTATTTTTAATAACTTAATAATGAGAACAAACTTACTTCCAACTATGCAAAGGGCGAAAATTAACAAATTTTTCAACATTTTTCAAGATTTTTAAGAATTTTTTTCGATCATATGACAAACGACGACAGTGTTCACTTCCCAACAAGACACAAGACGAGACGATGAAAATTTCCACAAATGACAGTTTCAAGTTCATGTTATTCCATTGGAAGTAAAATGGCGTCACGTGATGGAATGTAAAAGTGATGCCAAGATAGTCTTTAATAATAGTTAATTTTTTCCCGATTTACATTAACCGATTTGTACACCAAAATGCTCTCCCAAACCAACACGCAGTGGAGAAATATTCGCGAATCAAAATTTATTTACATGGTGATAAATGAGAGTACCCACACCAACGCGGCGAAAAAAACACTCGCCTGTATGTAAATGGTGTTAAATTAGAGTACCCACACAAACGGCAAATGTTTCTCCGCCGCACCAAATGTTTCGCGTTGGTTTGGGAGAGCCTTTTAAATTAATATTTATTAAATCATAATTGTTCTTTTGTTGTGTGTGTTTGACCAAATTTTTTTAGTTAATTATTTGATTGTGTTTTATTAGGCTCTTTTGGTCTTTTTGATTTTGGAATAAATATCTATATAAATATCTATTCTGAAGACACCTGCTTGCAAAAAATCAATGAAGAATTGTGCATGGTGGTTTAATTTATGTCAGAACAATTTCCGTATGTTTTTTTGCAAGCATATTTCTTTAGCGAGCATTTTAATTTCTCACTTTTGTACTTTTGCACAAAAGTAGGTCTATGTAGTTGAGGCTTTAGACGCCAGTTATAGCTTTCATTGAAAACCATCATTGAAAATTTAGTCTTTCAATTTTGATGCACTTAAACAAATAAAACTGATGGCGTTTTGGTACCAAAATGATGGTTGTCAGTTATATAATTTTTAAGTCAAAAAACTGTTTAGTTTTCTTTACAACTTTCATATAAAATCATTTTTTGTTTTTCAATGATGAAAATCGTTTGCAATGAACAGCTGATATTTTGTTCCCAAAAGTGGACACACATTCGATCCAATGAAATGCGTTCCTTTCTCTTCCTGTTCTCATCTGTCAGTTTTTCGTTCAATGATCGACTTTAACCTCAAAGTTGATTTTTGTATGGGGAATGGAATTTTCAATGAAAGAAAATTTTATGATAGGTATATAACCCACGATAAACAGAAATAAGGTATGCTCATTAGATATATCCAATTCGCCATCTTGCTTATGCTGTGATGTCATCGTCATCCCCCTGTTTGACAAGCAAGATTGTTAATTGGAAGTTTTCAATTGGTTTTTGATTTGTTTTCCCGTTTGAAAAGTGAATTTTAAAATTTGAAAATGGTTGTGTGTGCTGTTTTGGGGTGTATTAATACACCGGACAGAAAAAAATAGTGAACAAAAATTTAAAAAAATATCACTATTTCTTGAAAGACGCTAAAATGTGCAAATTGTGGATTAGTGCTTCTGGGAATAAAAACTATTATACTTTAAAACAGTCGTGTTTGCTCAGGACATTTAGTTAAGAGTGACTATAAGGATATACTTTTAAAGAGCTTTAAAGTAAGAATCAGTACCATGACCCTTTTACATCCTGCAGCTTTAGTTGGTGGATGAAAAGTTGGAAGGTGGACTGAGAAACGAAGTGATACATTCTTTGAAAATGCTATACTTTTATAGCCATATTAATAAAAACAGCGCTTAACTCACCTGTAACTTTTGAACTCTTGTGTGAGCATGTATTAAGAGACAATTGGTGAATTAAAACGTATATTTACTTATCTTATTTAACCCTTCGCTGAACCACCTTCCTTGTTGGCTTAGCTAGCTAGTAAGTAGCCGAAATTTAACTCCTAGCTTATCACGACTAAATGATAACTCCCAGCTAGCTCCGTTTATTAATGTGGGGCTTAGAAAACATTTTTATTAAAAACAATAAGGAACATCTATATAAAAAAAATGCTGAAGCTGTGCACCTAGACTTATTGCAAATAGACTATTTCTTAAGTGTAGACTGTATTTTAGAACTAACCATTGAAACAAATTTTTGTAGGTGAATTTATATGAATAAAATAATATTCTTTTCTTATATCTTATATTAGAAAGAGATGACGTCACACCACATCTGTCAAAACGCAATGAGCATACCTTATATCTGTTTATCGTGATATAACCGACTTGTCATAAATTTCCCACCATTTCACTGATTTGTGTTTCAATGATGGATTTCAATGAAAGCTATAACTGGCGCCTTAACCAAGATCAGCATTGGAAAAATCGTTCAATAGAAATTGGGATTTTTTACAACTAATCATTTTTGTGATTTTTTCACCTTTCAAACGAGGGAACAAATCGTAGATAACTTTTTGATGTCCCATTTACAATAGTGGGAGATTGGCAGTATTCTGTCATTTAACTGGTAAAAGAATGAATTGTCTCATTAAACCCAAATACTCGGTTCGACTGCAAATGCTGGAATCTAGTGGACTGGTGTCTGAGAATATTGCGAGTTAACACAGCCTTGCACAAGAGACACGAATTATTGCGCACTGTCAATGATTGCGAATTTTGACATTTTTAATCACATGAGTGGGGTATCTCTAAGCAGCATCCCCCATATAAATAGACCGAGCGGTAACACCATACAATTGAATAAAAGTATGGATATTAAAACAAATATTTTTTTTTTATAATTTCAATTAATATACCGAGCTAGCGGCGAGTTATCATTAACTCGTAGATTCAGAGTAAGATTTATGCCACTTACGAGCTAGCTAAACCAACAAGGAAGGTGGTTTAGCGAAGGGTTAAATAAGAAAAGTAAATATACGTTTTAATTCACGAGGAATCTCTTCATCCATGCTTACACGAGAGCTCGAAAGTTAGAGGTGATTTAAGCGCTGTTTTTATTAATACGACTGCAAGAATTTTTTATTCGCTAGATTTTTTTAATGCGTTCTAGATGTTGTGGACATTCGAATGTAATGTTTTGTTATTTAAAGAAATTTTTCATCGTGTTTTCTCTTTAAATTTTTATATATTTATTTGCTTCGCCGAAAAGTAAAAGCAAAAATAAGTTGATTTTTCCTTATGAAATTCCTTAAAAAGATTTAACCCAGCTGGTCCATTGGCAATCAGAGTCAGTAAACTATGCCTCGCTCATTGCCGTTGCCGCTTGAATATTGTCATTTGGAGACGCTTTGCCAATGTCATTATTGCCCCCGTTTTGAACGTTTCGCTTTCTTAAAAATGGTTCCAAGGTGTTGGTGTGGGCGCTCTCATTTAGCCTTAAGCCGGAACCACGCCGCTCTCTTGTGTTGTGGAGTCGTGTGTCGCTGTTGTTCCATATGTATATTTATGCGCTATATAAAGCAACACAACACACTCAACTTCAGCGGAACTACACTTCACGATACGGCAAAATATTATTTGTATGACATGTATGATCTATATCTTAGAAGTGGCAAACTGAACTTCATACAATTTCAAACGAATTTGTGTGAAGTTCTGCTGCAGTGCAGTTCGGTCGAGTGCGGTCGAACTTTTAAGGCTCTCCCAAACGAACGCGACATTTTTGCTTACAACTGTTGTTTTTGTTGTTGTTTAGCTTTGTGAATTTTTCATTTTGTCTAATGTTGCGAATGTTTCGCTCTAATTTCGCTCCATTTGTAGCTCAGAAGCTATAAATTTATGAAAAGTGCTTTTGTCTCCTATCCTATTCCGTTTCGTCAGTAGTGCTGCCAATCATCTCTTACCTTCGTTTTCATTTTAGTAACTCCAAGTTGTAAACCCATCAACATTTGACATTTTACAAAATTCAGAATTCACACCGCGGCGTTGAAAAAAAATTCTTTCGCGTTATCAACAAAAGTAATAATTCTTTTTTCTATATAAAAATACAACCAATTATCAAATAAAAACTATTTCAGTGCATTCATAAATAACTACTAAAGGTATAACATATATATTTCATTTACAAAATGGATTAAAAAGCATAGGATTTCAATTTTTCACAAAGCGTCTTCCACACCAATGGATTCGGATAGTGATGATGACGGCTCCGGTAGCCAAGGCGGCTTCGATATGACCGGAATTCTGTTTGGTAACATCGATTCCGATGGTAAATTAGTTGACGATGTTGGAAATGCATTCGATACGGAAACAAAAAAACACCTTGCATCGCTATCGAAGTATGTAAATTAAATACAAGAAATTGGGATTTGTAAATTTAAAAAAAACACTTCCTAGGTTCGGTTTAAATTCCTTGCTCCATGAAGTTATTGAAAATGGCGATAAAAGAGACGACCAGCCATCTGATGAAGAGGATCTGCAAAAAGATGAAAACGCTATCGATTATTCGGACATCACTGAAATGTCCGAAGACTGTCCTCATTCCCCGCCAAAAAATGATGATCTTGATGATGTTATACCCGCAAGCAGAGTCACGGCAGATGGTAATAGTGTGTGTTTTAGGTTTTTATAGATCACAAATATAAATAACAAACTATCCCAGGTGTTAAGGTCGATGATAAAGAGCTAATGCCACCACCAAGTGCCCCCGTCAGAAGCACATCTATTTCCGAAGGTGTTAAGCCAGGCGAAACAACTGAAGCTGACAAGAGTATAGAAAAGCGTAAGCAATTCTCAAACACCCTTCACCAATTAACTGAACCTTTTTGTATGTTTAGAAGCTGAAAAGAAACTGGATACGCCATTGGCAGCTATGCTCCCTTCAAAGTACGCCAATATCGATGTCAGAGAACTGTTTCCTGACTTTCGTCCTGATAAAGTTCTTCGTTTTTCAAGACTTTTTGGGCCAGGCAAGCCCTCAAGCTTACCCCAGATCTGGCGAAGTGTTAAAAAAAGAAGAAGGAAACGAAAGCAATCAAGGGATCAAAAGGTTCGTCCAACCACCAGTCCAATCTCAGCCTTGACTTTATTGTTGCGCTCTTTTCAGAATGCTACTGCCAACGCTGGATCCGATTCAACAAGTGATTCAGAGGAACCAAAACGAAAAGGCTTTGGATTTCACTACGCCCCTGCACCGAACAAAGAAATGTGCATGTCCGACGACGAGGATAAACTAATGCGAGTCTTAAATAGCGAAGATATCCGCAACGAAGGCACCGACAGCGGTGACAATAATGAAAACAAACCAAAAGTTGCTGACTGGCGATATGGACCAGCCCAAATTTGGTACGATATGCTAGAAGTTCCAGACTCCGGTGATGGCTTCAACTATGGATTCAAAGTACGCGACAGAAACGCTAAAGTCGAACCCAAAGATGAGGAGGATATCAAGGGTGAGGCTATTGCAGAGGACGCTTTCCTTATGGTCTCACAATTGCATTGGGAAGACGATGTGGTCTGGGATGGTAATGATATCAAAGCAAAGGTGTTACAAAAACTTAATTCCAAGACAAATGCTGCGGGATGGTTGCCCTCGAGTGGTTCAAGAATTTTTCAACCTGGCAAAACGATACCAGTTGCTGGAGCTACTCCAGGCAAGATGCCACTTCCCAATACACCAATTCAAGGAAAGCAAAAGAATTCGATGTAAGTATAGTATATGGGTGTGAAAAATGTACTTAATAACAACATCTACTAATCTTCACATAGCTCAATACAAAAACAAGAAGCCATTGATGACACTTGGTACAGTATTTTCCCTGTTGAAAATGAAGAACTCATCTATAGCAAATGGGAAGATGAAATAATTTGGGATGCTGAAGAAATGGGCAAGGTTCCCAAACCTAAAGTTCTTACTTTAGATCCAAATGATGAGAATATAATTCTTGGAATACCCGATGATATTGATCCATCGAAAATTAATAAAAACACCGGACCACCACCCAAAATCAAAATTCCACATCCTCATGTTAAGAAATCCAAGATCTTACTTGGAAAAGCTGGTGTTATTAATGTTTTAGCTGAAGACACACCACCACCTCCTCCCAAAAGCCCTGATCGTGATCCATTTAATATATCAAATGATTCGTATGTGAAATTCAATCACTTTTCACAGTTATATTTATGTTTTTTTCTTTTTTTTTTTAGTTACTATATGCCCAAGACTGAACCAACATTGCGACTTAAAGTCGGTGGTGGCAATCTTATACAACACTCAACACCAGTTGTTGAATTACGTGCTCCATTTGTTCCTACTCATATGGGACCAATGAAATTGCGCGCCTTTCACAGATTAGCTTTGAAAAAATTTTCTCATGGCATTTTGGCTTCGTATGGGATGCATCCTGTAGCACCTCTTCTCAAGCATATAGCAAAGAAGGCAAAGCAAAGAGAACTCGAACGTATTGCTTCTGGTGGTGGGGATGTATTCTTTATGCGTAATCCGGAGGATTTGAGTGGAAAAGATGGTGATATTATATTGGCAGAATTCTGTGAGGAACATCCGCCGCTTATGAATCAAGTTGGTATGTGCTCTAAAATTAAAAACTACTACAAACGTAAGGCTGCTAAAGATTCGGGACCACAGGAGTTTAGGTATGGAGAAGTTGCATATGCACATACAAGCCCATTTTTGGGTATTCTTCATCCAGGTCATTGTATTCAGGCATTGGAAAATAATATGTACAGAGCACCAATTTATCCGCATAACATTAGCATTACTGATTTTCTTATCATTCGAACGCGCAACAATTATTGGATTCGAGAAATAAATGCTTTATTTACTGTGGGACAGGAATGCCCATTGTATGAAGTTCCTGGACCAAATTCAAAGAGAGCTAACAATTTTACGAGGGACTTTTTGCAGGTGAGTTAAATTAAGTTTTTTAAAGTTTAAAATACGTCCAAATCAAAACAACAAGGCTTAGGTTATATTAGAATTATGAAGCCTCTGGATTTTGAATGGTTGTTAGGTTTTGTATTCACTTGCTGCTCTTTCGCGTCGCCGGGCCGTAGTTAAATGAAAAATTAAACCTTACATAAAGTAGATCCAAGTCAATTTTAAAATGTTTATTTTTAAACGAACATTCATTTTTGGCGTGGAAGACCCTAGAGCTTTAAAATTATCTATTTATAGGTTGAAATGGGGTAGTAAAGCAATGTTATCAGATTTAAAAAATTCTATTAATGTTTGAAAGGTTTGGATGCATAAATGCAAACTATACTGTACTGGAAAATCTGAATACTAGGTACCCAGGCAGATGGATAGGACGTCTGAGACCATAATTTTATAGCCTCCACGTACCACGTTCACCAGACCTAACACCATATTAATTTTATTATTAGAAGTGCATTAAATAAATCGAACACAGCAAGCCAAGCAGCTTCCTAAAGGGGATATGGAATCTGGTGCAGGCAGCTGCATTACAAATATCCTAGCAAAACCTTACATGAATATTAAGACAATCATTTATTCGGGGGAGCATCCTCCATTCTGCACTAGAGTAGTCTAAACCACTTATCAAGTGCATTATATTAACTAAAAAATGTTGATTGGTTTTTTTTTAACTTAGTGGCCAAAGACAATTGAAAATTGGCTGAAATTATTTTTTTGGAAATAATACAAAATAAACTAATTGCAACCAACAAAATATTTGATGGTTTTTTTAAAGCCCAATTGAAGTGGTATAACTCAAAACAACCTCGAAAATGTAACCGTTTTTTGCACTTTGTTGACATTTTTAGTAATGTTGCATTCGGCCCTAGAAGTTAAAAGCTTGGATTTATCATAAGGACAACATCATAAAAACAGGCAATCAATCAAAAACCTACCATGTTCAACGTATGGCATTATTTTCACGTTTACTGTGCTAATTTTGAGTACTTTTGTTTTTGTTAAATTTACTCTAGTATTGCAGATTTTTACCAATAACTTGCTTTTGACTCTAGATACAATAACAAGTTATACCAATTTGAAATCCACATTTAACGCGCATATTTTTTACATAGTTGCACATGCATTTTTTGTTTATACCAGAGATGATTTAACTTTTTTTCAAAAATAATTTTCTTTCACATTTTGCATTGAAAATCAAAGTTAAATAGTTTTTTTCTCTAAGAAGTCCAACAGTTATTTTTATTTTCTTCTACTAATGTTTTGGCACCACTTGTAGTGGTGGTATTCAAAAATGTAAAGTAAGCCAAAAAATAATGCACTGAACAAAAAAATGCATGCATCTTTTCTTGTGGTTGGGATAGAAATTTTTTATCAGTTTTCAGGACGGTGATAAAATCTACTATGAGGCATTTAAGGGTTATCCATTTCTTACTGGACACCCTGTATATAGATAAGAAAATTCTTCTTTTCTAAGGTGATTTTAAAAACTAAACACAGAAGGCGTTTGTTATCACTTAAAAATAACTTACTTATGTCTGTTTGCAATGCCGATCAATGTATAGAAAAACTTTAAATGGAAAAAAATGCCAAAGTATTGATAAATTATTGATTACTTAAAAAAAGTTCAGCTATCCCTTAGTTTACCTTTAATGTTACATAGATCCAAATTTTCGGCTACATGAAATTTGGCCCCAATGAAAAATGGTCCCAAACGAAAAATGAAAAATGGCCCCAAATTTGGGGCTTTTTTTCATAATGAAAAATGACCTCATTTTCAAAATTGAAAAATGGCCCCAAAGTTATTATAAGAGGCAACAACAAGAGTAAAATTAAAATCGTACACAAAATTTTTTCGTGGGCTTGGGAGACCCTTAAAAGTACCTTGCCTAGACCACTTCGCGGGTTCAAGGATTTTAACTACCTTTTTGGGTCATCTGCCCCGCTCACGAGACTCCGTCGCTCCACTTAGGTTATGCTAAGTCGCCTGGCAGGTGCCTATGTTGTCAGTCGGTCTGCTATCTAAGTTTTTGTTTTAAAAGTATTTTAGTTTAAGAATAAAAGTTTGGGCCACAAAGAAAAATGGCCCCAATTTACAAATTTTAAACTTTTTTTGTTATTTCCCCGATACATTTTTTGGGCCATTTTTCATTTTATGTTTGGGGCCATATTTCATTGGGGCCAAATTTTGTGTAGCCCAATTTTTCAATCATAAGCAACACATTTTAGTTTTATCCGAAGAATAATATACTATCTGAGGTTTAACTGACTATTGAAAAACTAGACATTTTTTTTTAAAGTCAGATAAATATCAGGTAGTACTTTTTCTTCAGTTAAAGCAAACATTAATTCCTGTTGCTATAGTATTTATTCCTCACATAGCTTTATATCTATATATATATATAAAAGAGAAATGTCGTCCGTGCGTGCGCGCATAACTCGAGAACGGATCGTTCGATTTTCACGATTTTAGGCTTAATGAATTCGTATTGACCCAAAGAAGGACATAGGACACTGTAAAAAAATCCCGAAAAATTTTCAAGAAAATTGGAAATCAGGGATCATCCTCTTTTTAATGCATATCTCGAGAACGGTGTCTTCGATTTTCACGATTAAGGGCTTGATGGATTTGTATTGGCTCAAGAAAGGACATTTGACACTGGAGGAAAATCCGGGAAAATCCCGGAAAATTGGAAAACAGGGAACATCCAGATTTTAATGTATAACTCGAGAACGGTAACTTTGATTTTGACGATTTAGGGCTTCATAAATTTGTATTAGTTTAAGGAAGGGCATAGGACACTGGAGGAAAATTTCCAGCAAAATTGGAAAATCCGGGAACATCCGGTTTTTAGTGCATAACTCGAGAACGGTTACTTTGATTTTGACGATTTAGGCTTTGATAAATTCGTATTGGCCCCAGGAAGGGCCTGAGAGCATCGGATTTATTGCAATACGTGGGGAAATTGGAATTGAAAACAAAAATCCGAGTTGCTTAACGAAATGCCAGTTTGCTGCAGATTTCTCCAGTCAATTTATTGGCGATGGGCAATGTCGTGATACCAGTGGACTTAGTCACCGGCCTAATTGAATTTCCACCGAATTTTTGCTATTTTACATTCATTCAAAATCAAATCGTCGGTGAGTTGATTTATTCAAATTCGTTAACTCCGTGGTGGATGAAAACGAAGTCACCAACTATCCCACGGAATTTTTGAATTCTTTAGATGTTCCGGGCTTTACACCACACAATTTAAAATTGAAAGTCGGCTCATTTATAATTTTGCTGCACAACCTCAATGCACCAAAACTTTGTAACGGAACGCGCTTGATTGTGAAGCGCATCAAATCAAATCTTATTTTCAAGCCACCATTTTGAGGGGAAAATTCAAAGGCGAAGATGTTCTCATTCCACGGATTCCGTTTATTCCGGACGATTTGCCATTCGTATTTAACCGTCTTCAATTTCAAGTGCGTCTCGCTTTTGATATGACAATTGACAATCAATAAGTCGTAAGGACAATCGTTGGATGTTTGTGGCATCAATTTTGAATTCCCATGTTTCTTACATGGTCAGTTGCATGTGGCGTGCTCACGTATCGGCAAACCTACCGCTTTATACGTGTACGCGCCTGAATATAAAACGATAAATGTTTTTTACCATAAAAGCTCTTCAGCAAAGAAGCGGAAGGTTGGCCGAAACGCCAATCATTTTGGTTTCATTGCAACACATCGACATTGTTAATTTTTGTGATTGGAAGTGATTAAAAATAATCTTTCCGTCGGCTTTTTTTGGTCACTGTAGTTTTTGCAATGAAACAATTAAGTTACATTAGCTTTCCCGACGTTTCGGCAGGGGTTGCTGCCTTCTTCAGGGGAACTTTATTTGGACAACAAGAAAAAATATATTGTTTACATTATAATAACAATAATTGAAACAATACAAAATACACTCACTTTAATAAAACTGTGTTTAAATTTAAACTGACATTTAAAATTATTGTATCTAATAATTGTAATATTATTTACAAAAGTAAAGAAATAAACACTTCAAACGAAGTTTAGTCTATGGAATTTAAACAAGGAGTAAAGAAACTGAAAGAATACTGTGTTATGATGAGACAAGAGAACAATAGATGGCAGAGATGTTTTGGGTGTCTTGTTTTCTGTTCATGTTGTTGTTGTTGTTGTTGTTGTTGTTGTTGTTGATGATGTGTAATGTTTCTAGGGTGTATCGTTTCGAAACATGTTTCTCTGTCTGTAGGACTTTGACACCTTCAAAATCTGGAGAGTGGCCGTTTTCGATACTGTGGCTCGCCAGGGCTGTCTTTCCAGGATTGTTTGATTTGATATCCGATTTATGATTAGAAATTCGCTGTTTAAGAAATTGTTTTGTAGTTCCGATGTAACACTGGTTGCATGGTTCATTAGGTTTACCCTTACAATTTATTTTGTAAATGACATCAGTAACTTTATCCTTATCCGCTTTCGTTTTAAGTTTAGTGAAAAGGTGACTCAGAGTTTTATTTGATTTGAAGGCCAGGCGAACATCTGTTAGTTTTTGGTTTATCACTTCTTTAAAATTCTCAGTCAGTCTTGGGATGTAAACCATACTTTTGTAGTAACCATTATTCGGGTCTTTAGTGTCTTCGCTTGGAATTTTGCAATTGTGTTTCTGAAGTAGACCACGAATTATAGAATTTGGAAAACCATTGTCACTCAGGATTTTTTTGATTTTTTTCTCATTGGCAGAGTGAAATTGTTCGTCGCTGAGTGCTAAAACTTTACTGACGAGATTGGATGCAGTGTTCATAACTATGTGCCTCGCTTGGTTAGACCGAAAGTTGACTAATCTTCCCGATGCAGTATGTTTTTGGTGCCAGTCAAACAATAGACGGTTGTTTTCACGATGGATTTTTACGTCCAAAAATGCTATAGACCTGTTATGTTCCATTTCCACAGTGAACTGGATTTTCGGGTGGAATCCGTTAAGGATCAGCTGCACTTTTTCAATGTTGCGTTTGTCCATCACGGCAAAAATGTCATCTACATACTTAGCAACAAAAGTAGGCCTTTCTTCCATTCCACTAAAACATTCATCTAGTACGTGATCAAGTACTAAATCTGCAATCGTGGGTGACAAAGGGTTGCCCATAGGCATGCCAAAAATTTGTTTGAAAATGTCATCTTTAAATTGTAGATATTTATTTTCCTTGAGGCAGAAATCAAGGATTTCATGAAATTTGGTTAGATTAATTCTAGTGTTTTCACTAATTATTTCCCATTTCTTTTTTATAATGGTGATGGCTAGTTGTATGGGAATGTTTGTAAAAAGTGACACTGCATCATACGAAACTAAAACATCATTGTCTTTTAATTTTATTTTTTTAGCCTTCTCAACAAATTCAAATGAATTAATAACCGAGTAGCTTGATTTTGCCGTCGTGCACTGTAAAATCCTGCCAATAAACCTCGAAAGCTCATAACATGGTAGTTTCATTGATGACGTAATGGGACGCAGGGGCATGTTTGCTTTATGAATTTTTGGCAGTCCGTATATGGATGGAAGCTGCGATGTATACGTTGTCATCTTCGCCTTTTCCCTATCATCAATGCAATTGTTGTTGTTGGTCAATAAATCATTTTTAGCATTGTTAATTTAGTTATTTTATTGTATTTAATAAAACTTTAGAATAACGAATTATAATTGACCGAATGCCATGAAACATCATTGTATATCATACTCGGAATAATTATTTTATTTACATAAATGAATTAAGGCGGAACAAAGTTCGCCGGGTCAGCTAGTTATTATATATACATATTTAAAAAGCGACCCTTATTCTCCGTTTACTGCTCTTCATTAAAAAAACAAATCAGTGAAGATTATTCAACACATAAGTTAAAGAACGACGGTATGATCTTGTCCGCAGAACGAAAAGTATTCGCATTCTTTGGTGTCGATTCACGCCTTCCAGTCCACTGTTTTTACAATTGCCTCATATCATGTGTAAAATAATGGGCCCATGTTTCATACGTGGTAAAAATTCCACTTTATTTCTTTAAAACTTTCGATTACGGATTTATCGCAGCAGACTTTTTGCGCTATTTTATGTCCAAATTATCGGTTAATATGCAATGTTCAGCACTTTATGAAATGCCTGACATGCCTGCAATACATCCCATATCAATTTTTGGGATTTTTGTACCAAATATTTTCGGAAGGCACCAACGATAACGGCAAGGAATTTTAAAGAAATTAGCAAATATTCCTAAAATAACGATTCTTCGTCTTAAAAATTTAATTTAAAAATCTCCGAAATTACCTTAAATAGACATCATTCTTCTTTGTTCATTTTCATTCATTTTTATTTTCAATTGGACTTATAACTATCTTAAAGCCAGACAAAAATTCATAGAAAATAGCCTACTTATCAATAACTTACAAATATCTTTCTGGTCCCCAGCATATATCGGTGCGAACTTATTACTACTGCTTTTCGGCTTGAGAACTAATTTTAAACTAATATTGATCTGGTTTTATTCTTCACCAAGAAAGATTAAAAACACTAATATTGGTGTCTATCACATTTTTATATTTCTCCTGTTTTAAACTGTCTTTTCGGTCCCGATCCGACACAAACCTACTGAATGGAAGGCGCTCTGCTCCGCCTTGTGCGAGGACGCCTCGACTATAAAAGAGTCGCCTGTCTACAGTTCTACGGCGGACGTGGTTGATTAGCGAAAACGCCGCTCTGTCCTGTATCAGCTCTCGATTGTCTAAATAGTGGAACTGAATCCACTCACACTCTCATAGTATTTATTGTTGGGGTAGTAGGCTCCAAAAACTAAGTTTTTGGTCGAGGAAATCGCTCTTGCAATGTGACCCCCAATCAGCTTTAAAAAAATTTTCTTTTTTGTTTGTGTTGTACCCCGTTGCATACAAAGAGGTTGGAATAATAATGTTGTACACTGCCTCTTAAACACACGAAACTTTTCCATTTGAGATGGTGCAACGTTGAACCACTCCGGACATCCTTAGGACCATAGACAATCATTAGCCGGATCAAGGCATTGCAATAAATCACCTTCAACCTACTGTCAAGCCGACTGCATAAATAAAGATATCCAGAATTCACTTCTATGTTTACCTGGGTGAGCTAGCAACTCGCTTTTCTTTGGCAGGATTGTAATGACATTTTTCCACATAATCCTTAAATAAAATTCTGTTCGATGATGAGTCGTTGAGTTCATTTACATTAGTGCATAAAAAACTCTCGTAATACCGGTACTAGAAGAATATAACTTTAATTGGAATACCATTTCAATTGGTTATACCCCCAAAGAAATAAAAATAACCAACAATAGATCACAAAAAGCGTTTTTTTTTTTTGTTTCAAAAATCCACCGCGCCAAAAATAAAACAAATTCATGAATCACATGCATCCCTTTTTTGAACCAATATACAACTAATTTTAATTTTTATTGAAAATCATTTTTATAATTAATGTTAAAGAAGGCATATGTATTAATACGACGCTAAAAGCAAGTTATTATGATAGTACACCTTTTTTTGTACTTAAAATTATTTTATTTGCTTTAGCATCTTGTTAACTTGTTTAAAATTTAGCAGTATAGTGTTTTAATTCTTAGTCTTAGTTGGAAGTTTTTTGACTTAACTTATTCTTATCCTTTTTTGTCAGGTGTTTATATACCGACTATTTTGGAATAGCACAGATCAGCCTAGAAGAATAAGAATGGATGACATTAAAAAAGCATTCCCAGCCCATTCGGAAAGCAGTATACGTAAGCGTTTAAAGCAATGTGCAGATTTCAAACGTACTGGCATGGATTCTAATTGGTGGGTTATTAAGCCAGAATTCCGGCTGCCATCAGAAGAAGAAATTCGTGCGATGGTCTCACCAGAGCAATGTTGTGCTTACTTTAGTATGATTGCAGCAGAACAAAGATTGAAGGTAAGATACCTTACCTATATTGTGTGTTTTTTCTTTATTGGACGCATACCAATTTAATTAAATTATAGGACGCCGGTTATGGTGAGAAATTTATATTTGCTCCACAAGAAGATGACGACGAAGAAACTCAACTTAAAATGGATGATGAAGTTAAAGTAGCTCCATGGAACACCACAAGGTAAACACGAATACATCATCTGTGTAGTTGCATTTATAAATTAATTTGTAAATTCATTTGCAGAGCATATATTCAAGCTATGCGTGGAAAGTGCCTGCTTCAATTGACTGGCCCTGCTGATCCGACAGGCTGTGGTGAAGGCTTTTCCTATGTTCGCGTTCCTAACAAACCTACAGTAAGTTTCTTAAATTTCGAAGCATATTTTTTATGTTGTATGATGATTTATTTTCATAGCAAACAAAAGAAGAACAAGAATCGCAACCTAAACGTACTGTCACCGGTACCGATGCCGATTTGCGTCGATTGCCTCTGAATAAGGCTAAGGAGCTTTTGCGTAAATTTAAAGTACCCGAGGAAGAAATAAAAAAACTGTCTCGTTGGGAAGTCATTGATGTCGTCCGTACGTTATCTACCGAAAAAGCCAAGGCTGGAGAGCAAGGTATGGATAAATTCTCCCGTGGTAATCGTTTTTCGATCGCTGAACATCAGGAACGATATAAGGAAGAATGCCAACGAATATTTGACTTACAAAATCGTGTTCTGGCTAGTTCTGAAGTACTGTCTACTGATGAAGATGAATCGTCAGCATCTGAAGAATCCGATTTGGAAGAATTGGGTAAAAATCTCGAAAATATGTTGTCAAATAAAAAAACCTCCACTCAGTTATCAATGGAGCGAGAAGAACAAGAACGTCAGGAGTTGCTTAAGAAAATTATGGAAGAACGGGAAGGATCCAATACCAAAAACTCCAAAGACGATAAAGACAAAAATCAAACACCAGGTCTTGGTAATTCCAATCAAGGTCGCATTCTCAAAATAACTCGAACTTTTAAAAACGCCGAAGGTAGAGAATTCACACGGGTTGAGATAGTACGTCGCCAGCCGGTAATCGATGCCTACGTTAAAATCAGAACAACGAAGGATGAGGCATTTATCAAGCAATTTGCAACACTGGACGAACAACAGAAGGAAGAAATGAAACGAGAAAAACGAAGAATCCAAGAACAATTACGTCGTATCAAACGAAATCAAGAACGCGAACGATTGGCTCAGTTAGCTCAAAATCAAAAATTACAACCAGGTGGAATGCCGACAAGCTTGGGCGATCCGAAGAGTTCTGGAGGTTCCGGACCATCTGGTCACTCGAGTAGTAAGGACATAAGTCCTTCACGTAAAAAATTCAAATTGAAACCGGATTTGAAGCTTAAATGTGGTGCGTGTGGACAAGTTGGCCACATGAGAACGAACAAAGCATGTCCATTGTATACTGGAACACCAGGTCCAACACCATCAATGAATGTTGCCATCACGGAGGAACAAGAAGAAGAAATCGAGAAGGAACTTAATTGTGACGACGAGGATTTGGTTAATGTCGATGGAACAAAGGTAACATTGAGTAGTAAACTGCTTAAACGACATGAAGACGTCAAGAGGCGCACATTGCTGCTTAAAGTTCCAAAAGAAGCTGTGGGTAAGAAACGTCGTAGAATGGGTAGTGAATTACACTGCGACTACTTGCAAAGGCATAATAAAGGGGCGAATAGACGGCGAACTGATCCGCTGGTGGTGCTCTCGTCGATTTTGGAAGAAATTTTGAATGAACTTCGAGACTTGCCAGATGTTCAGCCATTTATGTTTCCTGTCAATGCTAAGGTGAGCGACTATTTTTATAATTTAAAATCATACCAATTCTACATTAAATATAATTTATTTCTTTATTCAAAGCTTGTACCCGATTACTATCGAATTGTGACCAAGCCAATGGATCTCCAAACTATGCGAGAATATATACGTCAGAGACGCTATCACAGTCGAGAAGAATTCCTCGCCGATGTCAATCAAATAGTTGAAAACTCAACTCTTTATAATGGATCTAGGAGTTCTTTTACAGCTGCAGCACAAAGAATGCTCAAAACATGTTTCGAGCAACTCGCTGAAAAGGAAGACAAATTAATGCGTTTGGAAAAAGCTATCAATCCACTTTTGGATGATGACGATCAAGTTGCACTTTCATTTATATTCGAAAAGCTACTCAATGGAAAATTAAAACTCATGCCGGAAAGCTGGCCGTTCTTAAAGCCTGTTAACAAGAAACAAGTAAAGGATTACTATACAGTTATTAAGAAGCCAATGGACTTGGAAACAATATCCAAAAACGTTGAAGGTAAAGTTAAAATACAAAATAAATGTTAATAGTAATTAGTAAACAAAAAAATATGTTTAGCTCACCGATACCATACGAGAGCGGAATTTATAACCGATGTGGAGTTAATTGCTACGAATTGTGAACAATACAATGGCGCTGAGTCTACATTTACCAAGAATGCCAAAATAATCCTGGACTACACAAAAAATGCTCTTGCAGAGGTAAAAATTACTACTTAAATCATTCAATTAATTTAATTAAAACTAAATTTGTCACCTAGTTTGCTGAACATTGCGCTCAAATAGAACAAAACATCAGCAAAGTGCAAGAGCAAGCTCGTGCGGATGCAGATTTAGATGGTACTTGGGATCAAGATGATCAAGACTTTGACTTTTCTCGAATAAGTCATTCGAGTACTCCAGAAAATGAGAGTGAATTTGTCGATGTCGAAGGCAATGAGCGTCCGCAGTCAGCTGCATCTATGTCATCACAACGTGCAATCGAACTACCACCACCTTCAACAGCTGGGCTGAGTGAAGTGAAACGTGGACGTGGTCGACCACGAAAACAACGTGACACTACTATTGAAGAAGGTGAGTTTTTATTTTATATTAAAATGTTTGTACCTAAAAAAAACTTGCTATGTACATTTCTTAAAGCACTGGGACTACAATACTAACATTATGGTATTCCTCTAGTTCAAAAACTTACTTCATTTGCATACATATCTTTTTTGCGGGGTCTTTATACTTAAAGTATTTAAAAGCTTTTTGTCATTAACGCTAGATAATAGGATCAGCTTTGATTTGTTTTATGTGATTGGGTGTCAAATGTTGGACCATAAAGTGTATATGTTTATTAAACAAAAAGGAACCGAATTTAGATAAAATAAATATGTGATTTGTCCTTATTTAGGTGGTCTATAGGTTATTGTGGTGAATTATTTTTCGTACTTTGTATTGTTAATAGTGCGGTCTCATATTATCATTTTCTTCCTAATTTACATTGAAAACTTATTATTGGGATTTAAAAAAAAATAATAGAAAGACCTATGTATGTGAAAATATTTACCGAATTCATCATGTGACTTTTTTACTTAAACTTTAATTATGCTTATACAGAGTTATCTTATTGGCTCACTTCAATTGGCAATCACTCATGTTTTGAATTTCAGTCGAATTTCGTATTCAATTTCGTTTTGTTTTTTTGTTTGTCATATATATTTAGTTTGCTTATTTCGTTTAGGGGGGTTCACACCATCGACAAGTCGATCGACCTGAGTCGTGTTGATAGCGTTCATATTCGACGACAGCCTCATCAACTTCATTTGTAAATACATTTTCAAAAGGAAATCACAGCGTAGATTTAGTTTTTTGCACCAGTTTCAGCGAAGGAAATTCATATTTTCTCCCTCGCTTTTGTGGTTTTACTTCTATTTCAACCCATTCTCTATGAATCTGAACTAAAAATTAAAAAGAAACACTAAAATCCAAATTTTCAGACATATTGATTGTTCAACTAGTGTTTACATTAACTGCAGCGATCGTTCGATCGAGCAAAATATCAAAAAATATGAAAAAAAAACTTCCGACAGTCGTTCAAATTGTGTTCACATTACAAATTATGTGACGTTTCGACACGAGTTGATGAACTTGTCGATGAGTGTGAACCCCCCTAATCGTACTGATTTCTATGGAAACTGAAATAAATAAACGACAAACCAAAGGAGAGTGTCAAAAAAAAACACAGCGTGTCGATAAAAAAACATTTTTGTATGGATTGAAAGGGCATTGACTGTAGATATCAAACATAAAATTATTTTCTTAAAAAGTAATCCCTGGAATTGTCATAGCCAAAAGTTATTAATTTTTAATAGCAAGGTGTATTTTGGTGTATACATTTTGGTAAGGGCGAAAAAAGCCGTCATCAATTAAAAAAAACATACCTACATATTCAGCCTTATTGGTTCCCCCGCATGAAACAATCATAAACAATGTTCGAAAAATGGGAAAAAACTCCATTGGAAAAAGTAGATATCGTTTCCTTGAAAAAACTCGCCTGAATTTAGTTGGAGAATGTTAAAAATAGAAGCATATTACTACCTATATTTTTGAAGGTTTTCTAATTTTTAACTTGCTCTATAGGCATTTTAATAAAATCCAACATTACGTTAGCTGAGAAGTTGTTAAAAGAAACACTTTGTCCTTTTATACTTTAGAATTAAATTTTGTTTACTTATAAAATTATTAGCTTTGAATTGTGTTTTCAAATAAATTATATTCTTTTCCAAATCGTTCAACTGAAACACGACTTCTTTTGTTCCAATTTATTATATTATTCCATGAACTTATATCAGGTTATGTGCCCAGTCCATGCTTAATATAATATGCATATGGTTGAATAAAAGAATTAAAGGAAAAGATTTCAGTTAACGATTTTTTGCTTACATAATTGGAATATTGGAAAGGACAATGCGCACTTTTGTATGGAGTGCGTCCTATGGATGTAACACATTGTGACCTATATCATTTTAAAGGTCTCGATGAGTACTATCTTTAATTGTATGGGCAAAAGTTTGTATCGCGTGCAGGGAAGGTGTTATTGACGTTAATGTAATCGTTAATACATCTTTTATTTATCGTGTAACTTCGGAACGACGTAACCAATTAAAGTCATATTTACACAATATGTTAAGTGTTGTTTGATTTGTTTCTAATTATGAACAGATCCGGTAGGTGGCGCTGTTGTCAAGTTATTGACAAAAAATCTCTATTTATTAAGCAAAATCGCTCATATTCAAATGTTATATTGGTTTATTGCAAGAAAAAAAAATCACAAAACATGGACCCGATAGGTTGCGCTGAATTGGAGTTATAAAAGGAGAATGGATGTTCCGTTATTTGTATATGTTCTTGTTGTTCATTTTCAACATGTCTAGCTTCATAACGAGTATCAGCTACCCAGCAGCGATGACAAATTAATTGGAGATTGTTGCAATGTGCCTGAAAACTATAGTATTGTTTAAAGAATAACGGACATTATTCCATGAGTTCCATTAAAACATCAACCAGACGTTCACACTACCTATAAAATCTCCTTATTTCGGGATTGAATATATTTTATATATAATTATTTATCACATTAAACGTTCCTGTTCTATTCTCATATGCTCTAAAATGTAAACTAAAATGTGGTCTTGCTTCTAAGGTGGCTCTAGAAACTTCATGTCGAACTCGCTGTTTATTTAAAGAGCGGGCACAGGTCAGACACAAATGTTCCATATTTCACACAGATTAAGGAAAAAAATCAAAATTGCTAAAAAACCGCTGAATCTGTCAAAACGTTTTAACTGCTTATTCGATGTGTATTGATTCATAAGAAACAATGTATTTATTTTTTTTTCAAATGCAGAGACAAACATTTTAACTGATTCAGTGTTTTCCAGTCGAAAACGCGACCATTTAAGAAAATAATAATAGGTATTAAAAATATCGAATGAAAGCGACCATTAGATGAAGCACGGCATCTATCTTAAGTCAAAGCCACCTGCCAGGTGCATATTTTGTGATTTTGTTTTGCAATAGTTAAACCAATATATGATATAAGTGAGAATGAACAACTTTGCGTTATTATAAAGCATTTGCTAATAACTTCACTACTGCGCCACATATCAGATCTATATTTTGTGATTTTATTTTCTTGCAATAAACCAATGTTACATTTGAATATGAGCGATTATGCTTAATAAATAGAGAATTTTTTTCAATAACTTGACAAGAGCGCCACCTACCGGATCCACCAACCGCATCCATTCATAATTATAAACTTTTATCTAACAACATTTAACATATTGTGTGAATATGACTTCAATTGGTCACGTCGTTCCGAAGTTACACGATAAATAAAAGATGCATTAACGATTACATTAACGTCCATAACACCTTCCCTGCACTTGATACAAACTTTTGCCCATACAATAAAAGATAGTTGTACTCATCGAGACCTTTAAAATGATATAGGTCTCAATGTGTTACATCGATAGGCCAAAATACCCATTGTCCTTTAAAAAAAAAATTCAAGATGTCTCAGAACGTTCTCCCGTCCATTGAGAAACTTAAAGGCCGTGAAAATTGGGAATTCTGGAAATTTGCGGTTAAGACGTATCTCGAACTGGAAGACCTTTGGGATTGCATTGAATATGAAGCTAATGCAGTACCAGATGCCAAGAAAGTGACGAAAGCCCGAGCAAAAATAATCTTATTGATCGAGCCGATCAATTTTGTCCATGTGCAGTCTGCGAAAACTGCGAAAGAAGCATGGAACAATCTAGAACGAGCTTTTGAAGATTCAGGGCTAACACGTCGAGTTGGACTTTTAAGAAGCTTGATAAATACACGCTTGGAAGATAGTGATTCCGTTGAGTCATACGTCACGAAGATAGTTAACACTGCCCACAAGTTGAGATCTGTGGCTATGCATGTTAGCGATAAATGGGTAGGTAGGTAGGTAGAAATGGCGGCCACGGTCAGTCTAGCCCATAGCCCAATTAGCGCTTAAGTGCGCCGTTTTGATACCATAACTCATTAGAACCTGTGGATGGAATTGAAGAGAGAGAACATGGGCATATCCCCAGGATGTCGTCCATTTTTATGTGAGCTTATAATAGGGTTTTGTTGTAGCTTTTAGCACAATCGTCAGAAAGTGGATCTATTCTGAATATTTCACTAGGGGACGAAGAAAAATAATTTTGCAACGCGTTTTCCTCGCGAATTGTATGTTATTTTAATGGGATTTTTTGTTTCTTGAAGATACGCACAATTATCTTTACTTTTTTTCATCATTCACTGAAATATTAAACAATTAAGAACACTTAAACATTCGTTTTCTTTTTTAACTTCGTCACAAAATTGTAATGAGAACATTTAATTCCATCTTGATGCATGAGAAATGTCAAATCTTGATAGTGTGTGTGCGATTTGATGTGAA
The DNA here is from genome assembly GCA_949320155.1 of Melangyna quadrimaculata. NCBI lineage: Eukaryota > Metazoa > Arthropoda > Insecta > Diptera > Syrphidae > Melangyna > Melangyna quadrimaculata. The sequence continues at coordinate 380,709,049 of OX439483.1, forward strand.
ATCTAGCTAAAAACGCAAGATTTGTTTGACAGCATTAAAATCGATTTTGTTTAGAAAAAATTCGATTTGTTCAGAAAAACTCGAATTTTTTTGCTTGTAAGGAATTCGACATTAAACATTCAAACTCAAACACCATAACAGACTGTAATATATGTATATACTTCATGTTTTTTTTTTTAATCTCCATTTTAATTTAATTTGCACTCAAAATCAAAGTTTTTGCCGTTTTGCCGGAGTTACTCTTTTTTCGCTCTTTCTGTTCCATTCTTATTAAACCCGAAACAACACATGAAACAAGGTGTGGTTCCCGCTGAAGTAGGTACTAGTTTGGATTTTAACATTCAGTGCTCCTATTAATTTTAAGTCAAGCACTGAAAATCAGTTGGCTTCTTCACTTCTTCATACAAAAAATCCGGCTAAATGATTGGATTAGCAAACGGTGGATTACCATCAGATTTATTTTTTCTTGTTTTATGAAATTTTTTTTTTATTTCTGGCTTTAAAAAAACTATATTTATAGCATAATATTGTAAGTATTACCGTTGTTGTTTTTTTATTTGAAGTAAATTTTTTATAAAATTATCTCCCCCCTAAACGGGTAAAAAAAGTCCTCCATATAATTTATTGTTGTCTCGAACCAACCATCACGCTCAAGCCTTTTGTCGCATCTTATTTTTTACATACAATTTGAAATTTTCTTTAAATTTCTATAGGACCTGAAAGTCCAAGGTGAAAGTTTCCAATAATTTAAATTTAATAGATGTAAATGCATTTTTTTCAAACTTGCAACACGGAAATTTCAGATTCGGATTCAGCATCCTAAAAAACACTAAGCAGAGGAAATTTCATAACTACCCTACTACTTTCCCAACCACAAATTGCCTGGAACATTTATAATACTTTTCCTTTCTCACGATCGGCTTTTAAAATCCTCTAACTATTGTATTCAATTTAAATATGTCAATGGAATTTTGTATAAGTATTTAGTATTTAGAAATTTGTTCGGACAACTGAAATCACTGAGCCTTTGAAATCTCCTTTTCCTGGACTAGCTTATTAAATGCCTAGGAAAGGGAGATCTCATAGACAGTGTTCACATTGGACTGAATTTTCCGACTATTTTTGACTTTTCTGAAATTTATCTCACTCCCACTGAAACTGAAAACTCAAAAATTAAGAGTGAAATTGTATGGCGAGGAAGTTAAATTCATACATTTCGGGGGGGAGGGGGGTTTGAACCCCCAAACCCCCAAACAAAACCAATTTCTCCTCCGAGCCGTTTCCCCGTTAAGTCTCTAGCTTGTTGTAGAGTCACACATACCAATACGCTCTCAACGTACACCGAAGCCTGTTCGAATGGATAATTTTGTTTGTCAGGCTAAGACAACTGAGCTTTACGAACCATTAACAGTTCAAGAGGCGTTGAACCGAAGCGATGCGAAATTTTGGAAAGCAGCAATGAAAGAAGAATATGACTCATTGATTGAAAATCAGACTTGGGTGTTGACCGACATTCCGCTCAAGAAGAGGCCAATCGATTGCAAGTGGGTTTTCAAAACCAAGAAGGATGCTAAAGGCAAGATTCCCGATTCAAAGCTCGACTTGTTATTAAAGGTTGTGCGCAAAAACCTGGTATCGATTATGAGGAAACTTACTCCCCTGTGGTGCGATATACCTCAACCCGTTTTTTACTTGCAATGGTCGCAAAATATAACCTGGATATCGATCAGATGGACGCAGTGAGTGCATTTCTTCAAGGCGAACTGAGCGAAGTAATTTTTATGTTGGAACCAGAGAGATTTTGTGACAATAGTTCAAAGGTGTGCAAACCATAAGAAGCAAGCTAGTCGCATCTGGAACAACAAATTGGATGCAGCACTTCTGAAGTTCGGTCTGTCAAAATCGAAAGTTGATCCTTGCGTATATTATAAAATATCTGGAGATAAAATGTTATACGTAGCAGTTTACGTGGATTATCTCCTAATTTTATCAAATGACGAAAATCAAAAGTTGGAATTAAAGAACTTAAAATCGAATTTCAAAATGAAGGACATCGGTGAAGCACGTTTTGTTTTGGGCATTCAAATCAAAATAGATCGCAAGAAGGGAATGATTTCATTAGATCAAAAATTATACATTAATGAAATTCTTAATCGTTTCAATATGATGGATTGTAATCCAGTGAAGACGCCCTTAGATCCTAATCAAAAACTGACGAAAGAGATGTGTCCGCAAAGCGAAACTGAACGCGATGAAATGACTGATGTGCCTTACCAACAAGCTGTTGGTAGTATAATGTTTGCAGCTCGAGTTTCTCGTCCCGATATCAGCTTTGCTGTGAGTACGGTCAGCCGATACAATCAAAATCCTGGGAAACCACACTGGACGGCAGTTAAACATATTCTACGGTACCTTAAGGGAACAGCTGACATGAAACTAGTTTATACCAGTGGTGATAACAACGTATCTGCGTTTTGTGATGCTGACTGGGGAAGTGATACTGATGAAAGACGTTCTGTAACCGGCTATACTTTCTTGCTTAACAATGGTGCTATTTCTTGGAATTCGAACAAACAACCAACTGTTGCTGTCTCAACCACCGAAGCAGAATATATGGCACTAGCAGCTGCAGCTCAAGAAGCAGCTTGGTTGAAAATGTTGCAGAAAGAGCTCATTCCAAATTCATCAGACTCGACAATAATCAGATGTGACAATCAAAGTGCTATAAGTTTGGCTCTTACCAGTACTTATCATGGAAGAACCAAATACATTGATGTCAAACACCATTTTATAAGAGAAAAAATCGATGAAGGCAAAATAATTAAAATAATTTTAAAACACGTTAGTACCAAAGATATGCAGCTGATGTGATGACCAAGACTCTATAAGCCCCGAAGCACAACGCTTGTGTTACTGCACTCGGATTACGCTTTGGCAAAATCTAATTCAGTGGGGGTGTTAAAAGAAACACTTTGTTCTTTTATACTTAAGAATTAAATTTTGTTTACTTTTAAAATTATTAGCTTTGAATTGTGTTTTCAAATAAATTATAATCTTTTCCAAATCGTTTAACTTTTGTTTCAATTTGTTATATTAATCCATGAACTTATCGATTTCTTCTTCTTCAGAATAGAATGTTTCAGTTGTTGTATCGCAGGCATCTGAATTGGTATCTGAGATTACTATGGTTTGTTCGATGCTGCTGTCATTTTCAACGTTAGTGATATCTTCGACATGAGCTTCGTTCGCAAAAATTTCAGCAACATCAACAGCTAATCCACCAGCATCAACAGCTAATTCGCCAGCATCATCATTTAGTTCGCCAACATTCACATCTAGTTCACCAATTTTCCCATCTAATTCAACAACATTCCCCACTGAATTCGATTCACCTGGGAATATATAGAAGTAATTAGTATTATTTGCATCGATTACCTTCTTTTTGTCCAGTCGAAAGTTCTCAAAAAATATCACATCTCGACTTATGGCAATTTTATTTTTATCGGGTTGATATAAACGATACCCTTTGGTATCTTCGCAGTAACCCAAGAATACACAACATTTTGACTTCGAATCGAACTTTTTGCGACAATGTTTCGGAACGTGTACCATTGTCTTGCACCCAAAAACACGAAGGCGACTCAGATCAGAAACTTTTCCAGAAAAGGTATGTTCGGGAGTCAATCCAGATGCTGATTGATCTGTTGATGACATACACAGCAGTAGATACAGCTTCCGCCCAAAATTTCTTGTCAAGTCCAGCGTCAAACAACATGCAGCGTGCTCTCTCGATGATCGTTCGATTGGTGCTCTCTGCCAAGCCATTCTGTTGTGGCGTTAATGGTGTAGTCGTTTGATGTCGAATTCCATTTTGCTTCAGCAACTTGTCAAAGGATCTGTTACAAAATTCGGTGCCGTTGTCGGTTGGTAGGATCTTCATTTTCTTGTTGACTTGTCTTTCGGTCAAATTCTTGAATTCGACAAATCTTTGAAAATAGAGATCCAAACCAGAACCGTAATGCAGCTATTATTACAGACAGTCAAGCGGCTGTTAAAGCCATTACTTCATCATCCTCCAAACTGGTCCAGAAATGCCGTGATGAGCTTGCGAGTCTGAACACTGACCTCAGTGTCACTCTTATCTGGGTCCCGGGTCACAGTGGCATTGAGGGCAATGAACGGGCTGACGAGCTGGCCAGGAAAGGTTCAGCCCTTCATGGCGGAAAGACTCTTTTGCGGAAAGAGTCAATATTCCGCTTGGAGTTATGAAGGGCAACATTCTCTCAGTTTATCTTACTAAAACAAACCGCAGGTGGAGCAGTTTAACAAACTGTATTATATATAGAAAGATTTGGCCCACCTATGACAAGAACCGAACAATTGATCTAATACGCAGACCCAGGCAAGACATAGTCAGGGTAGTTGCAACCTGTAGCGGACCCTGGCCAATAGGAGAGCATGCAGCTAAGCTGGGCATACCTTACAATACTCACTGTCGGAGCTGTGAGGGCCAGCAGGAAAAGGAAACAGTAATTCATTTCCTCTGCAAATGACCTGCTCTGGCCAAAGCTAGGGCACAGTCACTCGGAAGAGCATTTTTTGACCACATTAACGAACTTTCTGAAATGAAGATCAAAGACTTGATTTCTTTCGTCAACGCGACGAAATGGCTCTAGGACAAATTTCGCCTAATTCTGCATTATACCTTCCATCGATTCCCTATCCCAATCAGATCAGTGGACGCTCCAGTACCAGCCAACGAACTGCCTAGCGGGCTAACTGTGGATGGTGCGGGTGCGGGTGCTGGTCTGGTTGAGTGAGTGATCCACTTTCTGATGATTGTGCTAAAAGCTACAACAAAACCCTATTATAAGCTCACATAGAAATGGACGACATCCTGGGGATATGCCCATGTTCTCTCTCTTAAATTCCATCCACAGGTTCTAATGAGTTATGGTATCAAAACGGCGCACTTAAGCGCTAATTGGGCTATGGGCTAGACTGACCGTGGCCGCCATTTCTACCTACCCATTTATCGCTAACATGCATAGCCACAGATCTCAACTTGTGGGCAGTGTTAACTATCTTCGTGACGTATGACTCAACGGAATCACTATCTTCCAAGCGTGTATTTATCAAGCTTCTTAAAAGTCCAACTCGACGTGTTAGCCCTGAATCTTCAAAAGCTCGTTCTAGATTGTTCCATGCTTCCCTCGCAGTTTTCGCAGACTGCACATGGACAAAATTGATCGGCTCGATCAAGTCTCGAAAACTGCGAAAGAAGTATGGAACAATCTAGAACGAGCTTTTGAAGATTCAGGGCTAACCCGTCGAGTTGGACTTTTAAGAAGCTTGATAAATACACGCTTGGAAGATAGTGATTCCGAACATACCTTTTCTGGAAAAGTTTCTGATCTGAGTCGCCTTCGTGTTTTTGGGTGCAAGACAATGGTACACGTTCCGAAACATTGTCGCAAAAAGTTCGATTCGAAGTCAAAATGTTGTGTATTCTTGGGTTACTGCGAAGATACCAAAGGGTATCGTTTATATCAACCCGATAAAAATAAAATTGCCATAAGTCGAGATGTGATATTTTTTGAGAACTTTCGACTGGACAAAAAGAAGGTAATCGATGCAAATAATACTAATTACTTCTATATATTCCCAGGTGAATCGAATTCAGTGGGGAATGTTGTTGAATTAGATGGGAAAATTGGTGAACTAGATGTGAATGTTGGCGAACTAAATGATGATGCTGGCGAATTAGCTGTTGATGCTGGTGGATTAGCTGTTGATGTTGCTGAAATTTTTGCGAACGAAGCTCATGTCGAAGATATCACTAACGTTGAAAATGACAGCAGCATCGAACAAACCATAGTAATCTCAGATACCAATTCAGATGCCTGCGATACAACAACTGAAACATTCTATTCTGAAGAAGAAGAAATCGATAAGTTCATGGATTAATATAACAAATTGAAACAAAAGTTAAACGATTTGGAAAAGATTATAATTTATTTGAAAACACAATTCAAAGCTAATAATTTTAAAAGTAAACAAAATTTAATTCTTAAGTATAAAAGAACAAAGTGTTTCTTTTAACACCCCCACTGAATTAGATTTTGCCAAAGCGTAATCCGAGTGCAGTAACACAAGCGTTGTGCTTCGGGGCTTATAGAGTCTTGGTCATCACATCAGCTGCATATCTTTGGTAGTAACGTGTTTTAAAATTATTTTAATTATTTTGCCTTCATCGATTTTTTCTCTTATAAAATGGTGTTTGACATCAATGTATTTGGTTCTTCCATGATAAGTACTGGTAAGAGCCAAACTTATAGCACTTTGATTGTCACATCTGATTATTGTCGAGTCTGATGAATTTGGAATGAGCTCTTTCTGCAACATTTTCAACCAAGCTGCTTCTTGAGCTGCAGCTGCTAGTGCTATATTCTGCTTCGGTGGTTGAGACAGCAACAGTTGGTTGTTTGTTCGAATTCCAAGAAATAGCACCATTGTTAAGCAAGAAAGTATAGCCGGTTACAGAACGTCTTTCATCAGTATCACTTCCCCAGTCAGCATCACAAAACGCAGATACGTTGTTATCACCACTGGTATAAACTAGTTTCATGTCAGCTGTTCCCTTAAGGTACCGTAGAATATGTTTAACTGCCGTCCAGTGTGGTTTCCCAGGATTTTGATTGTATCGGCTGACCGTACTCACAGCAAAGCTGATATCGGGACGAGAAACTCGAGCTGCAAACATTATACTACCAACAGCTTGTTGGTAAGGCACATCAGTCATTTCATCGCGTTCAGTTTCGCTTTGCGGACACATCTCTTTCGTCAGTTTTTGATTAGGATCTAAGGGCGTCTTCACTGGATTACAATCCATCATATTGAAACGATTAAGAATTTCATTAATGTATAATTTTTGATCTAATGAAATCATTCCCTTCTTGCGATCTATTTTGATTTGAATGCCCAAAACAAAACGTGCTTCACCGATGTCCTTCATTTTGAAATTCGATTTTAAGTTCTTTAATTCCAACTTTTGATTTTCGTCATTTGATAAAATTAGGAGATAATCCACGTAAACTGCTACGTATAACATTTTATCTCCAGATATTTTATAATATACGCAAGGATCAACTTTCGATTTTGACAGACCGAACTTCAGAAGTGCTGCATCCAATTTGTTGTTCCAGATGCGACTAGCTTGCTTGAGACCATACAAGGATTTCTTATGGTTTGCACACCTTTGAACTATTGTCACAAAATCTCTCTGGTTCCAACATAAAAATTACTTCGCTCAGTTCGCCTTGAAGAAATGCACTCACTGCGTCCATCTGATCGATATCCAGGTTATATTTTGCGACCATTGCAAGTAAAAAACGGGTTGTGGTATATCGCACCACAGGGGAGTAAGTTTCCTCATAATCGATACCAGGTTTTTGCGCACAACCTTTAATAACAAGTCGAGCTTTGAATCGGGAATCTTGCCTTTAGCATCCTTCTTGGTTTTGAAAACCCACTTGCAATCGATTGGCCTCTTCTTGAGCGGAATGTCGGTCAACACCCAAGTCTGATTTTCAATCAATGAGTCATATTCTTCTTTCATTGCTGCTTTCCAAAATTTCGCATCGCTTCGGTTCAACGCCTCTTGAACTGTTATGGTTCGTAAAGCTCAGTTGTCTTAGCCTGACAAACAAAATTATCCATTCGAACAGGCTTCGGTGTACGTTGAGAGCATATTGGTATGTGTGACTGTACGTCCACTCTACAACAAGCTAGAGACTTAACGGGGAAACGGCTCGGAGGAGAAATTGGTTTTGTTTGGGGGTTTGGGGGTTCAAACCCCCCTCCCCCCTGAAATGTATGAATTTAACTTCCTCGCCATACAATTTCACTCTTAATTTTTGAGTTTTCAGTTTCAGTGGGAGTGAGATAAATTTCAGAAAAGTCAAAAATAGTCGGAAGATTCAGTCCAATGTGAACACTGTCTATGAGATCTCCCTTTCCTGGGCATTTAATAGGCTAGTCCAGGAAAAGGAGATTTCAAAGGCTCAGTGATTTCAGTTGTCTGAACAAATTTCTAAATACTAAATACTTATACAAAATTCCATTGACATATTTAAATTGAATACAATAGTTAGAGGATTTTAAAAGCCGATCGTGAGAAAGGAAAAGTATTATACATGTTCCAGGCAATTTGTGGTTGGGAAAGTAGTAGGGTAGTTATGAAATTTCCTCTGCTTAGTGTTTTTTAGGATGCTGAATCCGAATCTGAAATTTCCGTGTTGCAAGTTTGAAAAAAATGCATTAACATCTATTAAATTTAAATTATTGGAAACTTTCACCTTGGACTTTCAGGTCCTATAGAAATTTAAAGAAAATTTCAAATTGTATGTAAAAAATAAGATGCGACAAAAGGCTTGAGCGTGATGGTTGGTTCGAGACAACAATAAATTATATGGAGGACTTTTTTTTACCCGTTTAGGGGGGAGATAATTTTATAAAAAATTTACTTCAAATAAAAAAACAACAACGGTAATACTTACAATATTATGCTATAAATATAGCTTTTTTAAAGCCAGAAATAAAAAAAAATTTTCATAAAACAAGAAAAAATAAATCTGATGGTAATCCACCGTTTGCTAATTCAATCATTTAGCCGGATTTTTTGTATGAAGAAGTGAAGAAGCCAACTGATTTTCAGTGCTTGACTTAAAATTAATAGGAGCACTGAATGTTAAAATCCAAACTAGTACCTACTTCAGCGGGAACCACACCTTGTTTCATGTGTTGTTTCGGGTTTAATAAGAATGGAACAGAAAGAGCGAAAAAAGAGTAACTCCGGCAAAACGGCAAAAACTTTGATTTTGAGTGCAAATTAAATTAAAATGGAGATTAAAAAAAAAAAACATGAAGTATATATATTACAGTCTGTTATGGTGTTTGAGTTTGAATGTTTAATGTCGAATTCCTTACAAGCAAAAAAATTCGAGTTTTTCTGAACAAATCGAATTTTTTCTAAACAAAATCGATTTTAATGCTGTCAAACAAATCTTGCGTTTTTAGCTAGATTTCACATCAAATCGCACACACACTATCAAGATTTGACATTTCTCATGCATCAAGATGGAATTAAATGGACTCATTACAATTTTGTGACGAAGTTAAAAAAGAAAACGAATGTTTAAGTGTTCTTAATTGTTTAATATTTCAGTGAATGATGAAAAAAAGTAAAGATAATTGTGCGTATCTTCAAGAAACAAAAAATCCCATTAAAATAACATACAATTTGCGAGGAAAACACGTTGCAAAATTATTTTTCTTCGTCCCCTAGTGAAATATTCAGAATAGATCCTCGCTGCGGTGTGTGGATTAAATTTTGATTGTAATTTTTTTACTTGATTACGCGCACAATTGTTTTTGATGATTTTCAATTATCAGACGAAATATATTTGCTTTTAAATTATCCAAACAACGCGAAAAATAAAATACACTTTAATATTTGTTTAGCGCGCACCACTTCTTTGTTTTTGTGCGGCAACAAAATTCCTGTCAAATTGCACTCACACACTCACAAAAAAAGTCGATTTTTTTTTAAATTCCTTCTACCAAGAAAATTTTTTTAAATGAAATCGACTTCAAATGGCTGTAAGGAATTTGACATAAGTTTTTCTTGAGTGGATTGTGATTTCAAATCAAGAATCGAATTTCTCTGCCCTGAATCGTTAGAAGCGTATTTCTTGTGCCAATAGATTTGTTTAAGAAGACTTCCGGACGTTTCAGGACGTCCATAAGAGAACGGCATAAGTAAATGGAAGAATATTTTTCTAAGGGGCAGTTTTTCTGTGCGGGGTTCGAGTTGAACCAGAGATAACTCACCAAATTGAGTGAGTTAACTTAAGATTAACTCATAAAATGTTTATGATATTTTATCTTCCGTGTTTTTTAATGCATTCATCATATTTCCAGAGTTAACTAACTCAGATTTAACCCCTCAGTGAAAAACTGGGCATTATTTAATCAAACAAACAAATTAATAAACCTGCAAATTATAGTTTGCAGACTTTTACACTTCATAACGTTACGAACATGCACTTAAAGAGCAAAATAAATTGAGTGCGGAGCACATTTTAAATTCTTCTGGCAACATGGAATTTAAGCAACATATTTGTTAATTTATAACTCCTTCACTTACCTATGTATATTAGAATTAAACCAAATCGAAGCTTATCCTAGTCATAAAAAAAAGAAACTTACTTTCCTCAAATACTATATTTTAATGGCCTGATGTATGCTTTAGTTTTTGTGAGATCAATCTCTTGAGCTTACACTTTCACTCTGTACCTCTGAGCATTTTGTTCATTGATTGTTAAATTTAATGTGATTTTTTTTTCTTTAAGATCTTGTTTATTTATTTAGAGCATGGGTATATTTACATTTATTTTCTAGTCAAAGTAACGAATGCGGTAAAACGTGGGCGTGGTCGTCCTCGGAAGGACAGCCTTACTTCGAATCTAAGTAATACACAGAATTCTTTTCTGGAAGAAGGTAAGACTTTGATGATAGATTCTTCGATTGCGTTTTTGTTTTATTTAAATTGGTATTGTAATTTTTTTTCAAATGTATGTACATAATATTCACCTAACTATTTAATTCAAAAAATATATATATATTTTCAGTCTATCACATACACATGCACATAATAATGTAACAAAAGGGAAAATCAATTAATATACCTCATTGTCATCACGCTTGTTTTGTTAATATACAATTTATGTACATATTTATTTAATAATTTTTTTGTTTAATTTGTGTTTACTTTAAATTTATTTTGTCTAATGAGTTAAAATTATTGTTTTTTTTTTTTGTTGTTGTTTGTAATACATATTTGTTCTTGTTTTTTTTTTTTTTTTAACCTCACATTCAAAATTGATCTTCATATCATGGAAACTTTTTAAAATATTTGTCATTATTATTATAGATCTTCAATGTTCTACGGATGATGAAGAATTCGAAGAAGTTATGACAGAAGATGAAGCAGGTGCGGCTGTACTTTTAGACCAAGGCGAAAACGGACCACCCGAAAGCATTATCAAAATTGAAGAAACCGAAATAGGCCTTGGTCAACCAGAAGAAGGTATTTTATATCACTTATATAAGAGCCACTAAATTGTTTTGTCTGCAAAAGTTATGTAGTGAGCGATGAAAAAACAATAGAAATTTAAATTAAGCTTTCAGTTAGATTCTTTTTTAAAACATACATAATTTTATAGTATTTTCATTCGGTGAACTACAACCCAGAGTTGACCCAGGATTTCTTGACAACCCCAGAGTTGACCCAGGTTTTCTTGACAACCCAAAGAGCTGTAGGTTTTAGGTTCTCAGAAAACAGAGAAAAAACCTCAATTCTATCAACGTAGCAATGGCATTTCTCATTCATTGTGCTTAAACACAAAGAGGGTTGATTGAATGAGAAGGCACACAAGCAGCAGTCTGCGGTTTGATGTGCATGGGGTAGGTCATGGTGATATATACGTCGTGGGTTTGACCAAGATTACATAATCAATTTGTTGGTAAATCATCGGTTGTGTTTTGTATTTCAGTGGCAATTTGTTTAGTTGAGTTTATCAGGCACCAATGTATTTCAAAAAGCTCTTCCATAAGGCCTGTACTGACTATTTTTGTTTGCCAGAGTATAGTAAGGACGTAAACGACACATTCTTGGTCAAACCTTCCACTTCACCCTGACGGGATGAGCTTTTGCACACTAACAGTCCATATCCTAACTTTACTTTTAAGAACATAAGATATTTGCATTTTCCTCTATATGGAACGGATTTCAACAAGCTGTCTCTTTATTAAAGCTCCCCTACAGCCTAAGGGCTTTATGTATATTTTAAACATAATAAATTGTCATTGATCTGTAAGAAATATCAGTAGGGTTACCTTCTGTTATTTTCAATTTCAAATTGTCTTGCAAAGAACCTGAAGCCATGTTTGATGTTAATATACGTAAACTTACTGAACAGCACTATATCTTAATCTATGTAAACAGATCATTTACATAATAAGAGAATAGTCATCGATTGTGGTACTGCTTTTTAACGTATTTTCCCCAAATAAAAGTAAACATAAAAGCAGAAAAACTTCAATTGACAACACTTTACCACCTTAAGTTGAATTATTTGGGCCCGAAAGCTCTGAAGAAACATAAATTCTCCAAGCTCTTGCAGAAAACCCAAAGAAAAAGACGTAACAAATTACATCAATGTGGTAGTGCTGGGAGCTTGGGGTGAGCGCTAATTAGTCGGGAAGGGAGGTCATGCAGGTGAGTTACAAAAACTATTTGAGGTAACGCAGTGGTTTTGATTTTTATTTCAATGATAGCTTTGCTAGTTGGATCTCGTGCGATCAGAAACAAGTATCATTGCTTTGAAACAAGCTATACTGACAATTTTAGTTTGAATTTTCTTCACTTTGAGGGCAGAACAATCCCTGAACCCTGAATATTTTACAAACTAAAATACTTCAAAATTTAACAATAATAGATTTATAGTAACGAGAAGCATTTTTAACTGCAAAGAAACAAATACAGGGTGTTTTTAGGAAAACGTTCAATAAATGAGTTTTTTTTATAATTTCTTTACATTCATCGCTCACGGCATTAAAACTTTCCATTAACAATTATTCTTAAAAATCATCTGTTATATTTTGCATTACCCATTGTATGTGTAACTAACGAAGGACAACATGGAGAGGACGATAGTCAGCAGGCAGCTGAAGCAATGGTCCAGTTGAGTGGAGTTGGCTTCTACACTCAACAGCCTCAAGGTTCCATTTGCAATTTACTTTGTCTTTTCAAAAAACCCCTTGATCCATCCAAATATTTCTGTTTTTATTGTATACACATTTTTGATTTAAGTGAATTATAATTTACTTATAATATTAATATCTTCCTTCCTGTCCAACAAAATTATACCCCTTTTTTCATGTTTAAAGATTGGAACCAATCAGTTTTCTTTTCATCATTTGGTTTTGTTGCTTAAATTTATTTTAGAAGCAAAATCTCTTTTTTTTTTTGTATGATTGGATCCAATCAAAAAAAATATTCTTTTTAAATTCTTGTCTGTAATCGATGTCATAAAAGGTTTTTTTTTTATATTATTTCTTTTATTCAGATGATTCGATCGATTTGGACCCTAACTATGACCCATCAGACTTCCTTAGCATGGGTAATCGATTACCGACGTCACAATCGCATACAGAACAGCCTTTGTCACAGTTCTTACCAAACAACGAACAACAATTCCCAGCCGAAGCAGAGACTGAACAAGTGCAACAAAGTCCGCAAGTAAGGGCGCCAGCTATGGAACCGGTTCCGATGCTAATGTCATCTGATATGACAGATAATGAAAACGTTGGTATTGATGAGGATCTTGCGATTTCTGATAGTGATGAAGAAGAGGATAATAAATTCCTTTTGGATGGAATGGTTAATACTGAGCCGACACCACATTCTCTTCCTTCGATGCCTCTACAACCCCTACAACCTTTAGAACATTTACAACCACCTCAGGATGAAGGTGGTAATAGCAATAATCTTCCAATAGAAGTAAGACCTACAGAGCCGCAAGAAGAAAACGATGATGACGGTCTTTGGTTTTAAGAAACTTGTTTTCGTTGAAAATTATGTTAAAATTGTGTTTTTTTTTAGTAATGTCCATGTGCAAAATGTAAATATAGGTATTTTGGTAGTTTAAACAATTATGTTTTACTGACGAATTGTGTTTTTTTTTAATATCTTCGCTTCGTCTTTTAATGAAAAAAACAAAACTGAAATGAACATGAACATGATTAATTTTTACTATCCATATATGTACATGTATATACCAGGGACGAAGCGACCATATATTGAGTGGAATGAGTGCTTCCGTTAAGCAATTCAAAAAATTATACGATTTTAGCAAAGAATAATTAATTCGAAACTGAGCTAATCGAATTTCATTTAATCTCTTCTGTAAATTAATAAATTCTCATTATAAAAGTCATTCAGAAAAAAAAATGTTAACTACAACCATTGTATATATACTCTTATAGTAATATCATGGCTCAAATTTTGTAGTACTAATAGTACTCACGAAATGTGCCGAAATTGGCGTTAAAATCGCTTAAATGCACAATAGAGACCTGGGGATAACGATGCAAGGAAAAATAAAACCAATTAGTAAGAGGGAGAGGAGAACATTGATTAAATTCGTACAACTATAATGGTAGTAAGGGAGTCAGATGTTTTTGTCAGTCAACAACGAGAATAAGGGGAAGAAAATGAGAAAATGAAAATATATGTTTTCCTATGGGCTTATTCTTGGGTTATGTTCTTCCAGTTTTTTTCAATGAGTTTTTGTTGCTTTCTTTTGATGGCTATGGGTATATGGTTTTTTGCACGATTTTGCAAGGTTACTATATTGGCAAATTGGTACCATGTGTATCATGTAGGTAGGTATGTATGTACATTTTTATAAATTAGTAGGTAGATATACTAGGTAGGTATTTAAAGAAATTAATTTGTTTTGCAAAAAAAAGTATGAAAATAGGTAGGTATGGTAGGTACACATGTACCTAAATATTTTGAATTGAGGTATGTAGGTAGGTAAATTAAAACTTGATATACACAGGTAGGTAGGTACGTAAGGTTATTTTAATCTATGTACCTACATAGGTATTATCAGTTAAAATAGGTAAGGTAGTTAGGTATGTATTAAAAAAATGAACAAAATTATTTTCAATTAAAGGTAGGCAGGTAGGTACCTACGTTTTTTGCACGAGTTTGCAAGGTTAATATATTGGCCATTGGTACCATATTGTATCATGTAGGTAGATATGTATGTACATTTTTATAAATTAGTAGGTAGCTATACTGGGTAGGTATTTAAAGAAATTAAATTTGTTTGCAAAAAAAAGCATGAAAATAGGTAGTTATGGTAGGTACACATGTACCTAAATATTTTGAATTGAGGTATGTAGGTAGGTAAATTAAAACTTGATATACCCAGGTAGGTAGGTACGTAAGGTTATTTTAATGTATGTACCTACATAGGTATTATCAATTAAAATAGGTAAGGTAGGTAGGTATGTATTAAAAAAATGAACAAAATTATTTTCAATTAAAGGTAGGTAGGTAGGTACCTACGTTTTTTGCACGATTTTGCAAGGTTAATATATTGGCCATTGGTACCATATTGTAACATGTAGGTAGATATGTATGTACATTTTTATAAATTAGTAGGTAGCTATACTGGGTAGGTATTTTAAGAAATTAAATTTTATATATATATACAATGGTTTCATTGTCAAAGGGGTAGAAAAGTTCATAATAACACTTGTGTGTTCCGTGTTGTGTTTGTTTGTCTGTGTGTGTGCAAATCGCATTGTCAACATGTAAATGTTTATGCATCAGATAAGGTGGGTGGTGTTTCGTTTACGAATTTAAAGTTGAGGATTTCGTGAGTGTGCAATTAAAACAAAATGATATGAGACAAGGAAATATTCTATAATCATGAATAAATTTGCTTAAAAAAAAGAAGTATACATTTTACGTTCAAAATTAAAGCATTAAAGCGATATTATCTTGAATAAAGGACTTTTAGTTTTAAGTTTAACATTGAGTGCTTCCGCTTCCAAAAAAGTCACGCCTCGTGCCTGGTATAAACATAGGTTTATAGGGCAAATTTTGAATTCGTAAAAAAAATCGAACTCCCGGGACAAACAGGACGCGGTCTGGCGGTGCGGTCGACATTTTTGACCGTCGCGTTCTTTGTCTTGTGTAGAATCACTTGTTGTTGTTCAAACAGAATGCGGACAAGTCAAGCGGCGATGAATAGAACGCGACGGGCAAATTTATTTTGTAAATTTTTACAAAGAACGCGACGGTCAAGCGTCAAAAAAGGCCAAATGTCAAAACAAACCTCTGAAATCAGCTGCATGTGAATTTATTATTTTGTATTGATTTTGGTAGTTCTGTTTAATTTATTTTTATTCGCTTTCCTTTCTAATGTTAACGACAAATTAAAGAGAAAATAATATGAGTGACATTGAAATACTGATCGAATTAGTTCGAACAAACATATTCATATATGATTGCAAGCACCCGGGGTATAAAGATGTTGCTAAAAAGACGAAGACATGGAGAAGAAATAGCTTCTTTTTTGGTTTATCTCATGAACCCATTTTTGTCTTTTTCTGGTTGCAAGTGTAAGCAGAAGAAGCACTTCATCTTCGTCAGAACTGCTGCTCCTCATATTTTTGTTTTATGTCGAATTCCTTACAACCAACAAAATTCGAATTTTTCTGAACAAATCGAATTTTTTCTAAACAAAGCGATTTTAATGCTGTCAAACAAATCTTGCGTTTTAAGCTAGATTTCACATCAAATCGCACACACACTATCAAGATTTGACATTTCTCATGCATCAAGATGGAATTAAATGTTCTCATTACAATTTTGTGACGAAGTTAAAAAAGAAAACGAATGTTTAAGTGTTCTTAATTGTTTAATATTTCAGTGAATGATGAAAAAAAGTAAAGATAATTGTGCGTATCTTCAAGAAACAAAAAATCCCATTAAAATAACATACAATTCGCGAGGAAAACACGTTGCAAAATTATTTTTCTTCGTCCCCTAGTGAAATATTCAGAATAGATCCTCGCTGCTGTGTGTGCATTAATTTTGGATTGTAATTTTTTTCCTTGATTACGCGCACAATTGTTTTTGATGTTTTTCAATTATCAGACGAAATATATTTAGGAATTCGACATAATGTCGAATTCCTTACAACCAAAAAAATTCGAATTTTTCTGAACAAATCGAATTTTTTCTAAACAAAATCGATTTTAATGCTGTCAAACAAATCTTGCGTTTTTAGCTAGATTTCACATCAAATCGCACACACACTATCAAGATTTGACATCATGATGAAATTAATGTCGAATTCCTTACAACCATTTGAAGTCGATTTCATTAAAAAAAATTCTTGGTAGAAGGAATTTAAAAAAAATTCAATTATTCATTGATATTTGACAATTTTCATACAATTCACAACGGTCTGCATTATTCTTAATGACCAAAACTTTTAGCGGTTGGGTGATTTAATATCGAATTTCAATTTGCATCAACTATTAATCATTTTCATCAACTATTAATGAGCTTTTGCAATGGCAGAAATATCTGCCTTTTTGGATTAACATGTAGGGTTATAGAAAATAATGAACAAAAAATTAACCGTTATAAACCGATTGTAAAAATTAGTTTACAAACGTTATAAATGTGATGATGTGATGTGTGTTGGAAAACACATTCGAATCGAGGGAGAGGAAGAATATATAAAAAAATCATCCGTTAGAAAATGATTGTATTTCAAAAATGTTGCAAGCTCATACTATATGTATATGTATGTACACTCCAATTCACTCGTTTGAATACAAATTTTTTTCAAAAAACTTTTAACGATTTCTACATAACCTTTTATAATTATGACAAATCTAATTATAGAATTTAATAAGTATAATATGGTGATTAAGATGCAGGAAGAATTTTGAATCCTTCTAAAAAATTGTTAGTCCTATGGCTCTTTGAACAATTTTAGTCACAAAATCGACCTTATTTTTTGTGTCATTTGTTTGAATGCACCTTTAAAAACAACCTAGTAGCTCATAAGATCGTTAAAAACGGTTAAAAATAGTATGCACAAAATCGAATAATAAATAGTTAAAGACATTTCATCGAGAATTTAACAATTTTGGCCAAAAGGAAGTGTTCTATCCGAAGAGAAAAATGCTCAAATTCGAGACTATCAGGACGATATGGTCATAGCAGTCGTTGTGAAGGTCACAACATTGGACTAAGTATGCAGCTACCTTCGATATAGGGATACCATTGAAAAAACAACAAACCGCAAGCGAACATGGCTACAATACCTCAGGAAAGACAACGCATACTCCGAAAAGCCTCAAATTCAACATTATCAGTCAACAAAATCAATGGTAAAACTGTAGTTAAAGCCACGAAAAATGCTTTTTATCAGATTTTCCGGGAAGACACATTTTAATAATCTGAAAACTAAAAAAGATCCACCGAAATCAGGCTGGTACAGATCTCATACGTGAACTTTTAAAGTTGATTTAAACTGGGTATTAATAGCATACTTCTCATGTCATGTTAATAAAAGCTTTACCCGCTGGGAACATCCAAATTGAACAAATTTGTTAAGTAAGAACCACCTGATACCATTATCTTTCACACCTTTTGTATTCACGTCAACACAAAATATATCACTCACTAATAGCCCTTCCACCCACACTAGCCCACTGTGTATTAATAGATGTCAAATTGAAAGTGGGAAAGAATTCCACGCGACTGACAAATTTGTGGGAAAGAAATAACTTCAGATTTTGCTTCCACACTTCCACAAAAAAAAGTGTGATAGAATGTGGGATAGAATTAGAACCATTCCTAAAATTCCTCATGTATTAAAACATGTCAAATCGTGTGGGATAGAATGTCGGGCTGTGTAGGGCTGTCATATTTTGTTTCCACACTATTCTACATGATTTGTTTCCCACTTTTTTGACATGTCCTAATACACAGTGGGCAAGTGATGTGGAATGCCTTTATACTACGTTTCCACCAGACACTAAACCGAGATTTAGCAAGATTATCACAAATCTCCTTGAAATCTACAAGATTTACCATACAAATTATAATCTCCTCAAATGAAGATTTCAAATAAAAGTCATTCAAATCTACTTGGAAACATTAGTTTGTCAAATCAAACAAACTTTTTTTCGGAGAATTATTGTGGAACCGACCCATTTTCGTTTATTGACAGATGGAAACGTAAACAATAACTATCTATCTCACTTCCGCTTCAAATCAAAAAAATGAAACACCATTTAAACGTTTTGCTATAATCCTCTTTTTGTGCAGTGGAAACACCAAACAAATCTCATTACCTAAATCTCGGTTTAGTGGTTGGTGGAAACGTAGTATTAAACACTTTCATAATGATAAAGGTCATAAAGAATTACAACCTTGGAACATAAATCGTACGTGGAAATTGTTAAATGCAGCTTAATACTACGTTTCCACCAGACACTAAACCGAGATTTAGCAAGATTATCACAAATCTCCTTGAAATCTACAAGATTTACCATACAAATTTTAATCTCCTCAAATGAAGATTTCAAATAAAACTCATTCAAATCTACTTGGAAACATTAGTTTGTCAAATCAAACAAACTTTTTTTTCGAAGAATAATTGTGGAACCGACCTATTTTCGTTTATTGACAGATGGAAATGTAAACAAAAACTATCTATCTCACTTCCACTTCATATCAAAAAAATGAAACACCATTTGAATGTTTTGTCATAATCCTCTTTTTGTGCAGTGGAAACACCAAACAAATCTTATTACCTAAATCTCGGTTTAGTGGTTGGTGGAAACGTAGTATAAAAGAGTCCTTAGGCCATAACAATTTCCCTGTATAAAGCTGGCTTTAGACTTTCGTTCTTCACTCGGTGTCCGTTGTTCGGTGTTCGTTCTACTCTCAACATCGAACAACGAAGAAAGCATTTACATTAGAAAGTTAAACTCTATTTACAAAATTGTTTATTTATATAACAAGGCTTCTTGTGCCATTCAGTAATTAAAAAATCTTTGAAAATGTCTCTACAAGTTGCACGACACTCCAAAACAATATTCATTTAAACAGTTTTCGCATTTAAACACAAGTTTTTCGGGTAACAACGAACACCGAAATTTCTGACCTGATTTGAATTTGCACGTTCTTCATTCGTTCTTAGTTCGTTGTTCGGTTTTCTCATTTACATTTTCGTTGTTCCGCGAACGAACAACGTACACCGATGATAACACCGAAAATCTAAAGCCAGCTTAAGATACAGTTTTATGTTCATACAGACAGAAAAAACACTCATTCACCTTTCATAAATGATAGTCCCGATCTACATTGCCCGATTTTTCCACGAAGATTTTTCCAGAAATCTTGTGAAATGTAGACACAGAACGATTTTTTCCATAAGATTTTTTCCATAAGATTTTTTCCTTGTCTTCTTCATTTTTTTATTGCTGTGCTCTTCATGTTTCATTGAGATTCACTCACACCATCAAACGAACGGCACACTGACACCGAACACACACAAAAAAATGGAAAGAAGGCGAAAGAGAACACAAACAGACTGGAAAAATCTTTCGAGTTTTGTGGTACAAACGATTTGATCCCTATCCCTCACTTTTCACTCCCTTCACCACCTACGAACAAAACATCGGATCTGGAAAAATCGTTCAATGTAGACCGGGACATATGGATCGGGTTTCAAAAAACGGGACACAACTGGACATGTATTATAATAATAGGTACCTATGTATTTTCGGAGTAAAACTTTTCGATTTGACAAAACTTTGCAGAAGCATTTTTTAAATTCCATTGGATTTCAAAATGAGTGAATCCTCAAGGACAACCAAATGGGAAATACACTACAGAACTTTGGCAAGAAAAAATACCCTGTATATTGTTTGTGCCTGTCCACATTTGATTTTTAATGCTAGGTGCAACCTGTGAGAGAGGTAGATTTTATGTGAGTGAAAAAGAGATGGGTAGATTCCACCCAAATTGCACCGTTGCGCCACTTTCAAACAATATTCTCGGATTCAACATGATAAATTTTTTATTGTGTGAGTGAAAGATAGATAGGGTTCAAGGGTGGGAGATAGGGATGGGTAGATTGAACTGAGAGGATTTACTCTTCATCGTATGGACACAACGAACATGTTAACACCAAGTATTAAAAATCCAATGTGGACAGGCACTAAAGCCAGCTTAACTTCAAGTAACGTTACGTTGACATTTCAAATTTGACAGATGATCGGTAATCATCCATAACCACATATCTTTCAAAATCTACAGATGATTCTGTTGACCTACGATATTTTATTTTGGTCAGGAAATATGCAGTAATATTTTAAAAATATCAGAATAACCAAATATAATCATACATCAACATCAACATCATCAACAAAGATAAACGCTTAATATGGCTGAAATTCAAACTAAATTATCAAACTCATACGAAAGATTTTGCGATTACATGCAGAAAGATACAAAAGGCGCAGAGGTGAGTGCAATTACGTATAATAAAAACTAAAAGCCGATGGCTGTTCAATATCAAAAGGTTTTTTTTTTTAAAATAAACAATTCGCTTTCATTTTTATTTGTTGTTACATAATTGTTTGGTTTTTACTAGATCGCAATATATACAGCATCGGGATTGCTTTTTGCATACGCTTATTACAAAATTCGTCCGGTAAGTGAGCACAGAATGAAAAAAAAATATTTTCAAGAAATAATTTTCTTTTACCTTAATAGATTTCAAAGTTTGGCAAAGGTACAGATATTCCGAAAATCTTCATTCGTGATAAAATCACGCAATATGGAAAAATTGATTCGATCGATCCGAGTTCAAAGAGTGGGCCATTTCTTTTGGTAAATCACAAACCACCATTGGGGTTCTTAGTTCCTTTCAGAAGACAGCTCCCAGTTAAGGTAAGTGCAATAGCCAGTGCCAATCGGATATGTCGAGACCAAAAGAATCAGAAATGTATTTTTATTCGTAATTCATATTGCAGCTTCCCGGTGTGGCTGTGAATGCTAATGGTTACTCCTGGCTGCAAACTATTGCTGTTGGCAGACGTATTGAATTCATTCCATTCTCCAGAGATGGTGATGACAACAGTGCTGTGTGTCGGGTTCTATTGGTTTGCCCAGAGAACAAACAGGTTTTTTTAGTGAACTTGCACATCATCTTCATCCGCACCTTTTATTTCAATTTTCCAGGGCCTAATTGATGCATCTGAAGCACTGTTAAGCTTGGGTTTTGGAAAGACCATAGAGCTACCGAAGACAATAAATGACGCAGAATGGCGAAAATACTACAAACACTTGGCGAAAGTTGAACAAAATGCGAAAGATCAAAGAATCGGTATATGGTCCACAAGGTAAACAACATATTGCTATATGTATAAAATCTTAACTTTTTTTTTTATATTTTTCAAGTCTTCCACCAAAACCATGGCCAATAAAAATTTCAAAGGAAAAACTACATTCGTTTATTTTGTCGCTCCTGCCAGCAGATAGGCGATTGCCTCAACTCGTTCGATAGTTTGTTAAAGCAACAGTTGCATTCATTATTAAAAGCATATAATATCAAACAATAAAATTAAATGGTATTTACCTTGGCCTTAGCGACTACTACTTAAAGTATGGTACTTAGCAGTCTGGCGTTGACTTCATCCAAACGAAAATATATATTTTATACTGGTTTAACATTAATTTTGTTTTTAATTTTAATTTTAATTTTAATTTAGTTTTTATAAATCTGATAATTGATGCATAAGTAATTTATTGTTTGTTCGGGAGCAGTTTTAAGCTTCAATTCCTCTCTTTAGATGTAAATTTATTTACTTTGTGTGAAAAGGCGAATTCTTTTCTCATACTTCCATTTAAAAAATAACCAATTCTTGATTCAATTTTGAAATTTAAAAATGTATTCCTGAAAAATATTAAAAGTCCACTCGAGCGGTTATGGCTTGTGGCCACTGTAAGTTCTTACGTTTGTCAATGCCCAACTTATGAGGCAAACTCTATACGCCGTATAAAAAAAGACGTTTGCCTGCACGTGCCCAAGTTGTTCAAACCATCTATGTATGTTAGGGTGTCCGTTATTTCCCAACGCTGGAGGTCTGGGTTCGCTTCCCAGCCTCGTCCACCTAAAAACTAAAAAGTTTACTGCCTCTTGCGAGGAATTGACAAATCCTCCCAGAGTATCACTTGTCACGAAAGTGTGCTTATCGTCTAGCTGTTCGGATTCGACATAAAATTGTAGGTCCCTTCCATTCCTGTCGAAAGGCGCACACAGGAATGGTTGCGAGTTGTTAGTCACTCATTCTTTTGAATTGCACACTCCGTCAAACGAAAGTTTATGCCGAAAGAAAAAAATATTGACCAAACAAAATTTTTTCCGATGCTATTTACCCGTGCCTCTAAGATCATACATTTCCCATACAAATTTTTGTATGGGAATTTTGCACTTTTCACATTTTATTTTTTTTTTTTTTCTGGAACTATAACAGTTATTGTGGGATATCGTGAATAAAATTTCCCACGGAACTTGACCCATCTTTTAGCATTGGAAATGCTAACAACTTTCCTTGTAGGCTCGAAATTTGTCCATCAAAATGATAACCCAGTTGATATTGAATATTGATTTTCGATGCCAATAAATTCCCAATTTTCGACGATGGGGAAAATTCCGTGGGAAATTTTATTCACGATAGTCCCCATTCTAATTTTTTTTGGGAATTCTGATGATTTATTGGTCCTTTAAAAACGGCATTTAAAATGTATTAAAAAAATTTAAATTATAATTTATTTCGATATCTTAAGTTAATAAATACATTAATAATATATATTTTTCTCTTATTTTCTCTCTCGAACTTCAGCAGTTTTTGTTGTTTTTTTTAATGATTATCATAAAGTTATAAGTTTTTTAAAAAATTGCATTCAAAAAAGTAATGAAAACGAATTAGAACAAATTTATTTCGATTTTTCAAAATATAAAATATTTTTATTTTTTTATCTTACCAAATAAAGTTTTTTTTAAATGATTTGTTCTGACCAATATCTTGTTTAAAAACCACATTCAAAAATTAATAAAAAAAACTTTTTTTGGTAAGCAAAAAAAAAAATAAAATTTAATTTCGTAGATTTTTGGACTTCAAATAATAAATATGTGTATTCAGTAAACGGGGAGCTCAGTCAGTTAAGATTTAAGTTTAGTATGTAAGATATTCTATGAAAGTCAAATGTACTTGTTAGAGTTAATAAATAAAGAAAATAAAAAAAAAGAATTGCTCTGGAAAAATCCTCTAAAAATATTGCCTTCGCATGTCTCTGAGATATCATCAACCCAAACACACCTGTTGAATTCAAGTTGAAAATAAATTATGATTCAAAAATATTTGAATTTTGAAATCCCAGAGTTGTCAATGTCAAGGCAAATGTCACTTTCATATACATTTCTTTGACGGTGTTCAGATTGGACTGACTCCTCCGAATTTACAAAAGAGAACATCAAAAAAATCTACAAATTTTTAATTTTTTTTTAAATTTTCTACTTTTCTCCTTTTCTAACTATGAAGTGGGAGTGAGATAAATTTCAGAGAAGTCAAAAATAGTCGGAACAGTCAGTCCAATGTGAACACCGTCTTTAAGTTCTGCCAATGAAGATGTTTTGGCAAAGACAACATTTTCCCAGCAGATGAAAGGCAATTATTGCTTTCCATCGTCGAGTAAATAAATGTTGACATTTCGCCTTTTTGGGCAATAAGCGAGTCAGTTTATTGCCTGTAATAAGGACTAAATTTTTGGCATTTTGTAGAGTTTTTGATTGGTCAGCTTATGAGAGCTGAAGTAAGATGACTTTCAGTTACGTTTTGTGAAAATTATAGTAAGGTACATTTTTTCCCGACTGAGAACTCAGAGATGCGAGCTTTTGCATATTAAATATAGGTTTCCCATACAAAACTGACGTTTTCAGATGCTTTTGTGTTAAATGACATATAAGTTAAGTACTTAATTTTCAGATATTTCCATATTTATCCATTGAACGTAACCGCATTGACGGTATTCACATTCGACTAGGCCTTAACTACATATAACTACTTTTGTACAAAAGTGAGAAATTAAAATGCTCGTTAAATAAACATTCTTGCAAAAAAAAACATACGAAAATTGTTCTGACACATAAATTAAACCACCATTTTCCATTATTTTTTTGCAAGCAGGTGTCTTCAGGATAGATATTTGTTTCTCCTATGTGGTTAGGGCTTTCTCCTCCGATTAAACGAAAGAAAACGTCAACATTTAAAATTTGGACTGACTATTTCGACTATTTTTGACTTCTATAAAATTTATCTCATTCCCACTTCGGCTAGAAAAAACAAAAAAGTAGTAAATTAAAAAATTTAAAATTTGTGGATTTATTTTAACGTTTTCTTTTGTAAATTTGGAGGAGTCAGTCGCGAGTACCGTTAAATGTTCATAGATTTTCTGTGACGTTCTCTGACAGCTGACAGCTTTTCTATACAAAAAAAGGCTCTCCATACAAAACTGGCATTTCATATAATTTTGCGTTCAACGACAAAAATTAAGTACCTACTTTATTTTCAGCAGTAAGTTATCAAATTTTTGCATTGTTTTATATGAGAATTCTAGATTTTTATATGCAAAATCTGTCAAAACGTTACTAAACGTCAACTGAATGTCATCTATCTTTTAAAGTCAGATGGCCAATCAGGTGGTTGAAAAATTCTTAATTTGATGTGATGAACGCACATACTACGTTTTCACTTAGCCAAATGAGGTAATTTCGTTGCAAGTTTCGAAATGAGTTCCGAAATTACATCATTTCCCATACAAATTCTCGTTTCCAAATGAGCTAATTTCAAACAAATTTGCACGAAGTACATTGCAAATAAGGTGAATGCATATAGCGAAATTTTTAATTGTGTTTTTTCTTTACTCACAACAATAAAGTGCTTTGGCATCATTTTCGGTATCGATAACACCCCAAAGCTCTCAAACTTGAAAAAGCTTTTATCGATATTTCTTGAATTCGTTGACAAATCGAAGCGAAATTCCTTCACATTTTGACAGTTCTCTTTTGATCCTGAAACATTCAAGGTCCACACGGAAGTGTGTGTTTTTTGTGTTATCGTCAATCGGTGCTCCACTGCATTAAAAATTGAATTTTTTCCAATTTCTGTCCTGTGTCAAAAGTGTTACTGGAGTGTTAACAAATAAAAATCTTGAAGAATACAAATTTCAATTAAATTATTCTTACAAGAAATAAATCAAAGTGCAATTAAGTGAGAAATACAAAAAAGAAAGAAAGGAAAAAAAAAATTAACCAATCAATCAACCAACACCCATCGACTACTATAGTATATAAAAAAATCTGAAAAGGAATACCTACAATCTTGCAGCATAAAATCAATTATTTGTCGAATTTCCTAAGGATTATAGAATTTTTATCGCTTCAACAAACAAAAAACCTTAAAAACAGCAAGGTAAGTAGATTTTTTTCCATCTGAAAAGAAGATTCTTCTCGAAGAGAAAGACTGTCCAACGCCATCGGCCACGAAAGTAATCGAATAAGAAAAATCGATGACGTCATAGTTCCCATTGAATTGAAGGGTTATCGTGGGAACGTGGATCCACAGCCCCAAGAGCAGTTGGTTGGTGGGTTGTTATAATATGCAAAAGACTTTTTTTTTTCAAGTCCAAGCTGCTAGAGTTGGAGCTGGAAATAGGGAGAGGCGTAGTGAAGTAAAGGCAGCAAATTACTCATGAATCGTCATGCCATCATGGACCATAGTAAATCATATCAATATCATCATCGTCGACCCTAGTCGCACTTGACATGGGTTCGATTTCGATGGATAGAAAATACATGATGTATTCGTTTTCGGTTGAATAGCAATGAATAGGCAGTTCCTTATCCGATTCATTTTTGCACCTTATGTGATGTTCTGGGTTGGTTTGGTCGAAAGGGTGTCTGCTTTGCTGCTGGGTTGTATGCTAAGCTATTCAACTTTGTTTGCTGTGCGCCTACTCTGCATGAATATTTAGTGGCAGCGGTGCAGGGAGAAAGCAGTCACACGGTCGAACTAAAAAGCGTCCTTGCATAAGAACTCGCAAGTGGCAAGCGCCAATTTATCTGACTTGGAATTTCGAAAGTCATGGAAGCTCTGCTACACGTCTAAGTATTGCAATTATATTATGTTGAGCAATAAAAGAGCCAATTTTGCCATCATTTTGCTTGGGTTCCATATTGAGATTTTCAATAAGTTTTAATTATTTTTGTAGCAAGTTTAGGTACTAATGATAAGCGATAGGCATTGGAATATGAAAAGGTTTTTGTATGATGCGCAGGCTCAAAATGAAAATTATATTTTTTTGGTTTTTGCCCTGGAGGAGTATATTTTTTTTTGTATTTTAATCTTTGTTGTAGGTATATATAACTGCGCTCTGTGGAAATATTTTTGTCTACACTACTTTTTTTTTTGCTATGGTATTGTCATATTGGTAACTTTGAGATTTGAGGCAAGTGTTGCCAATTAGGTCAGGTTCATTACGATTGTTTAGATTTTTTTTATTTAGGTATTTCAAAATTCTCAATTTAATGTTTTCAACCACCATATCAATTCGTAAGCCTTTTCATTTGTGGCTGTAATTGATTTTACTCTGCAATTAGAAAGGAGAATTAAATGAGATATGTTTTTGGGAAGCAAACCCCTAAATTTTGATTAATGTTTACCAATTGGGCTTGATTTGGCATATTCTTAAACAAAAAAAGACGTTTAACTGCAATATAACAAGTTTGATAGTATCATGTTTTCAAATTATGAACCTAGTTATTCGTAGAACGTACCTAATGAATTAATTTCAAAATGTTTTTTATCGTTGTGGGTAACTATGGATTATGTGGAACATTTTTTTTCCTATACTTAATTTTTATGATCACCTTTTTATTATATTTAAATATACACAGTTATATTCACAAGAAAAAAAGACCGAAATTTATATTGATTTTAGCTTTTTTCATTTTTCTAATAAACGATACACAATATACCTATGTACTTATTTTTCTTTACATTTAACTTTTAAGAGATCAAACAATGAATATGAAATACAATGAATTGAGAAAATAAATGGTTAGATTGGTGTTTTTTCATCGGTAGTCATCGTCTTCAGCACTCCATTCCGTTTTCATAGATCCAATCCCTATCCGGAATCTATCCTCAACGGCGAATAAGTTGTGTACACTGTCATCGTACTTGAAGTAACTGGCCCGGTACAGCTGGATCCGAAATCGGGGCCGGAAAAAACACACAACGACTAGATACACCATAAAATGCTTGATTGCACCGATATTTAAGTACTCAGCATCGATATAGTGCAGCAACATTTTTCTTTTCAATTGAACACTAGAGTCACGATCGTATCAAGTTTGTTTATCGAATGAAAATGCGCACCGTCTTTGCCGACAACATAAACGTCTATTAATAATAATAATAGAGTTTCAGCAACCATTTGGGCTTAAGCCAAGAGTACCTATCTCTGCGCAGAGATAAGGGTCTATATTTGCCCTAGACCGCGAGAAAAAAAATCAATTTATGAGGTACCTATAAAAAACCTTTAAAATTATAACGAAATAAATACAAACATTTATTTTATAATAAACTTTTTTTCAAATAACAAATAAGTTTGAATATTTAAAAACATCGATAATTAGCTCAGACTTCAACTCAGTTGGTAGACTATTGAACAAATTAAATCCCGAATGCATAACAGAATTCTGGGTACTGCTTCTGATGCATAATTTTATCTTGATCACATCCGATCAATTGTATCGATCGTTAAAACATTCAAACACACTTACAATACATTCGTTATACCTTATTTAGCAACTAAAATATTCACTATAAATAATTTATTTGGCAGAACAACGTTTGCCGGGTCCCCTAGTGATTCTCCAATAAAATTCTCTTTTGGTGTCCCGACCAAAAATTCTTAAAAGAATTGAAAAAATATTTCGGATTTGATAACAACGAAAGCAACGTTTCCAACCTGTCCAATTTCTAACATTTTCAAAAGTTCAACAGTCTTTGTAATTCAAACAAAAGTTTTTTAAATAAATAAAAAAAACAATTTGATTGGATTTTAGTATTAAATAAACTGCACGACTGAATCGCACAGAAGGTTGTCTAAAAAAATATTTTTTTATAAATGTATGTAGGTTTAAACAAATTAATACAACATTTTTAAAAATAAAATTTGGTTTGCCAATTTTGAGTACTTGGCCCCGACCAAGAATTGTTAACCAAATAAAAAAAAAATATTTTTAAGTCAAAAACTGCGTAAGAATCGTTTCTAACTGGCCCATTTCTAAATTTTAAATATTTTCAGGTATTTAATAAAAACAAAATAATATATATTGTCCAAATGACATTTCCGTCGCCGATTTCTTGTTTGCTTTTAAATACAAAAATTATAATTTTACTGGTTTCCAGGATTAAAAATAAGTAGTTAAATACAATTGCCTGAAAAATTAAATTTATTTATTTAAAACAATTAACTTAGAAACTTTCTAACATGTGTCTCCAGGTATTTGCATCATTTACGTAAAAAAAAAAATTTTTTTGAAATTCAAATTAACAGGCTTCAATTTTTAGGATTTAGGCCGCTCCCTGACTTGTCGGTACGGTATCGGTAAGCAGTTTATCTTACCGTACCGAAAGCATACCGATACTGATACCGATACTGCCTTTGTCTCTTCACTTGTCGGTATACTTTCGCTATTTAATCTATTAACTCAGAATTAGAATTGCAAAAGTACTGGCGACACCGATATATTCAACAAAATGTGTTTTGTCGGCTATTTGTTGCAGCCAAAGAACTTTCACAGGATGATGGATGAAAGGATCCAAACCATGTACAAAATTAATATATTTCCTTTCTTAAATATTCTTTTAATTTATAATTGTACAAAAACTCGTGATTTCCAACTTCCAACACAAGTTTAACGTGAACGTCCATTCCTGCCGATGACATTTTTCACAATACAAGCGGTAAATACCGATTGCTTACTGCCTATTCGTACCGCGGCTCGGTATACCGCATGCATACCGTACCGCTACTGCACCGTACCGACCTATTCAGGATGCACCCATTGAAATGCATGTAATCATTACACAAGCGGTACAGAATGATTTTACCGAAACACAAGACAAGTCAGGGAGCGGCCTAAACTCCTGTTTTACTAAACTAACTTTTAAATCAAATGGTTTACTAAATACCACTTCTTTTCTTATAACTGCTAAATAAAATATACATAAGTTTACTGAATTACAATTTTTCTTATAAAAGCAAACATCAACCATTGACTTGACTAAATTAATACACAAATATTGACTCGAATCAAAATTTAGTTTAGTTTAATGTAATACAAAGATAATCTGAAATGACTATCATTTACGGTGCTATTTCCAAGACTATAGCTAGTGTTATCTTTATATTTTATACTAAAAAGCGTCAGTTTTCTCACCAACTTCTCTATTTAATTTGAAGATAGCATTGAAAAATGACGTCTACAATTTGTCTGAGATAAGTTAACACATTTATTCCATCTCAGCAACATTTGAAGGTTTTTAAGCTTTAACTGGCTTTTCAGTTTTTCTGTTTAATTTTTTTATTGAGTTAAATAATTTTCATCTATTTCAAATTAAACTCAGTTGCACAAAATATCCATATGTATCTAGCTTTATAAACAAAAATAAAACTTAATTGTATATTTTTGTGTTAAATGAACTTCAAATTATTGTAACATTAACAAAATACCTTCGTAAAACAAGTGTGCTATGGTGATTAAATTAGTAAAGTTTTAGATAAAAAACAAACTGTTTTTATTGAATTTATCAGAGCGAAAAATCTTTCTCATTTTCAACAGGTCATTCATATGTATAGACTGTAAGTTATGGTGACTTCTTAAAATATTTTTCATTAACATTTTGTGTATGACATATGTATATGTTTTTTTTTTTTAATTTGAGGTATGAGTAAGATAAATGAATCATTGTAAATAAATCATTAAAAATTAAGTAGGAAAGCTTGCAGCAGGTGATTGAAGAGTAGATGTATATTTTTTTTTTATTTATTCACACGAAGTTCATTGTTTTTGTTATGAAACTGTTGTAGGGTACCTTTTTTGGCTTAATACAAATTGTATTATATATGACATGTCTGTATAAGAATAAGCTTTGTTCAGCTACCTATCTCATCGCGGATATAGAAAAAAATGATACCAACTCATAGCCAGCCTTAAAATTAACAAAACCGCTGGTCGGACAAGGTTTTTCAGATGACAATGTGTAGAAAACTCACTTTTCCGGTTGTATTTTTGTCTAAGGGTACCTAAACCATGATGGATTTTTATAAATAGGGTATCAAATGAAAGCCTATACTCCTCTTATTACAAAACCAGTGGACGGACAGACTTTTGTTCGTTGATGCCACGAGTCCGACCAGTAAACCTATAATTTAGACCCAGGTGTCTACGCCCCAATATGACTTTAAAAATGAAGAACTAAAACTCAGTACTTAGTTTATAATTTCAAAATATTTGAAGCTATTTGTGTAGTATACCAAGTTAATTATCTTATTAAAATATATAACCAACAATTTGTAATTAAAATCGGTCTGTATTTATTGAGCCAAAATTGTCTTAAACTGTAGATTAGTTAAACCTGGGTCTATCTGCGACTATGAATATGCCCCATTGAGTTTTAGTTCTTATTTTTTAAAGTCATATTAAGACATTAAATAAATTTAAAATTACTAACACTGAATTTCCTATTGCATATGTACAGTACATGTATTTTGAAAATAAGATTCAAAAAAATGCAATCAAATAAAAAAATAGATGCCTCCGCTGGTTGCACATTTTCTTAACCATTTTGGTAAACAATTTCACAATATTATACCATTGACATACTTTTAAAAGCTGTATTTTATTTTCTCCCGGATTCGATTCAAGCAGGGGCTAATACAATGCAGCTATAAAATATAAATTTAAACATTTCTAAGACCCGTGCATAGTAGGTAGTTAATTACTATTAGGTAGGTATATATTGAGAAAATTAAACTATTCAAGAAAATACATACACAGTCATTGCTAAGGATCTGAAAGAACATTTCCTTAGACAGACCGCTTAACGGTGAAGATAGCTGCTAGGCAAAATATTCTATTTAACTTGGACGATGATGGCCAACAGGGCCGTCCACCCGATCTAAACGAAGTGCGGTAGGCGATACCGAAACTTTTTTCGTGCAATGCGGTACGGATGGAACAACCAGCCGAACTATTCAAATCAGCGGGCGCATACACCAACTTATAATGGAACCATCGATAAAAAAGGAAATGCTCTGAAATGCGCCATCTACAGAGGAATAAATCTACTAAACGTCGCATATAAAATCGTATCGGCTATCCTATGTGCCCGCTTAAAACCTTGTACCACCGATCTGATCAGTGAGCTTTAATGCCACGCAAGTCAACTGTAGATCAAATGTTCACATTCCGACAGATTTTAGAAAAAAAAATCCAGGAATGGCTAAAATGGGATTGGAGGGTAATGAGGATAAAACGTAGTATGTATGTGCTGTCATCTCAACATCGCCGGGGCAAAACGTCACGATGAATAGTATATAACTTCAAAGTTGTTCTGAGCTCAAAATGTTTTATCACATCAGGTTTTATAAATATTGTGCCCTATTGCGGTTGTCGATCAGCTATCGCACTTTCAACGATCATAACCATCGGCTGATTTTTCAGACTGGATTGACCATTTCGTGAAATTTGCATTAAAATTGTTTACTTTTATAAAAATATCACTTAAACTAAAAAATTGATACAATCGAAGATTGCTTAAATGACAAGAGACAAGAAATGGAATTTTAGAGACCAAAAAACGGTGGCATATAAGAGATTCATCTTATCCCTTGGAGTTAGATTATAAATTGTACGGATTTACTTGATTTTGTAATTTTGTATATTTTCATTTAATTTTGTTTTGTAGCTTTGTTAACTATTTTCGATTATCAAAGTCGACAACCGCAATCGACAACCACAATACCGATTTCTCAATTTGCCGATCGTTGATCGCTCGTTAGCGATTATCGATCGACGATTGACAATTAAAAAATAAAGGTTTTTGTCATCAAAATTGCTACGAACTCTAAAACTTTCTAATTACCAACTGATATTCCTATCAGAATAATCGGTATTTTTAAATTTGTAAGTTTAGAGTACCTTGGAAACCTGTCTTGAATGAACAATGTTGTAATCAGACTCGAATTAAGTAATCAAAAAGTTTCTTTTTGCAGATTTTCGTATACTTACTTTGTAGGGAAGTTTTTCATGTTTTATTGCTCGGGTTTGTCTTTGAACAAAAAAAAAAATATATACATATACAGGGTGTCCAGTAAATAATGGATAACCTTGGAATGCCTCACAGTAGACTTTATGACCGTCCTGAAAACTAAAAAAAAGTCTATCCCAACCACAAGAAAAGATATGTGAATTTTTTTGTTCAGTGCATTATTTTTTTCGTTACTTTACGTTTTTGAATACCGTGACTCCAAGTGAATGAATTCTACCGTTTTTTTTTTTCGTAGCAATATTAAACATTGTTTGTGCCAAAACATAAGAAGACAAAAATTATAATAACTGTTGGAATTCTTAGAGAAATAAATTATTGAACTTTGATTTTCGATGCCAAATGTGAAAGAAAATAATTTTTGAAAAAGTTAAATCATCTCTGGTATGAAAAAATGCATGAATACCTAAGTGGCCAACTATTTTAAAAATATTCGTGTCGAATGCGGATTTCAAAATGGTATAAAGTCAAAAATCTACCATGTTGAACGCATGATATTATTTGCGCGTTTAAATTGCAAAATTTTTAACACATTTGTTTTTGCTGAATTGACTCTCTTGTTGCTGATTTTTACCAATAACTTCCTATTGGTTCAAGATGCAATAATAAATTATACCATTTTGAAATCCGCAATCGACACGCATATTTTTAAAATAGTTGGCCACTTAGGTAGGTTTTCATGCATTTTTTCATTCTTCTATGAGGCATTCTAAGGTTATCCATTATTTACTGGACACCCTGTATGTATATAACATTTATGAAAAAAATGTTTGGTAAGAATGACCAGTTAAGGGTGGTTTGTTTATAAAGTGTTACAGATATTACGAGAAGTAAATCTTAACAACTAAGTGTGGTTGGGTGTGCAAATTAAAATAAAAGTGTAATCCATTTTCCATTATACGCGAAGGCGATTTCTACCCGCAAATTTTTGAATGTCTTAATGGCAACATATTTTATTTTTTTTGCTCTTTTCCAAAAATATGGACAATCGCTCCACGCAAAACTAATTAATTTGTTTATACTTTGCCGTTAAGACAGTTTATAAAGTTTTTCGCTGTTACACCCTCTGACCGTGCTTGCAAACTCACCCCCTCTCCATCACTTTTCGTTTTTGCAGCGAATTCAATATTCCGAACTTCCAATAGACGTCAGTGGCATACAAGCACAAAGAATAATCGAAAAAAAAAAAAAACACCAACTAATTTTGAACGACGCGAATAATAAAGTGTGATTTATTTAGATTTATATATATTTCGTAAATATATCACTTGGAAATTACCTAACAACTATGACTTACGATAATTCAATACTTAAAACATAATTTTCGAAAGGAAAATCTTTGTGAAAACAGCGTGTTTTTTTGTCATAGTAGGTTAAACGTAATGCTCTTAATTTCCACAAGTATGGTACATAACACAATGAAAATCGCAGTTTTTTCGTTTTTTTTTTTGACGTTTTCTTTTGTAAATTCGGAGGAGTCAGTCCAAAAAAATCCACAAATTTTTAAATTTTTTAAAATTTACTACTTTTCTCCCTTTCTAACTATGATGTTGGAGTGAGATAAATTTCAAAGAAGTCAAAAATAGTCGGTCAAATGTGAACACCGTCAATAATAAATCAGTAGAATTGAGAGTTTGTTTTTTTTCACGATCATTTGACGTTCTCCTTTGATTCTTCTTTGTTTCTCTTCTAATAATCTAATAGTGGACATCCAAAGATAGTTTCTGGAAGAGACCCTTTTCAATATCGGCATGACTCTTTCTCTTTTTGTTTCCTTAATTTGGTTAATTTAAGGGGCCCTGCACACGAATGTAACATTGTCTATATTAAGGGTAACCTAACTTCGCCAACTTTATCCAAAACTGAGATATAAACATGAAATAAAACAAACTTGCAATAAAAAAAAAAAAAAACATTTATCATACTTGGGCGAAACCCATTGAGTTAAAGTCACTTGACCTTTTAACAGATTTAATTTTGTTTCTGAATTTGTTCATATGGTCAGGGCCAAGGATACCAATAGCCGCATTCGTATACAAATTTTGCTCATAACTTGAAAAACTTCCAGCCAAAGCATAACATTTTTTCTGTGCGTATGATAGTGCTGCGTTAGGCCCACATTTTCTTTAAAACAATTTTTTGTATATATATTACAGTTTTCGAACTACGGCCTTTCAAAGGTGTCTTATAACGTTACAAAATTTGGAAGTAAATGTAACGTAATAAGATACCTTTGAAAGGTCGTAGTTCGAAGACTGTAGCAGAGATTGGCCCTGCCCATATTCGTTATTATAAGAAACCTGATCACGAGTATCTATTATTTAGGTGCACAAATTAAATCAAATTACCCTAGAATAAAATAATAATAAAATTCACAGTATCTATGGTTTGTGCTGTGATTTTTATAATAGTCGGTAAACATCGACCAAAATTTGCGTCTTAGAAGGGTATGACTGACAGCATCTAACTATGAGCCCATCTGTCATCATGCTTGAGTTGAGGGCACTTGAACTTGGGCTTTTTATTGAATTATATTCAATTACTCCACTTAAACAGAATTAATTTTATTTTTAAATGTCTTCATGTTCGTTAAATTAGCGTCATATAATATTAGGAATAATTTCAGTCATCTAAGCAATTTGTCCAACTTTAAATTTATAATAAGAATTATTTATTTTAATTGACAAATTTATCGAAAATGGTCGAATTTCGACCACTGGGCGATACTAGTCCATATTAAAATCCATTTCATTTTTGTTTATTTTGTACAAGACTTCAATTATTGTCATTCGCAAAATTATTTATGGTATAGTAGGTACCTATGTACCAATACCTATGAACTTTGTTGTGGTAGGTTGGATACATAATTCCTTGTATATATCCTACATATGTATGTATGTATAATATAATCTCATTCCTTCAAACTAAAATTGATTTTAACACGGGGATGGTTATTTGTTTGTTGTGTGCAGGTAGGTTCAAACCATTCATTTAGAAAACAAAACAAAAAATCTTCCCATCATGGTTGCAGGTTAAGTTGTGATGTATTTTTAAATTATTTCAATGAGGAAATTTAGTTCATAGCGAAAAAGTTTATACAAAATTGTAAATAAATTCATGGGTATCTACATAATTGTAAATCGAGAAGTCCCACGATATATTTTGAGCAATAATTTATAAGCAAGTATGTAACATGTTTAAAAAAAACACACATATTTAAGGCGGTTATTTAGAACATTTTTGATGAATGGTTTGATTTTGAAGGTAGGTAGGTAAACTGTATGTAAGCACTAGATACATATGTACATACCTACATATGTATCTATATATATGTGTGATGTGTCGCTTTATGTTGAAGTTTTTATGCCTGTTTCACGGGGACCAACGTGATCATCAGACAATATTTACTGGGACTTAGTGCAGAGTTTCCCAAACGTTTTTAGTTTTTATTAGTAAGAGCAAAAAATTCCGGTAATTATGGAACACAACGTCGTTCAAGGTGGCGGTCTCGTCTGGCTACGTATTTATTTATTTATTCATCAATCAAAAACGTAGTAGCGCATTCTCTCACTCCAATTTTCCAAGACCTTGTTGATGGTTTCGGGTTGTAGCTCACGGATTTCTTGGATAATATTGGTCTTAAATGCTTGATTCGTATTAGGATTGTTGGCATAACATCGGTCCCTCACGGTTCCCCACAACAAAAAATGTCCAAAGGCGTCAAATCGCAGCTCCGAGGCGGCCAACTGCCATCGCCAAGACGGCTGATAACACGATCAAAAGATCGATTGTGGCATGGGATGTGTGGCATGGCGCGCCACATGGCGCGAAAACTCGGTTAACATGACTGTAACGCCCACCGTTGACCGAAAACGTTGTTTTTTTCGAAGAGAAATGGTCCAATAAGGCCACCGTACACAATCCCCACCAAACCGTCACTCTCTGTGGATGCATTAGCTTCTCAACAGTAACGTGCGGGTTTTTTTAACGAAGCAGCCGAGATGAAAATACGCCTCGTCAGAAAAGATGATTTTGACACAACACTCGCTTTGGAAATAAGTTTTCAATATTTCCCAACGTTGTTCAAGCTTAAAGCGTCTCATTTCGTTCCGCGGATGATTTAAAAAAAAACCACTAGATGACCCATCCTTTACAATTGAGCCCAATTTTCACAATTGAAAGAAAATAAAACAATGATAAAACGAATTTGCTAAAAAATGTAGATCTGCAAAATCAATTTTAAATCACAAAATAAATCAATTTATTTACCCAATGTTGGAACGTAAAAATTGTCAAAATCTGACAGATCTAAATCCAAACAAATTGTTTTTATTTTTTTTTTACCAACGGAAAACATTTTAAGTGGTCCAGTAAATAAAGGTTTTTACATAAACAAAATTCAACAGTTTTGAAACTTGACACACTTCTGATTAGATACCTAATGAATCCGACCAGAGCGCATGCGGCAATGAATAAAAACATGTATGTAGTTGTTTCTTTTTCTTCAGGTTTACATATCTTTGAGAAATATAAAATATAACTCATTGAGTTTTCTAAAAGAAAAAGAATTTATGCATTTTTTTCGTATCTGTTATCTGTTTTCCAATAAAAGGTGTTACTTTGATATTCAAAGAAAGATTGCATTTTTTGAGATAAATGATCGGATGTTTATTTCAATGTAAAGAG
This sequence comes from Melangyna quadrimaculata, assembly GCA_949320155.1. NCBI lineage: Eukaryota > Metazoa > Arthropoda > Insecta > Diptera > Syrphidae > Melangyna > Melangyna quadrimaculata. The sequence goes on from OX439483.1 coordinate 380,746,876, forward strand.
GAAAGTATGATATTATAATGGAAAACAATATCAGCCAACTGGTCGCCACGGCTATGCTAACACAACAATATCCTTTTCATGAGATTTTCCTTCACCTAAACGCAAAGTGGCTGCTGTATGCCCTCAATAGCTACACGAATTCCATCTTTGAGGTATTGAATCGACGCTGGGCGTAGACCTTATCTTTCACGTGGCCCCAAAGGAAGAAGTCGCAAGGTGTTAAATCACAAGATCTCGGTGGCCAATTATGATCACCTCTTCGAGAGATAACACGGTCCGGAAACTTCTCTCGTAAAAGATCGATGGTTTCGTTGCTTGTGTGGCACGTAGCGCCGCCAGCCGTCTTATTGAAAGTAAACGTTGTCCAGATCAATACCATCCATACAAAATTATTAATCATCTCTCGATAGCGCAATCCATTCACCGTAGCTGTTGCTCCAGCCTCATATTTGAAAAAGAAATTCCAATGACCCCGCGTGACCATAAACCCCACCAAACAGTTACTCGTTGAGGATGGGGAGGCTTTTCAACAATAAATCTTGGGTTTTCCGAGGCCCAGATGCGACGATTTTGCTTGTTGACGTAGCCACCGATGTGGAAATGGGCCTCATCAGTCAAGATGATTTTTCGATGAAATTCCGGATCATGTTCATGCATTTTTTATAGTGAATTTTAATAATTTCAATGCGTTGTTAAGCGTGTTTCGTTCCATTTTTATTAATGGCGTAGTTTCTCCTTGTCAAATGTCAAAAAATTACCGCTTCGAAAGTGACAACTACCGAAATAGCGGGGCTATTCAAAATAACACCTCTTATTGGAAAACCCTTTACAAAATTACTCTAGCGACATTTAAGAGAAACATCAATTTTGTTTGTTTTCCCATTTATCTTGGAAACTGTTTCTCGTATCAAAAAATAATCTTTCGCAAAAATAAAGACAAGAAAATTTTCTACAAAATCGATTATTGGTACTCTCTGTCTCACTTGATTAGGGACAAAATGTTTTTGTTTTAATTTTACAATATTTTTCAAACCATTGGATAATTAAACAATCATTTCAGGATATGTAGTGATCATGTTTTGGTGTCATTGTATTGAAAATTTCCTGTCTTATGAAGCTTTTTCTGAGATTTATCCTTTTTTTGTCTCTCTTGATTACGGACCAAAGGGTTACTACACCTGTTATTATATTTTGAATTAAATAAAAGTGCATTTCGAGTATGTATGAATAAAAAGACCGAGCGAATGGAGCAAAAAGCATAGCGCAGCCAACTTCACCATTTTTACGATGATAGAGAACGCGAAAAAATGGGTCTTGCAATTCTGTCTGTCTGTCTGTCTGTACCTCGACCTGCAGCCTAAACTGCTGAACCGATTTTCTTCAAACTTTGGACTTAAGGTTCTTATGTGATTCCCCAGAGGGGAAATTGAAATTTTTAGCTCAAAAAATAACGGTACCTGTCATACAACCAATATACAAAAATTGATTTATTTCAAAAACGGCTCTAACGATTTAAAAAAAAAAAAAAAAAATACGAGGTACTAGAATTACTAAAATAAATATTTTGGTAGGAAAAAATTTATAACGGTTATTAACATGTCATACAACCGATTTTTTGGTTTTCAAATTTCTCGTAAACACCGATTTCAACCAAAATTTTTATACAAAAGGTCGCTTACAATTTTAAAAATTTTGCATATATTTTGAAAATTCAAAATCTTGAAAACGGGCTAATGAATTTTTTCTTATTTTTGTGAAAAATTGTATTTTATTAAATGCTTAAAGGTGGCATACCAAATTTTATTTAAAAAATGTTCAAGATTTTTTATATATAAAAAATTATTTTAAAAAAATCCGCTCTAACGGTTTTTAATTTTTTTTTTTTCATAAATTCATATTGATTAAGCAAATAAGATGGCATACTTTTTTTTGAGCTCTATCTGTTTTAGCTATTAAAATAACTTATTTCTAATAATTCATAGTAATCATTTATTTTTTAAATTGTTTTTAAAACTTTTTTTTTAATGATATCATAATGTTATGAAACCAATAAATATGTACATTGTCTATTTTAAGCTACATTAAAGTTGTTATCTACGAGAGCAAGTTTTGTGCGATCCTGTCGTGCCCATTTTTTTTTTGCTGTTTTTACAATGAGTTATTTATAAGAGAGCTCTGATCAAACTCTGCCCAGAGCTAACTCCGATCGCCTGAGTTCTGCTCTATGCTCTGCACGGAGCTATAAAAGAAAAACTCCTATTAGTGTCAAAAATTAAATAAAAATAACGGCAAAGATGTGTAAGTCGATGTGTAGGTAAATTAAATAAATTTCTAAAGTTGTAAGTTGTGTTATATACTGTTCTGAAAACCCATAATCTACTTACATTAGATTTTGAAATAAGTGGTTATTTGCCCGCGCAGAAAAACAATCTAGTTTTCGACAAGGCACTAGAGAGACACAGGCACTACAACAAGGGTCTTGGTGATTATGAACCCATTTGCCTCGTCAGACAAAACAATATATGGGACTTGATCCCGCGATCTTTTGCTTGTCAGTCCAATGCACTAACCACAGGGCTATCTCTATACAAAATTTCAATGTCGAAAGTGAATTAGTTTCATACTCTGTTTCATCATACATCATACCAAATTGTATGACACATACATAATTATAATATACAGATGTCTTACACCAATAGAAAGAAGTATGTTATAAAAAAGAAGACAAAGGAAAGAGAGAAAAAAGTGTGGTATGATAATGTGTACAAGACACATTCCTGAGAGGGTACAGAAATATTTCCAACAAGTTTTTACTAGGGAAGGCCTCACGACTGTTTTAAAAAAAGTTGCCCTCGTCTAAATTTTTGCTACTGAAATCCAACAAGGGCTTACCAAGTTTTCCTCGTCTAGGTTTTTCTTACTGAAAACATACTAGGGCCTTGCCCAAACTAGACAGAAGCTTTGCATTTTTCCAGCCAGGTGATTTTGACTTTGTTTAGGGTAATGATATCCATGCCACTGTACTTTGGTCGTACCAATTCTGATTCCTATCAACAAGCTAACCCAAGTGACATGAATCACAGCTTTGCTTTTTGCATTTTCCAATAATCGAAATTCAAAGTGGCACTCAGTAAGTGTTGTGAAATAAACAAAAAAGGAGCTCATAAACCTCAATTGGATAGCTTTTCAGTCTGAAATGATTTGCAAAGACTTTGACGAAGGGAGAACAAAAATTAACCCTTCTCTATGAAAAAAAAAAAAAACAAATAGAAACCACTTTACTCTTTAATAGTCCGAGTGAAATTAGGTTCTAATTGACGCCACAAGTCTATCACTCATTCATGTCATTAAACTATTATGCTGCAAAAAGAAAAAGGAAGCAAACCAGGATACTCTCAAAGTTTGTTTACTCCAATTTCTATTTCCGCTAGCTTGTTTTTCGTGCTGTAGGCAGGTAGAGGTACTTACCTGTAATGCTTTTCTATACGAGTATAACTTAAATCGTATCGTGACGAATTGCTATAAATTGTTGGCAACAAATATTCACAAAACCTAAAAACGGTGACGGCACATGTTAACGTTTATTTATGTCGCTTCGTAGTTTTTTTGGTGGGAGAGTTAGAAAAAGCTAAAATGTAAACAATTGATTTTTTTTGTTCTTGTTGTAGGTACGAGAATATACCTACTGGAATTCCTCTCTTTGTAATTCTCATCATATTTTTTTTTAATCATCACAAAAATAGATCCCAACGACACGACGACGACGTATAAAAAAAAAAACAAAACAAATAAAAAAATAACCTTCAACTTGCATAATTTTGCTGTGAATGAACGAATAAACAATGTTTAATTAAACAACAACGGCAACACCGAGCCACCAACCAACGGATGTCGTCTCTATAACAACTTTTGTCACTATTTTGCTTGTTGGCTCTGGCTACCCCCATTTTTCTAGGTGCTCTGCTCCTTGCTATTGGCCCTGGTTTGTTCGTATAAGTATGTCTGTATTGATTTTTCTATTCTTGATTGTGTTAATACCACACCGCAGTCATGGTTGGCATAAGCCTAAACATAGTGCTAGCGCCCGTCGCGCCGCGTCCTTCCTTGGAATTTCCAGTGGTTCTTTTTTGTTTTGCAAAGACGCCCGCTTATTCAACCACCCCGGAAGACCTTTAAAAGAATGAACAGAGAACAATATAGAAGGTACCACATGCATGTATGGTTTTTTCTATATAAATTCAAAATATCAGTTATGATGAAGGGGATGGTAACGGGAGGGAGTAACACACTATAAGAAAACCCTAACAATAAAGTACACATCATGATGAAGATGACAGCGACGACATCGACAACGACAATGGCAAAAATAGTTGATGAATATAAAATGGTTCGGAACGAAATGAAAACAAAAAATGTCAGTCGGAGCTCGTGTCGTAGGATGGATTCGTGGCCTTAACACAGCCTTCAATAATGCGGTAATGGCAAACTTTCGAGTCCATTAAGCCAAACGGAATAAATAAATAATAAAACTCACATAGCTACACAACGCAATACACATTTGCGTTGTGTAAACGTAGGGATGGTCTCCAAACGAAAATGAATACAATTTCTTACAGTGCTGTTAAAAATAATTTATACTTCTGAAATGTTTCGAAATTAAAATTTCCATAAAACGTATTTTAAATGGCGGGCAGGGAGGTAGAGAGGGTGGCCACAATGATCCTCGCTGGGTGACCCAATTAGCGATGTAGTGCGCTGTTTAGATACCATAACTCCTTTGACCTTTGGATAAAAGCAGAAATAAAAAAAGAGGTAGGTATATTAATGAAAAGACCTCCCAGAAGATCATCGTCTACGCCCTGAGTTCGGCTGCAGTATGCCAAGCTAGGCTATTTGCTGATTTGCTTCAGACACATACGATCTGATCCCCTAGGGTAATTATCTAGCCTCACATTTAAATGTGGTAATCTCTGTAAAATCCGTCTGCTTACTCAGCATGACTTGTGGTCACCAGGAAAAATACGACCCGCTCGTAAGCCAAGACATGTCATCGCAGTTCACATCTAAAAACCGTCTACACTGTGCCAAGCAAAACAGATTGTTGGCTGGTATTAAAGCGAAAACTGACCCAACCGTGTGATCGTCCGGCTGCACCATGAAATCCCTTCAAAAACCAGTAGTCTTCTAGGTAACAGTCATAGGAGTTCGACGAACAAAATGGTGCAAATAAACTGAAGTCAATCCGAGATCCATTTCGTCGCATTGACGAAAAAAATCAAAACTTTGATCTTCATTTCGGAAAGTTTGTTCAGGTTGTCAAGAAGGCCTTAGCACCAGACTTCAGCAGGTTAATAATTTTTTCCGATCATTTAGTTAAAATATATATTAAGTTTGTCAGAATTTCTCAAACGGGACCGTTTTTAAAATGTTAAGACTGAATTTTAAGAACACAAATATTTCCTGGGTTTAATGGACAATCAAGGTGTAGTGCTATTTTTTTAAATGTCTGTCTTCATATCGTTATGTACTCATTACATGAATACAAACTGCATATGTACTCATAATATAAATATGTTCCTAGTGACTGAAAGTGAAAGATACCGTACTCATCAAAATGATTTGTATATAGTTGTATGTAATGGTTACAGTTGCTTGTATTCATTACATATTTTGAAGCGGTGTCTTTCTTTGCATAGCTGTTTATCGCACTGCTTGTTTTCACTTAATTGTGCAAGTAAGTATGTTGAGACCCTGAGACCAACCATTTTCTGAAAGCTGGTGGATTTTCGGTCAGATCAACAACGGCACCTTCTGAACCCTTTACGATCATAACCATATTATTTTGTTCACGTGCTTGCTTTTTCGATTAGTAGATATACTTGAGAATCAGGTTTTGTTTTTTTTTTTCGGATTAATCAGTAACTTTGCTGCTCAAGAATGGAAAGTGGAATGTTCTTCAGATCTCTGATTTATATTGGGATCCATCTTGCATAGCTGTGAAAGTAAAAAGCGCGGTACAAGAACCTTTAGGATCTCGTCACACAGATTAAAATTTCCCTAGGAAAGATTAGGTTGTGCCGGATGAAGCAATACTAGCTTCAGCCAACTCCATCCTGATGATCCTTCCAAAAGTTCTTCACTTTGCCATCTCAATATGCTAACCAATCATCATTACTATGAACTTTTCTCATATAAAGGGTTTTCCAATAGAGACGGGTTGATTTTGACAGCTCGTGGCGGCCATATTGTTTCTTTTACTTTCTTTCATCATGGAGCAACACGTGCAAATGATAAAACTTTATTATAAGAATGGTTTGGAAGTTGATCCCAATTTTGGTCGAACAATTTTGAAAGTTTTGGAGATGGAAGAGCGCAGGCTACCTAGTCAAGTACTCAGGTGTATAATTTCATCAAGAGGAAATTTAGTCAAAAGGTGGGAAGAGCTGGGAGCAAGTGTCGGCGAAAGTGTGCAAATTCAAGTGGAGAGACTTTAGGAGCTTTTTTCAAAGAGTATTACAGGGAATGACCCGATGTGAATGACCAGGGTGATCTATAGCCAACTCAATTTAAATCTCCAAGAAAATACATACCTTTTAAATTAATTTCCGCTTCATATGATAAATTTGATATTTAAAATAAGGGGTGAAATAATTAAACTGAACTACATCCCACATCGACCCGACCTGCCAATTCTGTGCGATCTTTGTAACCTTAGGGAGAGAGTGGATGTGTGTTATTTTATTGCCAAATGTCGATTTTAAGACAATTTCGAGTAAGTCACTTCGGCAAAACTGTGATGGAGATGAACGAAGGCCTGTCTATTTTGAATGGAGATTTTTGATGGGAAGTCTTTTATAAATATGCAGCCTCGGCACTTAGTTTTAGAACCAAGATAATCGAAGGCGATTTTTAAGAAAAAGCTGCAAATAACTGACAAAAATGATTTTTAAAAAAATATATATAGAAAATGTCAATCTAGTAGACGGCCTTTGGCCAAACCATTTAATCTTAAGCTTAAACCAAATACTGTATATACAAGCAAAAACAAAAAATAAAGATTCATTAAACTAAAAAAACTAAAATTTTGGTCGAAAAATCAGCTTTAGCGACGAGGCCCATTTTTGGATGAAAATTGCCGGATTTGGGAGGACACCAATCCACGCGAGATTCACGAGGTGCCAATGCATCCAAATAAAGTTACTGTTTGGTGTGGATTTTGGGCTGGAGGCGTCATCGGTCCGTACTTCTTCGAAAATGATGCTAGCCAGGCCATCACCGTTAACGGCGATCGCTATAGGTCGATGGTCACCAACATCTTGTTGCCTGAATTGGATGATATGGACACCGAAGACACATAGTTTCAACAGGATGGCGCATACGTGACACACCACACAGCTCAAGAAACAATCGATATTCTGCAGGAGCGGTTTCATGGCATGGTTATCTCGCGCCGAGGCGACGTGAATCGGCCACCAAGAACGTGTGATTTAACTTTATTTGCCACTTGTCAGACAACTACAGTGGGACCAAACGTTAGCCAGATACCTTATACTTAAAACCTGTTAAACTAATCGCGTCAGTATCGAATCTAGCTTTTATAAGATTCAGCCAACACTCGCTACCTCCTAATTGTCCCCGGATAGAAGATTTTTGTATCATTTCTTCTTATCTACTGTAGTATATATTCACCCTGGCCTCTATTCTATAATGTCTTGTTAGAATATATACGATTATACATAGGTACATTGATATACAAATACATAAACAAACGGAGAAAGACTGACAAAAGCTTTGAAATTGATTTTGCTTGTCACAGATGCTTCAACTAATGCAATCATTTTATCTTTTAACATAGTTTTTTTTTTTCTGCACAGTATTGTGTTATTGTGCGCGAATCTAGAACAGCAAAGTTCTCTACCAAACATTTGCGATTCTTCTTCACAAAGAAAAAAAACAGAAAATTTCTTTTCTTTTTGTAAAAACCATTGTCGAATTATTGTACATAGTACATCATCATCACTGTGTTGTGTGAAATGCATTTAGAATAACCCCCCCAACTTTTTTCTGTTTTCATATAGTATACATATACATTTATGTATGTTTGCCATCAGGATATCTTCTCGCCCTAGAGCCCTAGAAGAAGGCTAAATGACCGAAATAACGTTATTTATATATTTAATCAAGCCTTGGAAGTGTTGAAAACCATTTAATGACCGGTCATGGTTTCTCGGATTTCGGTTGTGTATTCGTTCGGTTCTGGTATATGTTTTCTTAATTAATTGCATTCCAAGGATTTCGTCCTCTTCCTTCCTAGACGATAATGGTAACCAAAAACACACATCACATAATGTAGTTACAATCAGTACCTAGCTACCTAACCTACACATAACATTTCTTTACGAATACAACAACAAAAATGATATAGAGTCCTAACGATTGTTGTATATTCTTTACATTTAACAACGTTATTTCTTATAATGGATTGTGATGGCGATGGCATTGAGCTTAGGTTGACTTATTCAGGAAAAACTAATTTGTTTATGTGTTTTAAGGTTTCCTTTTAATATAATGTTTGCCAATTTAATACAAAGAGTGACTCAGACGGAATAAATAAAATTTCGATGCTGGTTGAGTATGAGGATATCAATTAAAGTGGTATATGACTGAAATGACAGGGCATTTAAGAAGTAAAATATCAGACATACAGACAGTACTAGTTTTTTTCTGTTAAACAGCTAAACTTCTACGTCAGAAACTTATATGCAGGGAAAGGATTTTTCTGACCTAAAAAAATCAAAAAAGGCAAACAAAAATTTTTAAAAAGCCAAAAAAAGGTATTTATTAAATAGAGAGAATATAAACATAACTTAACGTCTAATTATAAACGGCATTGAACTACCAACAGCTTTTTGAAGTTCTCAGGTAACAGCCTTCTACGATTTTCTCTTAGAAGCGCCTTAAATGAGCTAAAGTACCTTTCTACTTGAGCAGAAAAGAGTGGAGCCCATTTTAAACTCTCTAGTCTCTACATCCATCATTCACTTCAACGTTTTCGGAAAGTATGGAGCTGCCGTCGACATTTATTACAACATTTGCTCAACAGTTTTAAGTCCACGATTTACATTTAAAACAGTAGTCAACTTTTTCAACACTTCATTTGCAATTATTGGCCCTTTCGATTTTTCCAAATTTTCATTGATATTTGCAGTGCAATGAAATGCATGATCATTCATACATAGAAAAATGCAAAGATCTAGTTTTTATGAGTAAAATAAAAAGGACAGAAATTTTATTGAGAAAAGATCATAGTAACTCTATCTATAGTCTACACTATATCTGCTTTCTTGTATGTTGAGGGCCAGCAAATTTGTTTTCTGTGCGCTTTAGATTGTGTTAGGATCTTGTTTTCAAGTGAAATAATCTCAACTGGAAATGGAAAAACTACATGCAGTTTGTATTTGTAGAATTTTGTTTGAAGATTTTTTCGTTAAACTGATAAAAAAAGCAAGCAAATCAAAATTGACAAAAAAGACACTTACGGGTAAAAAAGGCAAAAAAAAAACAAAATCGGGTAAAAATGGCGCAATAAAATACATATATTTTGAATCAGGAGGACATGAATCGTGTTTGTATAAAGTAGATACTTTATTACGATCACACAAAAAAAAAATAGGCAAAGTTAGCAAAATCCTTTCCCTGCGTATATGTATATTTGTTAGATTACTAGTACCTAGTTTTCAGTATCCAGTCTTTGTTCGGTTTTAATTTACTCTTACACTCAAAAAAAAAATAAATTGATTTTATTGGTTATATCATAAGTATGCCGTAACATAACTCGTTGACATTATCAGATGAATTAATATTTAATAATGTTTTAAATGGCGCCCAAAAATATAATTATATGATGTAAAATTGGATAATTGTAACCTCATTACCAGAACTAATGTAGGTGTAGGTCCCAAGTTTATAAATTAAAAAAAAAAAATGAAATGAATGGAAGCTTGTAATATTTTTCAGATTGTACGGTGTTTTCTCTAAATTGGTTAACCTTTCCTGAAATCTGATATATTCTGGATTGTTATAAATTATTTTGTCTATTCGTCTATATATTTGCCCATTGCAACAGAAATTTACTCGTTTATTTACGACCATATTAATGTAGGTAGGTTCTCTACTCAGTTGCTGTATTATAAACTAATAGTTCTATGATATGCTCTGCTGAACAAAAACCTTTTTTACATTTCAATTTACTAATGTCCATTGTCCATTCAATTATGAACTAACTTGTACGTTTTTACGGTATGTTTAACAGCACGAGCCAATTAATTAACATATTTGATAGTTTGATAAATATCAGTTTTTAATTGAATTCTTAATTAAGTTTTGAATGAACATACATTTTAGTAAGGAACAATTGCGTTCACGGATTTTTATTATTGAATATGTTTGTCTAAAACTTGAGCTTGCTTAGGAAAATTTTTTTTTTTCCAAATTCACGCATGAATTTCTAAGAGAATGGTCACACTAGTGATGTTGCAATAGATTTGGTGTAACTCGAAAACTAAGCTGATTTTGAGAATTTTATTTAAATGATATTTTTTGTTGGAAATTATATTTACTTTAAAAAAAAATATAAAAAAAATTAAGCAGACAAAAATAACATAAAGCAACCTATGAAAAGTCGAAAAATTATTGGAGAACAATTTTAGTCGATTAAGTACGACGTTAAATCATTTTTAGTACAATACTAAGTTACAAATGTTATTTTGACAATTTTAAATAAGTTTAGCATCGTACTATCTTCTAACATTTTACTATAGTTAAGATCACCAAATGGCTATTTTATTTTATTTATTTTATTAGTCTCGTACTAAATCCATATGACACTTTGATGTTTATAAATCAGGGATGTTTGTCACTTTTTTGGACGTGTTCGGCTGAAGTTCATGAAGGAAATAGGTTTATAATGATACTAGTTACAAATTATTTAAAATTTACAAAATTTTAGTGAACTGTTAAAGAACAAGAATAAGCTTCTGCAAACTGTCAATTGTAAATTCTCAATACACAAGAAAAGGACGCGTTCAACAAACTTGCGAATAAACAATGCGCTCGAATTTAACCTCAATTACCAATTGTATTTGTTTATGATGCATCAGAATTCATAGCTCTAAGCGACCACTCATGTAAATGAAACGTCAAAATTCACGACCATTCGCAGTTCGTAGCTCATGTACAATGCACTTTAGGCTCTAGTTTGATGTGCATTAGGATGCACAGACGCAAGACTTGTCGAAAATCACTTTTTTGGACTTCCCCATCATCGGGATGTTGGTGTTCAAAGGTGCATTCAAGAGGACACGAGAGTCTACAGGTTTTTTTCAAAACACACCTTTGTCTTCCAACTCCTACTCTTACCTCTTAGTGGGGAACATCGGGTGTCTAGTACCTCAACTGAAGATGGGGTTTTAATCTCTGTTGAAAGTTGTTGGGGACAGCTGACGAGAGAGGGGGGGAGTGTCCCCACTAAGGCATCTCGCCTTTCATCGAGGCGGCAGCGGACGAATTCCCCAGATGGAATCAACGGTGGCATCTATAGTTGCAGGCAGTCTGAACTAATTAGTGAACACCTTCTACGGGCTACTTCGATATATTCAGAGCTAAGGCCTATAAGGTGCGGCTAATCCGGCTCCCCGTCCTTGGAGTTATGCTAAGGATCTGGTCCTCCAGGTTGGGGGTCGTGTCGGCGTGCGTCGGGGTGACTTCCCGGCCACGTAAAGATTATTTAGTTGCGAAGTAACAACAAACCTTGGGTACGGACGGATTTACTGATGACGAACCAAGCAAACGAAATAAGGACAAGGAATTTCGGATATGTACGTGGAATGTATTATCCCTATATAGGCCACGAGCAGCAAACAACTAGCGAAGGCCCTAGACTGCTGCAAAGCAGACATAACGGACATCCAAGAATTACGATGGGATGGACCGAGCATACTAAAGATGAAAAACTTCGATATTTACTACGGCGACTGCTACTTTGATCTATCGAACATCAAACAGGTTGATCATATTGCAATCGACGCAAGGCACTCCTGCAGTATCAGGGATATGCCAACGTTGACTCGGACCATTACCTTGTTGTATAGCCAATGTATGGCTTTGAATATCTCGAGTTCAGCCAAACCGAAGAAATGCTGTGAGGAAGTTTTACGTCGGACGGCTACAATCGCAAGAAATTGCTAAGTCCTTCCCTGACCTAGTCCCGAATAACCTTTTAAGAGGTCCTATGCCGCTAGCATCAAGTGTTGCAAACCAGTGGCAACATTGCCAGGAAGCCATAAGACGTGCCGCATCTGACGTGCTGGGTTTCACTCGACCACCACAACGAAAATCATGGTTTGACGACGAGTGCCGGCAAACACATATAGCAAAGCAGCAGGGATACAAGGCGTCGCTGCACAGAAGGACCAGAGCTGCTCGCGAGCTCTACCAGTAAAGGAGGCGAGAGGAGAGTAAAATGTTAGGAGGAGTACGATGCTAAACTCGGTTAAGGAAATTAGCAAAATACAATTTTTAACCTTGTATCGTACTTAAAGTGATTTAAGATATAGTATTTACGATTTAAGACGTACTAAAATCCAACTCATCGCAGAGCCTTTTAAACTATCATTATAATTTTTCTATTAAAAAAGAAGCTTCTTTAGCCTAATGACACAAAGAAATAAAAGAAAAAATAAAGTTCATCAACATTATGATTTCACTTTCAAGCAATAAACTCCACAACTTAAGTTGTCTCTATTGTCATTAAAGCCCGTTTATTAAATGTAACAATGTCAAAACCGGTATTGAATTACCCCAAGTAAGGTACCTTATACATTATTCGTTATGACATGACGTACGCCAAAAAAGAAAAAAAATATTCTGAGCACCAATGTAAAAAATTCAAATTATTTTTTTAACATAAGATTAAGTAGTGTCAACTAATTAAAATGATTGTTAGGTACGTTGTACTAAAGTGACTGGCTGTTTCAATAATTTGTATTGCCCAGAAGTCAATTCAATCATTATTTCTGGTGGTGATGGTGGTGGTGGTAGGAGTATGTACTGATATTGAATCATTAAGTTATTTTGATTCATTGTTATATGGAAATAGTAATATTTATTTGAGAATGATGTTTCTCTATACACACAGTACAACTTCGTTATTCTGGATGGTGAGAAAAATGAATAGTTGAAACTTGAAAGAAACCAACGCGGATAGTTATTTATTACTTAAATAACATCATATTAAAGTAAAAAATTTGGTGAATAAAAAAATATCAACACATTTTTAAATACCAAATATTTATTAAAGGTTTAATTTGAATCCCCTTTTTCACAGAAGTACTTTATGGTTGACAACATTTTTCTTTCTATTCTTGGTCGGGCAAACGTTTAAAGCGAGATGTTTGCCGACACTTGAGAACGCCCAGTATACAATTGACCATGTGAAAAATATAAGAAAAATATAGGAATTCAAGATCGCTGGGAATAAGAGGAATTTTCACGTAAAAATTGTCACTTGAGTGAGAAATTCCGTGATATAGTTTGTGGGTTCGTTTTCATCCATCAAGGAGTTTTTCGCAGCCAAAATCAACCGTGCACTCAATTATGGTCGGCAAAGTTCTAAGCGATATTCGGGAAAACATTCGTGATGTTAGCAAAATTCTGTGGAAATTCAATCAGGCTGGTGACGATTGCCTGTGAACTCTGCAAAGGACTGATCATTTCGTAAAGAAACTCACGTGTTCGTTTTCACTTTTTACTTCTTCAAATATCTCTATAGAATACCCTGACAACATAATCGTTGCGCCACCGCAACGTCTTTTATCATTTCGTATGTATTTCAACGTGCGATTCAGGGCTTCCAACACGCGTTTGTGAGCTATTGCTGCAAAACTTGTCTGCATCGAGTTATAGATTCAAATGCAATTTCAATGCAGAATGGTTTGACAGCCTTCCAACAACGTAGCCTAAATCCGCTTAAAAGCGAGTACCAATCAATCTCAGATCTCGTACAAATTGTAACCAACATCATTGAAAACAGTAATGTTTTTTTCAATTAATTTCATTAACGTTATTGACTCCTTGCATTAATTTATCGAACATCTTTACTCAATCTTCTTAGAAATGTTCGGGATAATTTTCCCAAGTGTCCTTCCTTGGGACAATACAAATCCATCAATACCAAAATCGTGAAAATCGAACGGTCCGTTCTCGAGTGGTGCTGTTGAAGAAGGTAATGTGCACCTACAGCGGCACCTGTTGAGCATTTTCCGACTTTTCTTTTTTTCTGAACCTTAACCTGCAGAAGGAAGTATCCAATTTGGTACACTCCTTTTCAAGTTTTAAGCATCCACACAAACACCGATCCATTTTTATAAACAGGGTGTCCCAACGTCCACAAAAACACCTTATTAAGGGGCATCTTTTCTATTTTATTATGGCATTCCAGACCTATTTTTCGGTTATATTTGAGGTTATGTAACATATCGTAAATTCATTTTTTCTCAAAACTTGTAATGCCATCTGAAAGTCTTTGCGTGACCCTTATAAATTCCCCAATAAATCACTACAATATGCTTTAGTGCCAGGAAGAACCAAACTGTTTCGATTAGGTGTGTTGTGCCTGTTCCAAAACAAAATTGTGGATGCAAAGGAAAGTGAGAAGAAAGTATTTCTTGAAAAAAGGCATTAAAATATCAGATCCCCCCCCTCTAGTTACGGCATTGTCAAAAACTTACTTTTTATAATTTTAACAAAATGCTTGACCTATAAACATAGAACTTTATATAAAATAAAAAAATGCATTTTTAATCAACATCCTGGGTCCAGATCGCGTAAGACTAAAACAATTGTGCGATTGAACGATCTTCGTCTTGACGATAGCTGTCTGTATACACACATATAGGAAAATATAGAGAGATAAATAGTCAAAACGACAACCGTTCAATCGAACAATCGTTTTAGTCTTACGTGATCTGGGCCCTGGCCTTAAGGAGATATCCAAAAGTAAACTTTTGATTTACTTTTAATCATCTATTGACTGAACTATGACTGAAATATTTGTCCTCCGTATCCGTTTCTTAAATGAGCGACGGCGCACGATACAAACAACTTAAACTTGTTCCATTTCATATTCCTTTTTCTGTTTTAGGAGATACAAATAAATGGATTCTCAAACAAATAGATTGTACTCTTTCATTTTCATGATCAATAAAATAGGTATAATATACATAATACACGAACTCAACTAAATATTACATAACACCAAATTCTTCTTAAATTTCTTTTTCGAATTGGCAGTTTGCAAAAGGTCCTTTTCGAATAAATAAAAACTTAAAAAAAACCTCTCTTAATAAAAAAAAACCAAGAAAAAGAAACCAAGAAGGAGAAAATCAATAAACAGATTTGTATACCTTACCTACCCTATACAATGTATGTAGGTACAGCATAAGTTAGGCATGGTTTGTAAATTTATCAAATGTACATTAAATAAAAAAAAAATAAAACTTCCTGATGCTTATGTGCTTATGTATTCATGAATGTATTAAACTTGAGCAAAAAATCATTCACACTTAAGGATATAATGTAGGTAAGATATGTGCGTGTGCCCATAAATGAGCAAATAAAAATAACACTTTTTTGTAAAATGCTCCTTAAAAAGACAAATATTTATGGAGCAATGGGCTGATAGGTGTACAAAAGATTTCGTATATGGAACCTACACTCAGTTTCACTTATTTAGGTAGGTTTTTTTTAAAGACAAGTTTACGACATAGAAGCACATATGTATATGTTATTTCACAGCCTATTTTTTCGAGTAGAAAACGGCCTAAATTGTTTCGAATTGGCAAAAGAATTGTACAAGAAAATACCAACGAATGTCCAATAAAAACCAACCCGAGAGGAAAACAATCTAGTTTTCGACAAGGCACTAGAGAGTTTTACATACGATTCTGGTAAGGCACTACCAAGAATTAGCAATGGCTAGAACACGGGCCTTAGCGATTATGAACCATTTTGCCTCATTTTGCAAAAGAAAAAGCTGGATTATGCGGGACTTGATCCCGCGATCTTCTGTTTGACAATCCAATGCGCTACCCACTGGGCTAACTCGCTATACAAAAATTTAATGTCGAAAGTAAATAAGTTTCATTCCATATTGTATTTATAACAAATACATAGAATAGAACCGGATTTTATGTACATGCTTTTTAGGTAGAACAACTACTTAGAACAGGTTTTTTCTCATTGAACAATCCTATACAGATGTCTCACACCCATAGTAAAGTGTTTTACGAAAAAGAAGGCAAAGGAAAGAGAGAAAAAGTGTCCTATGATGCTGAAATTGCATGGTGCTAAATAAAATGTGTGTGTTTTGGTGTACAAGAGACATTCCTGATTGGGTCCCGAAACGTGTCAAACAACTTTTTACGAGGGATGGCCTCACGAGTGTTTGAAAAGTTTTCCTCGTCTAAATTGTTGGTACTGAAATCCAGCAAGGGGTTGTTAAGTATCTGACAAGTTTTCCTCGTCTAGATTTCCCCTACTAAAAACTTATTAGGGCCTTGCCCAAACTAAACAAAAAACTAGGAATTTTTCCAGCCGGGAACTTATTGTCGGTGCTAACGTTCTAATAAGAAGATGAAGAAATTTAAATATTGAAATTACTTCTGTTTTTAGTGGAGTGAATGAATAAAAACAATAAAATTCACAGTATCTTTTTGCCGTGATTTTTATAAGAGTCGGTAAACATCGACCAAAATTTGTGTCTTAGAAGGGGATAACAGACTGACTGAAGAGCCCACTGTTATACCTTGGGCGGAACACAATTATTTCTGGAGTTGAGGTGCTTACGTTCGACTGATTCCTCCGAAAAAAAGTCCAACAATACAAAATGTATTAAATTTATTTTTTAAATTTGTGGATTTTTTTTGACGTTTTATTTGTGAAGTCAAAAATAGTCGGAGAAGTCAGACCAGTGTGATCGCTTTATGTACAAGCGATTTAAAAGAAAGCTGCTATCAAAACTCTTTCAATTTGGCCTTGAAAACAAAATTGATATCTAACTAATTTCTTTGAGTTTATAAACACATTTCACCCACATTTTTCTCAGTCAACAAAAAGGTAGAATTCGCAATAAAAAGTTTTTTTTTTTTAATTCAAATAATAATACATAATAATTTTTAAGTGATGTGGAGTGTAACTTTATGTTGAGAGAAACTTTGATGACTCGAAATGTGAAGATAAAAACAACCACCTATATTACGGAAGGAAGGAAATATTTATACCGGATGTAGATATTTAGGTGCGTGGCTCTTATGAAACTGGATAACATATCACAGTACTTATTTTCTTTCCAAGTTTTTTTTACTCACAGGGTGTGAATGAGGATAACAAATAATTTTTTTTTTTGTTCAAAAAAGCTTTGATTAATGATACATTTATGTTCATAAAGGAAAAATACACACACACAAAAAAAAAACATTTTTAGTTGAATGATTCTAAATATCAGCAAATCTCCTGGGCATATACAGATGGGAATGAGAACGCTAACAAATTATATCAGACATCATATATAAATAATCATATTCAGGCGAAGAAAAAGTTTAAAAAAAATTTTAAGAGACCAAATTTGTTTCAATTTTGTTTAAGTTTTTTTTCTTAAGGGCTCTATCGCTGAATCGATCATGATGAATCGCAGGAGCTGCTTGTACATAAGTATCGTCCTCTGGCTTAGTCCGCTTCTGCATCTCATCAATGGGTGGAGTCGGTGGAAGGCCCAGTTGTATTTTTTTTGAGCACGTTTCGTGAGTACGGGTTGAACCTTAAGAAGTAGATGCCTAGGTACTTCAAGTTCTTTTTGGCTGCTATTGTAAATCCGTCCGGAAGATTCAGAACCAGACTTCTGCACTTGGCTACGCTGCGACTACCTCCACTGGTTCTCCTGAAACACACAAGCTCCGGTTTGGTTTCGTCCCTGGCTGGTTTGTTAAACTTTTTATGCAATTACTATTTCTGTGGTATCATTGACCAATTTTTAAGCGTCACATGTTTCGTTGAAGAATCACTTCCATATTATTTAACTTAATGGAGTCCAAAAAACGGTTTGTAACGAAATTGATCATGTATTTTCTATTTAAAACTATTTTTTACCCTTTAATAGTTTCACTTCATTTTTCCTTGCAGGTTTGATTTCTAACATTTTAGTCATATTCCCATTATCATCAGCTTAATGATGATCCACCGTTTTGATCTGACAGATATCAAACGGAAAGCAAACAATAAAAACGTTTTTCCGTCCCCTTTAGATAAGTCGTATATTTTAGATGATGTAGTATCAAAAGGCATACCAAACCCATGACATTATCATGTACCCCAGGTCAGTTCATATTACTACTTCTGCCATCTGCTCACACCAGTGCATTTCAGGGCAACAAGGAGTATGCCAAGCTAATAATGTTCAAAATCTTAGCGAGTCACTATAGAACTTTAACTCTTTATTAAACACAATTCTGACAGACCCTCTCTCATTGGACACTGAGGGCACCAATTTACTATCCCAAAGCAAGGCTAAATGAGAAGGATTTTTAAAAACTGAGACTTAGTTTTTCCTTTCCATTTTCCTTCTTTTGATCATGAAAAACGAATAAGTACAAAAAACTTCATTATTTCATATTCCACTAGTTTTATAAAAAAGTGATCAAAATGTGCAACCTCTAAATATTATCCAATCTTCATGAAATTTGGTATATATTTCTTTTACATCGCTTAGACTCGGGGCGTGAGCGACTTCATATGAAAATCACAACTTTGGAAAAATGAAACACCCTAGTACATATTGAAAAAATTGATTTGTGAAGTAGGAAATAGGTATGTATATGAATTTAGCCTTATTTTGTAGGGCTTTTTTCACGTCACCAACTGAAATTCAATGAGTCAAATTTGACTTTCTACGAAATTTTTAGCTGCTCCGATAAAACAAATGACTGCCAAACAAGTCAAAATACGACTCATCCTTCATCAGATGATCTTTAGGAAATAATTTCTATAGCTTCAACGCCTTTCTGTTCCATATACATTGCGTCTATAAGAATATGCGTCGAACGATCTAGGAAATTGTGTTGAACGATTACCTTTTATGCCTACCTTTGAAAAAATGATAATTTTGAAGCAATGTTGGATACCATCGGTACACAACAATTTTGGTGAAGATTTCCAGGATCTTGCCAGGAGATTTAAGCTTGAGTGGTTGAAAAAGTATTCCCCTTGGCTTCAATATTCCTTGTTCTTTGTTCCTTGAGTACTTAAAAGTAGATTTTATTTTAAAATTAAGTAACTGAAATTAACTAATAGATATTTATTTTTAATTTCCTATTTATTTATTTATGCTAAAAAAATTTGTTCCAATTCCGTATTAACAACAAAAATTAATAATTAAAAAAAATCATCTAAATTCTTTATTGAACGAGTTTGCCCCCCCCTCTGATCCAAATCCCGCAAACGCCCTTGTGCTGGGTGGGTTATGGTATAGGCGGACTTGACAACAAACTCCTTCGGTCAGTTTTGCTTTAATAGCTTGGCAACCCTTATAGCTTGCTGGATGAACTTCCTTTTGGCAGTTCGCACATCATACATCCGATCCCGCTTGTTCCTTGCGCTTGCACATTCCAGGATATAGGTCCTCCTTGCATTTCACGCATACGTATTGGCGTCCACAGTTAGTGGCAACGTGTCCAAAACATTGGCAGTTTCGGCATTGTACAAGGTCATTGGATTTTAATCGCTCCCAGTGCATTCTCTGGTTCATTATTAAGGTCTTCGTGTAGACCTCGCTGACGTCACAGGATTTTCCCAGCTCTACAACAAAGTTGTCCTGTTGCCTGGTCCTTCTTGGTTTAAAATGGTGTGACCTTCACCACTGGCAGTCCTTCAATACAGAGCTCGTCTTCCACTTCAATGGCTTCATATGAGAAGCGAATACCTTTTAGGAGAGCAGTAGGTTTTTTTCCTGTCCTCTCGTGGCGTACAGGAGTTGTATCGAATCTTTCGCTTCTTAAGGAGGAGATTTTTAAATGTTACACTTAATTTATTGCCTTTGTAGAACGTGCTGATTTCCGCAATGTTATCGGAAAAGCAGAAAATTTGTGGCATTCTGGGGTCTTGGCTGGATTTGTAGTGGTCTTAGTAGCGCAGATACCGTCTGAGGCTGGGCTGAGTTTGTAGCTGGGATTTAAGTTGCATGCGGCTGTGGGAGATATTACTTCATTGCCAAAAAATCTGGTATACATTGTTGTTGTACAGATAGCTGGGCTGGTGTATTGTTTGGAGACTTGGTAGATAGATAGATAGATAGATGTATGTTTATTGAACAAAATAATATTTACAATTTGACTTATAATAACTAGTTAGATACGATGATATTATACATTTATTGGCACATAGGGGGCCTAATCTTATACTTTGTCTTAAGTTTAAAGGATTATAAATTATAAAATACATGTCAAAAAATTAAATCTAAAAGTCGGCTGACTTTATTGTCCTCGGGGTGTTCCGTCCCGGTTGTCAAATTGTGGTTTTGGTGGAGGGATGGGTTGGCCTTTAGCCGCGGTGATATGCTGACCCTGTGTCAGCGTAGAACGAAACTGCTGGCTCGTTGTCCGTGATGATGTTGTCAACCAGGATTTCCATCGTACTGAGGTTCGGGGTGTCGCTGCTGAGTGGCCATTCTTCTCATCAGTTGATTTGGGTGCCTGTTAGTGACTTCTACAAGCTTCTTTGCTTGAAGCAGTAGGTACCTGTCCAGGGGGATGATGTTAACTTCTGTGTAAAGACGCTCGTTGCTGTGATGTCTCATTCGCTGCCGATCAAAATGTAGTCCGGTACAAACCCTTAGTAACTTTCTTTCGAACATTTGAAGTTCCTTCATGGCCGTCTTCGAGATGGAGAACCAGACAGGGAAAGAATAGCTGATTACAGGCCGCAGGAGCTGCTTGTACATAAGTTTCTTCGTCTTCTGGCTTAGTTCGTTTCTGCGTCTCATCAATTTGGAGACTTGGTTGGTGGCTGGTTGGCGCGTGTTTATCGGCTGTGGCTGTAGAAGTCATGGCTTGAGGCTTGAATAGAAGCCTGGTGGTTTCGTCTGCTGCTTTTTCGGTAAAGTGGCAGCTTACCCCGTCTTCCGGGGCCGTTTCTGTCCAGGTTTCGGCGATTCACTGCCGTCCTCAGAGCTGCTGGTAGTCTCACCCCCACTGCATACCTCCTTTTCGGTGTAGAGAGTCCATAGCCTCGCTATCCATAGACTCAATTTCCATTATCTCGATCTCCTTGTTGCCGTTGGCTTAGTCGTGTTCATTATGTTTTTGTATCATTTGTTGGTTAAAAGTGCCCTAAAATCATGTTTCGTGTTCCAAATGATGTTCACTTTGTAAATTCATAATTGTTAATTTTATTTCCCAGCTGAAATAAAGCGGCTTTAGGTTAAGCCTACTCTATTTTTTTTATATTGTCTATAATTCGTTCTGACCAATAAAAATTTTGAACATCTCCTTAAAAAAAATTGATAACATCGTTCTGGTTTTAAACTTGTTGTGCGAGCGCCCTCAACAGCTTGTCATCAAGATGCGGACACTTAAAGAATTTTTCTATGCTTATACTTTGACTATGACTACATAAAAAAGACGCGTCGAAGTTATTTAAATATATTATTACGTATTCAGACAAAATGTGACCTGCAGATGTTTTAATTTTAAACAGCTATTGTTGGGTTGAAAATCTTCAAAATCTATAAAAATCTTGCATTTATGTCAATACTGATCACATCTAATAATAAATAACGACTATAAAACAAATTGTATTAATTTCTTCAAATGGTAAGCTTTCAGAACTCATCACATTTTTAATAATAAAAAAACATAGGCAAAAATAAATTATAGTCGTCAAAATATATTTGAAATTCAAATTAAGTAATCAATAATTTTACACATCAGGTGGGTTGTGGTAGGTGTTCTGTCATATTGTCACCAAGTGTAATCTATTATGCAAACCATTACGTATAGAGTATCATATAGGCATAGTGAACATGACCAACTTAGCGTTTTCACTTTAAAAATAGTCACCCTGGCTATTAATAAGTGTTACATAAATGTCCATTCTGAATAGAAAAATGTACAAAAATCCTTTAATAAATCATTCAACAAAGACCATGGTGGTTTATGAAAGAAACGTAGGCAACACCTACACCTGTATGAAGGTGTTCATTCATTTATAAATCACAAAAGTAAAGGTTAACAAACTTCTAAGAAAACAATAACTGACCGGAGGACTTGGGTGGAATATGTAAATTGTATGTAAAAAGGTAAAAGTTCGAAAAGGAAATCATTTAAGTATTTCGAGTTGATGATGGTATTCAATCGAATCTGCTTGGTGTGTAGGAGTAACCTGGTACTATATGATAAAGTATGGTTAAGTCTGATATTTGGAAGTTACCATCTGAAAAATAGAAAAAAGAATTTTATCATTCAACTTTTAGAATAGCTTCGTTAAAAATACTTTCGAATGTCAGCGTAGGTTTGTTTTAGTTAGGAAATTACAAAAAAAAAAAAAAAAAATAGGCAAAACAAATATCTACCCACCTACATTTCTTGTTTAACTAAAATCTCCAAAAATAAAGCAATAAGCGAAATTCTCCTTTCACAGAAAATATGTAGGTACATTCTGTAAAAAAAAAAAACAGAAAAAATTAAAATTTAAATATTGCCGCTATCGGAAATACACGAGAAAAGATGATGATGATGAGATATACAGGGTGCCCCATAAGAAATGGATAACCCTGAAATGCCTCATAGTAGACTTTATGATCGTCCTGATAACTGATAAAAAAAAGTTCTTTCCCAACCACAAGAAAGGATACATTCATTTTTTTGTTCAATGCATTATTTTTTGCCTTAAGTTACATTTTTGAATACCACGACTACAAGTTAATGAATTCCGCAGTTTGTAGCAATATTTAACATTATTTGTGCCAAAACATTAGTGGAAGAAAATTATAATACTGTTGGACTTCTTAGCGAAAAAAATTAGTTAACTTTGATTTTCAATGCAAAATGTGAAAGAAAATAATTTCTGAATAAGTAAAATCATCTCTGGTGTAAAAAAATTACATGAATACCTTAGTGGCCAACTATTTTAAAAATATGCGCGTTAAAAGCGGTTTTAAAATTGGTATAACTTGTTATTGTATCTAGAGTCAATTATCAGTTTTCAGGACGGTAATAAAGTCTACTATTAGGCATTTCAGGGTTATCCATTTCTTACGGGGCACCCTGTATATTATTTCAACATAATAGATAAGTTTAAAATATTTAAAACAAGATATATCAAGCATGAATTTCATGGGAATTTTACCCTTTCCGCCCATCTGAATGCAAATGCCTTTACTGTAGAAACACTTGATTCGTTATTGTTTCTTAAATAAAATACAAATACTTATGCCTGACCCTTTGTTAAAGTATCTATGTATGTTACCTCCATTCTCTAAGATTTAGAGAAAAGAACAATATTGTAATATTTTGCTAAGGAAAGATGCTTCAAGTGTTAGCAATGAAATATGCTTAGCAATACAAATTAAACTCATCATTTTTAAGCACCTAACGTTTAATTTTGATTTAATTGTTGGGTTGGAAAACATAGACTCTATGTTGCTTTTGTCAAAAATAATATGTTTATTTTATGGAAATGAAAGGTTTTTCCAGCTGTAGGTTTTCTTAACAAAACAAAAATTTTAATTTTTAGGAGGCTCTTTTATATACAAAAATAACTTCTGTGAATTTATCCATTTGAAATCTGTTTTTGTTTTTTCTTGTTTTTGTATTTAAAAGAAAATGATGAATTAAATATTTCATATTGCTCATTACAAATAAGTTTACATAACTTGTGCAGTGTAGGTAGCTGACGCACAAGGGCTAGAGGCAGGAAAATAAAGCGGCTCCTTAACAGAAGGCCCTCTATGTTAGCTTAAAAAAAATGTCCATGTAAAATACAACAACAAATTTGCTTACTTACTTACTTACTTAGATCCTTGACCCCTCTAAGGGGCACAGGGCGTCAACTACCGCTACACGCCATCTCGTTCGGTTTCTGGAAATGTATTTTAGCTCTCCCCAACTTTTACCGAGCTTTTGTGATTCCTTGTCGACTGTTCTGCGCCAAGATTTTCTCTGGCCTCCAGGTCTTCTGCCATCTTGGATGAGTGGATCCCACTCCATTGCATGTCTTGCAATAGAGTCTGCACCACGACGTAGGGTGTGACCAATCCACTGCCACTTTCTTTTCCTAATCACGATGTCAATAGGACTTTGGCCCGTTCTCCGAAGGAGTTCTTGGTTGGAGATGGTGTTCGGCCAAAAAATCCTTAGGATGTTTCGGAGACATCTATTTTCGAAAGTTTGTAGCTTCCTTGTGACAGAGGCGGTCACTTTCCATGTACTACACCCATATAGTAGTACTGACTCTACGTTCGACCGGAACAGTCGCAGCTTGGTCTTCGTACTGTAGACGTTGCTCCTCCAAACTTTAGACAGCATGCCGAAAGCAGCTTTAGCTTTGCCGATTCGGCAGTTAACATCTTCATCCGTACCACCGCCGTCTTTTGAGACAACACTACCGAGGTACAGGAAGTTGTCCACCGCTTCAACCTGCTGTCCCGCAACGACAACTTGAGAAGAAGATTCAGAAATGTTGAGGATTTTTGTTTTCCCGGTGTTGATCCTCAAACCGACTTTGTTTGCCTCGCATTCCAGATTAGTCACCATATGGTGAAGCTCCATAATGTTGTGCGAGAGCAAACAAATATCGTCAGCGTAATCAAGATGTTGCAGGAACGAAAACATCGTCCATCGAATTCCACGCGCTTGCTCGGCTAGAGCTGCATGAAGGACATCCCCTATAACCACCAGGAAAAGTAGCGGAGATAGCAAACATCCTTGACGAACTCCGCTATGGATATCGAAGTCCTCTGATACCTTTCCGTTGTGTAAGACTTGACACGATGCACCCTCGTAGGCAGCCTTTATAACGGCGATAATCTTCTCGGGTACTCCTCTCCTACGTAAAGCTGACCAAATGAAATCTCGATTCAAACTATCGAAAGCCTTTTCGAAGTCGATGAAGAGCAAATGAAGAGGGGAACGGAACTCCACGCATTGTTCTATTATGATCCTCAAGGTGTTGATGTGATCAATGCAGGATGAGCCTGCACGAAATCCCATTTGCTCTTTGTCGAGAGTAGAATCGAGATGTTCTTTGATTCGTTCCAAGATTATTTTCGCCATTATCTTTGCCACCGCGGGGAGGACACAGATCCCTCTCCAGTTTCCGCAATCCGTAAGATTTCCCTTTTTTGGCAGTTTGACGATCATCCCTTTTTTCCATTCAATGGGGAAACTTTCGTTCTCCCATGCCTGTGCTATCAAGGGGTGTAGCAACTTCGCTGATGTTTGTGGATCTGCTTGGTAGAGCTCAGCGGGAATTCCGTCCAAACCTACCGCTTTGTTGTTCTTGAGGGATTTGATTGCTGATGTTATCTCGGCTAAACTGGGAGGGCAGGTGCGAATACGGGAACTAGTTTCTACGAATAGCTCATTTGGGTTAGGGGCTGGAACACCTCCGCTATCGCCTATGTGGTTGAGCACGCTAGCAAAATGTTCCTTCCATCTCCTGAGCTGATCCTCATCCGTAACTAGCAGGGTGCCGTCTACATCCTTGACGAGGTGTTGTTTCCGGGAGTTGTTGTTTCCAACCAATTCCTTGGTTATCTTGTAGACGGTACCACTGTCGCACCTTGATGCTGCTTCCTCTGCCTGTTCTGCGAGAACATTTACGCGCCTCCTTTTGTCACGTCTGACACTACGCTGCACTTCTTTCCTTTTCCTACGGTACTGAGACTCGATGTTAAATCTCTCACCTACTGGGGCAGCCGCAAGTTGGGATCTAATCGCGTTCCTTTCTTCAATCTTGCTCCATGTATCTGCAGAAAGCCATGTGCTTTGGCTTCTCTGCCTTATACCCACAGATTCAGTTGCGGCAGTTGCAAAGGCCTTTTTCACATTGCTCCAGTGTTGGTCTGCATTTTCTGGCGTGGCAATGCTGATGACTTCTGCTTCTGCGGCGAGGCGGTCCTTATATCTTTGGCGCACTGTAGGATCCCGTAATCTGTCGGTATTGTACCTGGGTGTACGCAGGAAGTTTTGCCGATTTCCATCCACTGAAGCAATTCGAAGACGAACGTAGGCAAGCATAAGATGGTGATCGCGAGCTAACCCTACATCAGCACCGCGTCTGTTTCGGACGTCGAGAAGACAATTTTTAAAGCGCTTGCTAATAGCAAAGTGATCGATTAAGTTCGCTGTACATTGACGATCTGTGGATAACCAACTTATCTTGTGCGAGATCCTATGCTCGAACAGAGTACCTCCAATGACTAGCTGATTTGCGTTACAGAAGTCAACAAACCGCTCTCCATTGTCGTTCCGTTCCCCGATACCGTGGTTAATTCCTTATCCGAGGCTGTAGTTGCCGATTCGAAGCGGTTGATTTCTTTACATGTGGTAGGTTGCCAACCCGTCACACGACCCCCAGACAGATGGATCTTGAAGAACGGGTCGACTGACAAAGATGACAGATAAAAGTTAAAAGCCAGTTTTTTTTATTTGTTAAAATATAATTTATTAATTTGAAATAAATGTTACTTTCCATTCCAATAAATAAAAGAAAGACCTGTTCCAGGGATGAGACGTTTCTTTTAATGTATCAAAATTGTAACGATATTTTGTTCAATTTTTTTTTGTTGACAAGATCAAGAATCGATGCGATAAGATAGTTTCGTATCTATATTATATTATTATATTATTTTAATTATTTTTCTGAAAAAATCAAAAATACAACTCGACGACGGCAAACAAATCTCAATTTTGCATTTTGCAGTCAGCGGTTTTTGACATTTTCGGATAGCATGGGTAGCTAACACATGGGATTGCAACAACAGAAACCTATCCGGATAGCTCTGCATAGGTTTTTGATCGCGGTCAATGTCATTGTTATATCAGTGCTGCCAAATTATTTTATGAAGCAACGATGAGCGTTTTTTGTGCCATTATTTCTAAGCTAACATAGAGGGCACAAAAAAAACACGCCCAGTATAATCAAACTTAATTTCGTGTTCAATTCAAAAAATTAGTTCCGTTTAAATGTTATGTGCCATTTTTTGCTGGAACTATTTATCTACTCAATCACCCGTATTACGATTGTCGTTTCACTAAAACGACACTTAAACGACAAGGCTCTACTTTAGTACAAATGTACTTTAGTACAAATGTACTTTAGTACAAATGAACTTTAGTACAAATGTACTTTAGTACAAATATACTTTAGTTCAAATGTACTTAAGTACAAATGTACTTTAGTACAAATGTACTTTAGTACAAATGTACTTTAGTACAAATGTACTTTAGTACAAATGTACTTTAGTACAAATGTACTTTAGTATAAATGTACTAAAGTGTAAATGTTCTACTAAATACTAAAAAATACATTTAGTGAATTGTGATTTTCAGTTCATTGAATTTTCTCGTGCAGAAAATCACAACACAAGTAGGGGAAATTTATTACTCTCTCGTAAGCGTTCTTCACTAATGGCAAAAATGTTTGAGTATGGGAACGGCCTTAGACTGAAAATCACACAAATGCACAGAAAATCACAGAAAATTTAAGTAGGTAAAGGAACGGACCCAATGTTGCTCCTTGTTTCGAGCGGATTAACAAAGTTTATTAACAAATAAATACACAGTTGTTTGCGTCGACAGGCAAAATAAACAAATCTGTTGTCATGCTACGCTGAAAATTCGAACAAAAATTATTTTTTTTTTTCGATTCCGAAACTTAAAAGTAATAATACAATTAAGGCCGCTTCATGTACACTCTACACTGAATTTTCAACCAGGTTTGTTCACCCCGTGTGTGATTGAAGCAAAAATAGTCTGGGGTTAGTTTAGTTCAAAATTGTAATAGTAAAATTGTAATTGAGCCAGAGGGTGATGGTCCTTTTAGACTAACTAATGCTTAGGTTATTAATTCAAAATTGTGTTATAGGCTTGATAAAGAAAATTAAATATATTGTGATGAAGCATTGTGAATAATTGTTTGATGTGACAGTTGGGCTCAGGGTTGTCAGACTTAAATAATTTAGCTAGTTGTGTTTTATTTCTTGTTATTTTAAATGAAGATTGAATACATTTTGTTTTGTTTTAGTCTGTCTAACCCAGTGTACCGCAAGTTGACTTTTTACTTCACTAACAGACACACGAATTTTAGTGCTTATATCATTTATCTAAAATCTACTTGTCTTTTCCTTGCCAACGCCAGACATTTCTTCCTATGCAACAGTATACATATATATTTGTGAAGATGTACTGTATAAGTGAAATTTGAATATAAACATACATACATATCTATATTAGTTGAACCTCTGGCAATTTCCGATGTTCAAAAGGGTAGTTATGTGCATTCAAGAGGACACAAGCGTCCACAGGTTTTTCTCAAAATCCACCTCTGTCTACCAACTCCTACTCTCACCTCCACGTGGTGAACATCGGGTGTCTAGTACCTCAGCTGGAGACGGGGTTTAAATCCCCGTGGAAAGCTGTTGGGGACAGCCAACGAGAGAGGGGGGGAGGAGTGTTCCCACTAAGGCACTTCTCCTTTCATCGAGGCGGCAGCGGACGAATTCTCTAGATGGAATCAACGGTGGCGTCTACAGTTCCAGTTAGGTTGAACTACTTAGTGAACACCTTATATGGGCTACTACGACATATTTGTAGCTCAGGCCTATAAGGAGCGGTTTATCCGGCTCCCTACCCTTGGAGTTATACGAAGGGTCTGGTCCTCCGGGTCGGAGGTTGTGCGTCGGGGTAACTTCCCTACCACGTAAAAAAAGTTGTTCCGAAACAACAACAAGCCTCGGATATGGATGATTTTAAAGTTGACGACCCCAGCAAACGAAACAAGGACAATGAATTTCGGATCTGCACGTGGAACGTCCTGTCCTTATACAGAACACGTGCAGCCGAACAATTAGTGGAGAACCTGGACAGGCTAAAGGCTGACGTAACAGCCATCCAGGAAGTGCGATGGGATGGAGAGGGCGTACGGAGACTGAAAACGTGTGACATCTACTACGGCGGGTGCTTGAAGGAACAGGGTCAGCGGCTCTTGGGTTGTGGTTTTGTGATAAGGGGAAGACTTAGGCAAGAAGTCTTGGGCTTCCGAAGTGTAAGCGAGCGCCTGGTCACAATCCGCATCAAAGGCAAATTTAAGAACATTTCGCTGATTTGTGTTCACGCCCCCCATGAAAGGAGAGAAGACTCAACCAAAGAAGCATTCTACGATCTCTTGGAGACAACGTATGATATGTGCCCGAAGTACGACGTGAAGATCATTCTTGGTGACTTCAACGCAAGATTCGGAAAGGAGGGCATCTTTGGTTCGATAGTCGGAGGACACAGCCTACACGACGAAACTTCCGGCAACGGACACAGGCTGGCAGACTTTGCGGCGGGGCGAAATGTCATCATCTCAAGCACCTACTTCCCACACCTCAATATACACAAGGGGACTTGGCGGTCCCGTGATCAAGTAACCGTCAACCAAATCGACCACGTTGCTATAGACGCGAGACATGCTTCCAGTATCTTGGACGTCCGAACGTTCCGAGGGGCCAACATTGACTCGGATCACTACCTGGTGGTAGCTAGACTACGTATGCGGATATCCATGACGCGACAACGCAGAGCAGATGCTGTGAAAAGATTCGATGTCGAGAAGCTTAAATCGCAAGAGACTGCCAGAACTTTTGCAGACCACGTAACTCTTAATCTCTCAGGAGGTCCGCTACCAGCATCAAGTGCAGAGGACCAGTGGGAACACTGTCAACAAGCCATTAGAAGTGCCGCCTCTGATGTGCTGGGTTTCACTAGGCGAATACAACGAAACCCCTGGTTCGATGAGGAGTGCCGGCTAGCGCATGCAGCTAAGGACGAGGCCTACCAGGCAATGCTGCAGACTCGAACAAGAGCTGCTGAGAGAGTGGCCCGGGAGCTCTACGGGCTGAAACGAAAAGAGGAACGCCGACTTCTCAGGAGGAAAAAGAGAGAGCACGAGAAGCGGGCGGTAGAGTCTATTGAGGGTTGTAGCGGTAGGGGAGATGTTCCAAAATTTTATCAGAGGGTGAAGCGATCCACCCAAGGATTCAAGGCTAGAACGGAAGCCTGCCGAGATGAGAGTGGGAATATGGTAGTAGACACACAGTCAGTGCTGAGGATCTGGAAAGAACACTTCTCTAGACTGCTTAATGGCGAAGACAGCCAAGATGCCGCTAATAGGCAGAACGCTCCATTCAACTTGGACGATGATGGCCAAGAGTTCCGTCCACCCGACCTAACCGAAGTTCGGCTGGCGATATCCAAACTTAAGTCGTACAAGGCTGCAGGTGCGGATGGCTTACAAGCCGAACTATTTAAATCAGCGGGAGATGAATTGGCTAGGAGCATACACCAGCTCATCTGCAAAATTTGGTCGGAGGAAAGTATGCCCGATGAATGGAACCTCGGTATAGTGTGCCCCATCCATAAAAAGGGAGATGTTCTGAAATGTACCAACTACAGAGGAATTAGTCTCCTAAACGTCGCTTATAAAATCTTGTCGGCCATCCTGTGTGACCGCTTAAAACCTTTTGTCAACGATCTGATCGGCCCTTATCAGTGCGGTTTTAGGCCAGGCAAGTCAACCGTCGATCAAATGTTCACACTCCGACAGATTTTAGAAAAATCCCGGGAATTCCAGATCGATACACACCACCTTTTTATCGATTTTAAAGTCGCGTATGATAGCGTGAAAAGGGACGAATTATACAGAGCCATGTCGAGTCTCGGCATCCCTGCCAAACTCGTCCGCTTGTGCAGGATGACGATGGAGAAATCTCGCTGCTCCGTCAAAATTGGTAAGAACACCACCGATTCCTTTGATGTTGAGAAAGGATTGAGGCAAGGCGACGCGTTATCATGCAACCTATTCAACATCGTTCTTGAAGCCATTGTACGCAACGCACATGTCAACACCAGCGGTACAATCTATCAAAAGTCCGTTCAATTGCTTGCATATGCGGATGACATAGACATTGTCGGCAGAACGAAGCGAGCTGTGGCAGGGGCATTTGCGAGCATTGAATCGGAGGCGGCTAGAATGGGATTGGCGGTTAATGAGGACAAGACGAAGTATATGCTGTCATCGAGAGAGGAATCTCAACATCGTCGACTCGGGCAAAATATCACGATGGACAGATATAACTTCGAAGTTGTCAAGGACTTTGTCTACCTGGGCTCCACTATTACATCGCAGAATGACATCAGTGCAGAGATCAAGCGAAGAATTACTCTTGCCAACCGCTGTTTCTTCGGTCTAAGAAGGCATTTAAGTAGTAAGGCCCTCTCTCAGAGAACCAAGGAGACTTTATACAAAACCCTAATCATCCCGGTCCTGCTTTATGGGTCAGAAGCATGGACACTGAAAGATTCGGATAAAAATCTGCTAGGGTGCTTTGAGAGGAAGATTCTTCGTGTGATTTTCGGTCCGGTGTGTATCGAAGGAGTATGGAGGAGAAGATTCAACGACGAGCTATACGGGCTATACAGCGACGTTGACCTGGTCAAAAAGCTGAAAATACAGCGGCTTAGATGGCTGGGGCACGTGGAGCGTATGGACAGCAACGCACCTGCCCGACGAGTCTTCGAATCCAACCCCGATGGGGTACGCAGCAGAGGAAGAACCCGTAACAGGTGGCGCAATCAAGTGAATGACGACATCAAAGCACTCGGTGTGCGCAACTGGAAGCGGCTAGCTAGGGACAGAGCTGGCTGGAGGGGCTTGTTAGTTGAGGCCGAAGCCCATCCTGGGCTGTGAGCGCCATCAAAAGTAAAGTAAAGTAAGTCTGGCAATTTCCCAGCAAATAAAACCCCTACTTTGACGGTCCTTGTCAATAGTCGTTGCTTAATAGTTTAAAATGATAAATAAAATGGAAAATGACTTCTTCCGAGGTATACATATAATTCGAAATTAATTAAAAGTTTCATAGAAACATAATTGAAAAAGGTATACAATATAGACGAGATATATAGGTAAAAGTGACAAAAGTTCTATGTATCAACATTATCCAATACTTAATTAAGTTTTATGGAAAGCGCTAATGTTTTATAAGTGTTAAGGCACAAGTTAAAGATACTCATAGGTATAGCCTCCCCCTTTAGACAAAAGATATTTGTTTACAAACGCCTTATACAATTAAAGACCTTAAAGATCAGTTTATAAAAACTCAAGTTATATAGATTTGTATAAGGTTTTGAGTTGTTTTTTTTAAATGAAATTAATTTTGTTGGTAAAAAAACACAAAGGGAACATTTTCCCCCTCTCCAATGGAATTTATTCCTGTCCTATCAATTAACAGTTTACTAAAAGAGGAACTTAAAAATACTGAAAATTTTCATGAACTTTTTCATTTTAATGGCAAAAATCACGTCTTAGTACATTTTGTTGGCACCTCCTATTAATTTGTATACCTACACAATACAGGGATATTTTAAAGCTTTATTTGTAGTTCTTAAAATTCAAGATATTTTTCATGATAAGAGAGAGTATGTCTCTCGAAAGAGGCTGTACCTGTGAAAAAAATCATTTTTGTTTCAAGAAACAAACAACTGCCCGCGCCGTAATGAGTTGTCATGTCAGCAGGTCCTTAGTTAGAACATAAGTCTTATTTTTGAAATTGATAACTGGTTCACTTATAGCGTTTTCCATTGGTCAATTCCGCTTTTAATCCAAAAATGTATGTTTTCGTAGAAAATCTCTGATATAACTTCAAAAAACCTCACCATCACTTGATGAACATTCAAAAGAGTCAAGTTAGCTTGAAAAATATTCCAATTAATTAAAAATGCATTTGCAAACGGACAGCTTAAAAGTGTTAGTAGAGAGAACGATAAACCTGCCGAAAAATTTAAATCTGCAAAATTGATTTTAAATAAAAAAATAACTAATTTATATGCCCAATGGCAATTTATTGTCATAATCTATGACAGATCCAAATCAAAAATCAAGTGATTTTTTGTTAGCGTTATACATTGGGTCTGTTCCTTTACTTTGAGTTTCT
This sequence comes from Melangyna quadrimaculata, assembly GCA_949320155.1. Taxonomy (NCBI): domain Eukaryota; kingdom Metazoa; phylum Arthropoda; class Insecta; order Diptera; family Syrphidae; genus Melangyna; species Melangyna quadrimaculata. The sequence continues at coordinate 380,780,174 of OX439483.1, forward strand.
GTGATTTTTACTCCGAAGTACTGTCAAGTTCATATAAAAAAATGAAATTGATAGAACTTGGACTAAAAATCACAGTAAATCACAGAAATTAAGAGTAAAGGAACAGACATATTTCAATAATTTTCAAATTCGAAATTAATTTAAAACACTTATTTGCAAAACTGATAGCTTGGAATTGTGTTGGTGTTTTGTCGCACATGAGTTGTTTTACATGAGTGACAAGTTTCCATTACTTCTTCCACTTTTGTTTGACGTTGTTGACTTAATCGTGTAAATGGGTACTGTTAAGGAGGTACTTCAAATGCATACAACTACATCCATTGACAGTGCTCAAATTTTACAGACTCCTCCGATTTTTTTTTATTCACAAAAGAACACTTCAATACCCGATATTTTTGACGTTTTCTTTTGAGAAATAAAAAAAAATCAGTAGTCAGCCCAATGTGAACACCGTCATTGAACGCAAATTTGACTAAAGGTAACTATGTTTTTTTGATATGTCATTATGTCAAACTTAAAATTTTACTTGAATACTTTTCCTCAAGTAGTCGTAATAAAAACACGCTCAAAGAATTTTTGAAAATTCTCGACAACATACAAATTCCATCGTAGTGTACGGAAAATTTCATTTTCATTTTACTTCAAAGTGACCGCACAAACAATTTACAGAACTGAACTTATTATAATTTCAAATCTGAGAGTTTTGGCAAGAAAACACATGATTTGAAATTATTGTAATTAGCCAAAAAATACTTGCCTAACTTTCAAATAAAATTCATTTGAAGGATTTTTTTTTTACAGCTGGCCATTAACTTACCTTAATTAAAGGGTTTCAAGTCCCATTAGTCATATGAACGGGTCTAAAATCCGTCATTATTGTTGGTCATAAAAGAAGTGACAAGTGCAATAACACAAAAGACAATCAAGCTGCTTATTCTTGCCATTATAATGACAGAGCATCAGAGCGCCATTATTTGAACTTCGTGTAAATGTATGTAATCAAAGCATAGATTTTATAGATTATTTTGACAGTTTTCTGCCTAAAATAATGACCATTTGAGACTCGTGTAAAGGCGGCATTAGTTAATCTGTCGAAAAATTTAGATCTGTAAAATTGATTAAAAAAAATCAATTTATGTGACCAATGGAATGGTAAAAAAAACCCAAATCTGTATTTTGAGAAATCCAAATCGAAAATAAATAGATATTTCTTACCAATCAAAAACTCTTTTAATTTCATTATATTACCCCGTTTACAGGCAGTATCGAAAGCTCGAGGTGGATTAGGCTCGGTTTGTATACCCAAATTTTGCGTCACGTTAGTTGAGAGTCCCATTTAGGGTTACCATTTCAGAAAATGACAAAAGGGGGAATTTGAGTTTTCTTAAGCGGGACAGCTGGGTTTCAGGGGACAAAATTTTAAAATTATCTTCTTTTAATTTAAGAAATAAATACAAAACCAACTTGATTTTTTATAAAAATATTAATTCTTTTTTAACAATGGTTCATTATATACATATAGGATGTGCCTACTGTCAATTCCCCTAGTCCGTATGCCGGAAAACGATGTGCCAATACCATATCATCCCATCATCTTCTGTTAATCCTTGGTACTGTTGATAAATATTTATCGCCTGATTATATTTTTTGCAACAAACTGCCATTTTCATATATAAATTTGTAAAAATCATTGCAACTCAATTTATAGTTATGTTTAACAAAATCAATTCTGTTTCAACTAATTCGACAAGTAAACTATTTCTGTGTTAAACCTAATGCTAGGTTTCCACTTGTCATTGAAAAGACGCAAATTGACAAACTTTCCAGGACAGGGTGGCTTTTACCAACACAAAAAGCAAAGAAAGTAGTAGTAGCCAGCCTGTAGTAGTATAGTAGTCACCCTGTCTTGGAAAGTTTGTCAATTCACGTCTTTTCAATGACAAGTGGAAACGTAGCAAACGTAGACATGTATTCAGTTGTAAAAACTTTCAAAGTTATGATGGAAGTATCCACAGATTTGCTTAAGAAAACAATTAAAAAATTAAATATGAAAAAGAAAGTAGTTTGAATTGAAAAGTTGAAAAATTGAGGATGTGTAAAAAAGGGGGACATTTGCTTCCCCCTTTATCATTTTCTGTGTTGAAGGACAAATTTCTGATGAGATGAAAAAGTAGGACTGCCCCCCCAAAAGGGGGACGAATGGTTAGCCTAGTCCCATTTGAAGTTAAGTTGCTATGGTGTTGAAATTACAGTTGAAGGAATGGCTTCACACAAAAACAGTAAAGATTTAATGAATTTTAGTACATACTTCACATAGCTATTAAAACAAATAAATAATTTTACGCGCACATATGCAAAAAACTGTCGTCAACACATCCATCAGACCGACTCTTCGACCCAGGTTTTTATTATCAATTTTGTCTCCGCTCGCTGAAGTGAAATCGAGTCGGTTGAAGCTTATTTCAACGCAATGTATACAAAGGGACCAAACGAGCTTGAAGCTCGCTCGAATACATCATGTAAACGGGGTAGATCTCTAGGTTTAAATTGTTCCTTAGGAAAATGTAAAGAAATTTGAGAATGTCAACTATATTTTATGGAAAGAAATTTTTTCTAAAAACAACATGCTTAAACTTTCGGATCACAAAAAAATATATTAAAATAATATTTGTCTTCCTTTTATTTATAGAATGCCGTCTGCAGAACCAGAAGATGTTGCCCCAGCGCCACAAGTCCCAAAAACAGAATTGGAGGAACTCCAATTAAAGGCACAAAATGTTACCGATGATGTAAGTAAATTTAAATTAACAAACAAAAAAAAAAACAATATAAAATACACTATTTGTCTACTAATATTTTCATTTGAATAATTTTTACAGTCGTTGGAAAGTACCCGGCGAATGCTTGCTCTCTGCGAAGAGGTAAGTTATTTTATTTCAAATAAATTAACAGATTAAAATATATTTTTTAAAACAAACACTTTTAAAAATTAAAAAAAAAAAAAATATTTATTTGGGCTTAAAGCATAATAAAAATAGAAAAAATAATAATAATACCAGGCAATGATAATGCTATGTATAAAATTGATAATTAACGAACAAAAATAACGTGTTATATTAAGAAATATAATTAAAAAGAAATTAATAAATTAATTTATTTAAAACAAAAAAATCAACTAAAATTGCAGCTGTTAACGTTAAACCTGTTTTTGTACCTGATTTACATATATATGTTGTATATATATATATTTTGTTAGATAGAGTAAAATAATTTTTATATTCATTTTAAGTAAATTTTCAATTGCTGTGGACAGTGTAACGCAGTGTGTAGCAAAGAATCAAAACGAAAAGGTTTTTTTTTTATTATAATTAAATATTTATTTTTATTGTTTAATTTAGATTAAGATGTTTTTTTTTTGATCGATGGAAAATGTTTAATTTATATTTAACCACAATTTATACATAAATATTTTTATATTTTGTTAAGTGTTATTTTATTTTTTTTAATATTTGTTTGAATTTAATTTATAGTAACTGAATTTTGTGTTTAATTTTTTTCCAAAATATTAATAAATGATATACGAAATATGTTTTTAATTTACTTTTTACAATTTTTTTTATATTGGAAATCAAAAAAAAAATAAATAATATGACTGTTCTCTATCCTCGTTCTAAACAAAAATAATAATTGTATGTATTGATTTTCTTAACAAAAAACAACTAACAATTCAAAAAAACATACAAATCAAATTGAAATGAACACATTTGCAAGAATCTTCGTAGATTATAGAGCGCGCTATATACATAAATATATACCTATCTAAAATAATTATTTTTGTATTGCATGATTGTACAAAAGAATCCAGTACAACAGAAAAATTAATTTAAAAAAAATACAAACAACATTTCAAACTGCAACAAACTTATTCTAAACAGCAACAACAAATAGCAAGCAAAATATTATAAAATATGAAAAAAAAAACAAACAAAAGCGAAATTCTTTATTTCGCATTGCCAATAATTCCCGAATGTATGCGAAATTGCGATTCAAAAAAAAAAAAAAACATTATATAAATATATATATTTCTGAATGAAAATAGTCCTTGCATGTTCTGTTTTCACACTAAATCCTATATACATAATATACATTATAATTGAGCACGTGCTGCTAAGTATTCTATATATATATATTAATATATTTTCTATTATTTTTGTTGTTTTCTTTATTAATACATCATGACCTATGTTAAATACTTACCTATTGTACAGAATAAACAAATAAACTTTAAACAAGAAACATACATATTATTATAAGCTTTATTTTCGTTAAACTGAAATAAGCCTTAAAAATTGAAATTAAATCTCAGTAACACTATCGAACAATATTTAATAAACAATAATAATAATAACAACACTTAGGTATACATATTAGGTACCTGTAATGTATTAAGTACAGTGAGAGTTTGATTTCTTCTTAACATAACCCCCTTATTTATAAAGAAAAAATAGTTATTTCAGCTCCCGTGTTTAGGAAAACTACACCATGAAATAAGAATTTTCGGGACTCAAACTTAAGGCACTTGCTTAGTGCTCCATTTGAGTCCGGAACTTTTGTTATCCATGGTGTAGTTTTCCTAAACACGGGAGCTGAAATAACTATTTTTTCTTTATAAATACGGGGGTAAGTATCTAGAGAACATTTGTTTTTTATTTTGATTTTAAAAAACTAAGAAAATTTTTTATAAAAGGGGAAGATTTAGTTTTGAAAGCAAAATCAAGATATTGTTTCACTATTGAACACAAATAACTGCCTTACAAATAACAACCACCGGTCAGTGAGCATAGAACTTATACAATGTCCTTTTTTAATTGTGTTTCGGTATTTAGGAAGTCAGTTGAGTTTGTCTTTCTATATTCTTATCAATTTACTATTGATGAATTCAGATATCAATCTAAAAATTAATTGTTATTTCGTGATGAAACGTTAAATTGATTTTGGTGTCATTGAATTTGTGTATGATTTCTTGCCTGTGCCATTCATTCAAAACAGTTTCCATTCCCAAATGGTCCACTTTTAAAAAATATAGTTGAATTTGGTGAATTTACCGATTTATTTTTAAGTGCTTATATTTATTATTAGCAAATGTTTCCTACTTGTTTTGGTTATAATTTTCACAACAATTTGGTCAATCAAAATGACAACCCAGTTGCCATGGAATATTTATTTTCGATGCCAATTAATTCCGAGAGAAGCTGCGACCATAATTCCAGTTTTCGACGAGGAATATTAAAACTTAAAGACAACAAATCTACAAACGTCTCTCAAAAGTTTGAGCTGCGGGCTCAAAAGCATCTTGCCAAAATGGATTACATTAACAAGCCACCAGTCAAACTCAATTCGGGAGTTACCTGCTAGTGCTAGACCAACAGAAGATAAAGTTCAAGGTGTCCGTTCTCAGAAATTATCTATAGAGAATTTTCAACATTTTAATTCAGTTCATTAGTTCACCATAAAATTGAACTTTTTAATGATCTGTGTTTTTAATGAAAAATACCTACTTGGTTTTCTTTTTATTGCAGCCACTATAACATTCAAAGTAGACGCTTATAACCTGTAGCAGACAGACAGATAAATAAAACTACATATACCTTGTTATGCTATGCACAGATGCACACATTTTATTTTCGCATTATTGAGGTCATATGACATTTAAATGAGCTGTATACAAACAGAAAAGTCTTGATTTTTTTCCAAATTAAAAAAAAAAACTATTCCTATTCAATAATTTTTCAGACATAATAACTATTATGTATTATAAACCCCTATGTTGGGGGAAAAAAACAGGAAAGTTTGAAAGCACGTGGCTAAAAGCATACAAACATAAAACACGACTTCACCACAACCATAAAGTCTATTATTAATGCATGAAAAGTAGACTCTACTCGGTTGTTGTAAACAAGAAAGAGTTTGTTTAATTTCCCAAAAGAATAATTTTAGATACAGAATTCCGCTTCTTTTGATTCTAAATAAGGAACCGACTCTAAGAAGTTTCATTCCTCCCCCATTTTAAGAATCTACAAGCTATCATAATATTATGCTTCCACTGTAAAACATTCTAGTTTATAAAAGCCTGCCTAAGGTTTTTCTGCATTAATTATGCACTGTTCAACTGGCAACACCACCATTTAAAATGAATTAAGATTTGCTCAATCAAACTCACTACTTTCATTGCCATATTACTTATTCATGATAGTGCTGACCTTGTTTGAGAAATTCTCTGTGAGTAATAAATAAGTACTCGTATAAAGGAAAAGCTTAAACAAAATTATAAATTTAGATTTAGTTGAAGCTTGTGAAGGGCTACTTGAACTTCATTTCAATAACACATCAGTGTCATCTCTTTCTACATTCGGATTTTGATATAAAGGATTGGCACACTTGATGTCTTCCGTAGAAGGTTAACTTAAATTTGCTGGTTTTTATTCTAGGCCACAAATATGTATGTATTTACACATATACGGTTAACGGTTCAAAAGACCAGAATGTCACGTCTGAACTCTAACACGACAAGGTCAATTAACAAAGAAAACATAGCATTGACATTGTGGGTTTTCTAACCTTCATTTTGTTATTATTATCTTTCCGCAAAGCAAGGGGCGTTGTCTCTTTGTTTTTTTTTTGTTTAAGGTGAAGCAACAAGAAATATACTAAAATTTATTATTTTTTATTGAGGGTGTTTGAAGTTGATGATATAACTGCTGCTTTTTAAACGTAGTTTCAAGTTCTATCCTTAGAAAAAGTTTGAGATTAAGATGAGAATGAGTTGTCTATTTCTTCAACACGTATCGTAGAAAAAATCAAAATGTTACATTAGAAAAAGAAAAAAAATACAAAAACTGACACAGGTCAGTCTACCCTCTCATTTTGTTACATGCATACCTATCTTATTAGATTACTTTAATTTGTAAACTATATCAATTATTGTGCAAATCAGTGTTTTCTCTCATAAGTGGAAAATCAAATTGCAAATGTGATGATCACAAATCATCTCAACCGAGTCCACCTCAGGATAGAAGGGTACTCAACGATTCGAAAGTATTTTCGAAATTTATATCGAAGTCAGGAGTAATTTACTGTAGACCTTTGATAAAAAAAAATATACCAGAGTCGCTGGTATATGTAGAAGAAACAGAAAATTTTCATATTTTTTTTTTTAAATCATAATGTCAGTTAACTTTGCTAAAACACACACGAAACAAGATTTTTCTTAAAACAAGGAGTTCATGTAATTTTCGAATTTCTCTAAACGGGATTTAATAAAAGCATACAAACCAGAAAACTAAATTTATACTTTTGAAAAAATGATAAAGAACTAATAGTTTAAATTTTTTAAATAATAATCCTCTAGTTTGGAAATAATTTTAATCGAAAATTAAGATTCCATGGCAATTGGGTTGTCATTTTGATTGACCAAATTCGAGCCTACAATGAAAAGTGGAAAATTGTTGGCATTTCCAATTTTAAAAGATTAGCGAAATTCCCCAATTGTATTAAACAAAACTATAAATAAATTTTAGACGGGTTGCTCAAAAAACTGGTTCAAAGTAGGAGTTTTTGAAAATATAAAAAAATATAAAAAGAAATTAAACTCATTTCAACTTTTACTGCACGCTACGACTACAATCATTGGGGCATATTTATAGTCGCAGATAGACCATAGACACAGATATGGGGCGTATTCATAGTCATTTTAGACCTGGGTCTAAGTTAAACATATTTGAAGCTTTTTGTGTAGTATACCAAGTTAATTATCTTGTAAAAATATAAAACCAACAATTTGTAATTAAAATCGGTCTGTATTCATTGAGCCAAAATTGTCGTAAACTGTAGTTTAGTTAAACCTGAGTCTATCTGCGCTTATGAATATGCTCTTATGAATACGCCCCATTCTGTTTAATGGCAAGACTTACCTGGATTAGTGATCTAATTCGTTTGACCCCTGTGGTTACATATATTTTTTTTTAAATAATGTAAGATTAGACAAGAAAGCTAGTGCGTATAGGTTCTTACCACACAAGAAAACAATTCTTCAGTAAGAATTGTTTTTGCCTTTCTAAGATGCATGATTTTAGTCGATGACTATGGACACATACATATGTAAGATGTACTGATGTGTTGAAAATTATATATTTTCTAGTTAACTAATTTTTAGTTCATAACAAGAGTGCTATGCAGATCTTTATTATTTGGGGTTTATTTCGCCTACTTTTGCATATCCTTTCACCAAATTAACAGCGGAAACTCCATTTTAGTGTGTGAAGTGAATTAAATTTTGTATAATGTGATGCGGGAAGCATTGCTCCGTGGAAGAATGGCGGTTAATCCTTAAACTTTGAAGTCAATGCAATTCATATCATTTTGTTGAAGATGCTTGTCATAATTCATCACCATGCTTGATGATCCCAAATAACACCGATTTTGCTGTAAAATTGTAAGAGATTCTTTAAAAAATATACATTTAATACTTCATCTCCTATTTAATTTAATTATCATTAGATATACGCTCTTGAGCAATTCGCAAAAGTTTTTAGAAAGGCAGCCCACACGTGAAAATTTCAAGAACGGTTCCGTTCGTGGGGGCAAAGGCATAAAGCATCATATTCAGCATCTAGATCAAGTTTAATTTATTTACATCTGATAGGCTTTCTTATGTTAGAAGATATTTTATTATTTTAATAGACCAATAAAGATGAGTCTTTAATGTCAAAAAACTGGTGTATAGATATATCTAAGGAAAACTTGTTAGAATATTTAAAAATAATTTCGTAGCTTTAAAAAAAAAAATGGGTATAGGTTTGAGACAAATAACTTCAGTGTGTATGATTATCTAGACACAATCCAATACATGATAACATTTATTATATGTTTGCAAAAAATATATATATGTACATAAGTAATGGGATCCCTTGCTTAAAGACTAAATTACAATATAGACGTTGGGAAGAAATCAAACAGCTTATACGTTACAGTGCCTTCGCCCAATATTTGTATTCATCGTAAACATTGTAATCGAATACCTACCGCACAGAACCAACAAAACAACACTTAATATATTCGTCCTATACAGCTCCTTTGAGACGTATGTATAATCATATTTGATGATAACAAGAACTCTACTTAAAAAAAAAAAAAGAATAACTGCAACATCAATTTCAAATTAAAAATAATTTAAACATTTTTAGTTTACAATTAAACTACGAAAATAATATATTTTTTTATATACATAACTATAATACATAATAATAATCCTTGCGTGTTTGATGCATCTCCAGTTCGATGTTGTGTAACCAGTTTTTTTTTGTTTTTTTTTTTATTTTTTTTTTTATTTTTTTATTAAACTAAGTTCTATTGTATATTTGTGTGTTATTTTATTTTAAGTATTTTTATTTATATTTTAAATTTTATTTTATTGTATTAATATTTATAATGTATATTGACATAAATACCGTTGTCTGACAAAATTGTCCTTCGATCTTCTTTGAGTTGTTTTATTTTAATTTTGTTTTTGTGGCAATGGGTCTATGTGTGCTGTAAATTGATTTCTATGATATGTAATTGTTTATCTTCTATAATATATAAAATTATATATAAATATTTGGTTTTGATGTTTTGTAACAGTAATTTCAATTATATTTTTATATTTACAAAAGGAAACAAACTTTTTGTCGTTTTATTGAGCTTATTAATAATAATAATTATAATTTGTGTATGTATAGGTATTGATGTATCGTTTAAAGTTGTACTATACAAATGTGTGTATGTACATATAAATGTACATTATAATTTTAGATTTTACTCCTTAAAAGGTTGTTCATTCAGAAAAAAAAAAAAAATATTAATTGCAGTTAAATGAAATACTATTAACTATTTATCGACGAAGGACAATAACGACGACGACAAATTAGAAAAAGGACGTGGGGTCTTGTCAACGTCATTGATTTTCCATTTGACGAACAATATGGTTTTGACCTACTTAAGTTATAGTCCAGAAGATGAAGTTGCATTTTTGGTAGTAATTCAAAAATATCGAAAACTGTTATTTTACATTCGTTACCTTAGCAAGCACAATAAATGCACTATTTTTATTGTCTTTTTAATTTTTTTGAGATGATAATAGTACGTCAAAAATAATTGAAAGTTAGATTTAGTGCAATATTTCACCAATTTGGAAAAACAGCTTTTTGACAAATAATCTGAGAATGTTACATACAACTTATTACGTCTTCGTATTGTTTTGTCCAACTTTAAGTGGACGCTTTGGGAGATTTAATTATTCTTTTAATTAATTTTATCTCATGGCATTATAAGCTATCGGAATTTCATTAAATTCACCTTTTTCGTTCTGCCAATATAATTAATTAAAATAAAGGATATTTTCGGACTAATAAACTTTATTTTAAAATTATAAATTATAATGGCGATGTTTAAGTTATTTTTGTAAGGTTTTAAAAGTTAAATCTGTTAACCCAAATTTTATTTGGTACATATTTAATTTCTTGCATTAAATAATGTTGTTTCAACTTAGCTCTAACTTCGATTTAAGTTCAGTACTTAGGTAGGTCCTATTAGGAACCATCGATAACTTAACGAATAATAGTGCGGGAGGATGTTGAAAATGGGGTTACCAACCGACAGCTTTAGTCGAACAATATTAAGGACATAAGTCGGAGAAGTTTTTTCGATTGCTTTGGTTAGAAAATGTACTTGCATTTTGATACCCAATGGTTTATCGGATTTAACGATTATATACTTTTGAAGTATGTAATACTTACTAAGCTTTCACAAAGTACACATACACCAGTCTGTTTTGCCATCTCCATTTAACAACAACTTAAATGTCAACCTGTATGTTACTTCCCAAGATAACAATGAAATTGAGCAGAAAGTAAAGTGAACATCTTCCATTCATCCGAAGACAAATAAAACTGATTAAAATAGTTTTTGACTTGCAACACTTCCTCTCAAACTATTAATTGTAACTGGTTATGTATGTAGACTGTAGATAGAGATAAGCGCAATGCTAACATACTGTATCTCAGGTGTGTTCAAAAATAGATGTGCATGCCATGTATACTTGAATACAGATGCGTTTTACCATTATAGAATGACACAATATTAAACATATAAACATCACCGTCATTGTCAAGTGCTTTTGTAAAGGTATAAAGGAAATTGTTGGAGCTGTTTCTTTTCTATATTTATATGTTTAATTTTGTGTGTGTCTAAGCCTTAATGCAAATCATTTGCATTTGGTATTAGTTTTCAATTCATGATTTGTAAGTATGTGTACGAAAAAACGTCTAACTACTCCCTATATTGTATCTCTAATTATGATTATTGGTTGCTAATATGTATCCAAAAAGCATTTCTGGATCCTTGTAATGATTACTTTAAGCTCTAAAATCTATAATTCTACCATAAATATACATTTAAGTCAAATTACAGTCGATGTCAAATATCATGATCTGGCTTATAACGACCAGTCGCTTTTAACGACCACTATTCCATCATTTGATTGGTTTTCATACCATTTGTATTAGTTTATCATCGGTTACAACGTCGTGATTTCTTCATCTGTTGCGACTAGTTGCATATAACGACGAAATTCTGACAAAAAATTATTCCCTTTCACCGATTACAATGACGGAATGAATATAAACAAATTCCTTTCTTCGCAAATGAATCTAACTAGGTGCTTTTATATTCTGTTCCTGAAAGTTAAAAGCACTATTGCGACCACATCTGGCTGGTCTCTTGGTGGTCGCTTAAGCATGCTAGTAATTAGCACTAAGGCTCCAAATTTGCAGTTTATTTTGCATTTCAAGAAATCTAAGGTTCAAATTTTGAATCCTTATTTTTAAGAAATAAGAAAAAAATTACTTCAATATGAAATTAGCAAGTCAAATTGTGTATCTCGAGAACTAAGTAAGCATGCTAGGAAATTGCAGTAAGGTCCCAATTTGCAGTTTATTTTGCATTTCAAGAAAGTCTAGTTCCACATTTTGAAGTCCTTTAATTGAAAAAAAAAAAATTCATACTGCCCTGGTAACTTCACAGTGAAGTCAGAGGGTATCTGGAGAACTAAGCGAACTAAAAAGTGATTTTCATCATGGATGACATCCGTCAGTCTGTGCGACCAGATGTACATCGAGCTGAACCTAAAGGGTTGGATAGATTTGCTTCAAGTTTGGTATGAAGCATTTTTATGTGATTCCCTTGAGGATAAATTCAACTATTATGGGTATATCAAGTTTTCTCGAAAACGACTTTAACGATTTTGATTAAACTTCGTACATGTAATCTCTAGAACAGTTTTAATAATAGGTACTGTGTATATCAAATTTCATCTTTGTTGATTTTGTTATAATTTCAAAATCTAGTCAACAAACATTGCTTTTAAAATATGTTTGAATTTTTTTACGGACAAATAAAATCAAAGTAAAAATATGTTTTTTTTTATTATTCGTTTATTTCTTAAGGAAAACATATTATTTTAAAAAATATTTTGAAACCTTTGAAAAATGTTCTTTTACACTAAAATGTTAGAAAAAACGCAACACAGGAAATTAAGTTTGTTAGGTAAAACGTTTTTGAAAAACTGAAACACAAAACAATTTTTTTTTGTCGTACATACAACAATATAAAATGACATAAGAATGACTAGAAATAACTAACAACATGTTTTAATTGTTTCTTCTCTTCGTTAAATATTTAATAAACAAATCAAAGTATTGAAAATAAATGTACCAAACATAATTAAACAAACAAATTATTACTGATTAATAAAACGACAAAACGTTTCTATTGATGTATATTTTATTATTATTTTTTTTTTAACTTTTATTCTTAATTTAATGTATATTTCTTTGTGGTGCTACAAACAAAACACTGATCCACTGCATTTTTCGTATATTTATTTTATTGTTTGTTGTTAATACTTTGTTTTCGTTTTGATGTTTGTTTGTATTTTGTTTTGTAAATTTAGTTGTTAATTTTCCAAATGCTAAAGAAATTTATGTGAATAAAAGTTCTAACAATATCAACAATATGACAACAATACAAATTGTCAACAAAATACTACAAAAAAAACGTGCAGCAAAAATTGAAAAAAAAAAAATTATACCTATAATCTTAAATCGCAAAATATACCTACTTAACAAACCAACATCAAATCAATAATAAAAAAAAAATGATTTATTTATTTATTTTAGTTTTAGTTTTAACTTTTAATTCTGTTTATTATTTATTTAATTTATTTGTATTTTATGTTATTGCCAAGCAGAATACAAAAACAATAAAATCGCCTTCTAACAGTTGCAGCAGTTATAACTTGATATAATTAAAAAAAAAAAAAACAACATTTAATATGTGATATATCTCTATATATATTTTATCCATTCATATACTTTTAGGTGAAAATTAAATTCCTAACGAAACGACAATATATTAAACAGAAAATTAAAATTTTACAATTTAAATATATATATACTTAAAAAAAAAACTAAATTAAAAAAGAAATATAAACATTTAAACATTCTTTACAAAAATTTTATATAATACATTTATATTTCACGTTATCAATGACCCATTACTAAAAAATTTTATACCCTTTGAAAAATACAAAAACAAAATATGTAAAAAAGTTAATTGATTGCAAATAACACGTTTTTTTTTAATTTTAAACTTTTGAACAAACAAAATTAACTAAAAAAAAAAACAACATTTGTATTTTTAATTTTTTATTTGTAAAACTTTTTATATACACAAAATGACACACTTTTACTAATTATTCGTTGTGCCGCATCACAGAGCAAGGAAGCCGGGATTCGCACCCTGGTAGCCCTTGATGATCAGGGAGGTGAGTCACTCTGGACACATTAAAAAAAAAATTACAAAACTTAAACTCATAGTTATTTTTAATTTTTTCATTTAAAATTCATTTTATTTTATTGGGTTTGTGTTTGTATTTTCATTTTTTTTATATGTCCCCTTGTATACTCCTCTGAGCCTTTTCGTAATTTATATTGTTTTGTTTTTTATTAAGTAAAAAGAATCTTTTATTTAAAAAAAAAAAAAAAAATTTTATCTCTGAAACTTGTAAGTATTATTGTTTGTGGTTTTAGGCAACACAACTAGGAAATTTTGAATATACATACATACATATGTGCATAGGTTGAAAAATAGCCATTGGTCGAGAAAGAAACGATCGAAACCTTGGGTGTCAATTTGCAAACAAAAAAGAGACACATTTCGGTATTTTTTCGATCAATGTCCATTATTGGAGAATCCAGATGTAATTACAGTTTAGTTATAGATTGAATTTTCTAAAAATCAATTAGCCTCTGTTCCTTGAAAAATTGGCTTTTAAATCTATGACTAGACGGTCATCTCAAATTACAATGCGTGGGCTCCTTGAAGTGACTAAACATATCGTCAATTATTGTACTATTAAAGTGAACTGTGACAACGCATAAAACGTTTACAATCAATAAAATAAAATAAAACTAAAAATGTTTAAAATTTAAACTTGTAAATTTGTTTTATTATACTGATTTTTTCTTTAATACTTTCACAACATTAATAATTTATAATTATATAGCGACGCGTTTCGGACTCAGTGTTCCATCTTCGGGCTAAATTCGATGACTTGAAGAAGTCATGTTTAAAATTAAAATAAAAAAACAAAAGATGGAACACTGAGTCCGAAACGCGTCGCTATATAATTATAAATTATTAATGTTGTGAAAGTATTAAAGCAAAAATCAGTATAATAAAACAAATTTTCAAGTTTAAATTTTAAACATTTTTAGTTTTATTTTATTTCAAAACCATCACACAACATGGAGACTAAACCACAAACAATTAGTTGACAATCACACCAGTCAGTAAACAAGATTAATTCGTTAGTGCCAACCCTTTGATACGTACAACTTTGACGTTCCCACGACTTGACAACATTTGAATTTAGAGCGTTGGTCATTTTTCGCGGAGTTGGTCATTTTTCACATTGACATTCGCACCTTGAAATGTCATAAACTCTTAATTCATATGACTTTTTTGTTCGTGTTTCCAAATATCATCGAAATTCTCGAATAAAAAGGGCTGTATTTGGATATTATATATTTTGAAGAATTTTATTGCATTTCCGATTGGTTGGCAATTCTAAAGAAGTCTTAAATATCTGTGTGAACGCTTCTGACTTCGATATTGAAATGAAATTCATAAGCATTTGGATAATCAATAGAACACTTGAAGTCAATGGATTAAAAACTTTATTGAGATTAGATTTAATTTTGTTGCTTAGGAAAAAGGTTATTTGAAAGCTTTCGGGTTACACTTGTAATGAAATATTCGATACACGTCAAAGTCAACACAGGCTACATATATTGACGTGGCAGAAAATTTTTCCGTCTCAACTTTGAAGCATAGTCAATGCAATAATGGCCTATCAGTGTTCCCTAACTGCGCGTTTTCATTGTCTACAAAATTAATCAACTTGTTGGCCCTAAAATTCGAGTGATCCCAAGTGTTAAGGCAGCTGTCAACGCATTGCGTTTGCTGATCAGGCAGGAGGAGAAACTTCAAACTAATTGTCTTCGAGAATTCAAAAGCACACTCCATTTTCTTTTTTTAAATTGATCAACAGTGACCGGAGTCCCAGTCTTCTTATGTCAAAATTTTAGAAAATTTTTCTGAGCAATAAATCTCGCAGTTCTCAGAAACCTGAACTGGCTTAGTTGGCTGTACTCATAAACAACGACATGTGGGATAACACTCATGTCATTTTGACGTCAGAGAGAGTCAACGCGTTCACCAATTTTGTTAAACCTCTGATCATAGCTTAAAGTGGGAAAGAATTCCACGCGACTGCCAAATTTGTGGGAAAAAAAATGACTTCATATTTTGCTTCCACACTTTCTTGTATTAATACATGAACTTAACCTAAAAAAAAGTGTAATAGAATGTGGGATAGAATTAGAACCATTCCCAAAATTCTTCATGTATTAACACATGTCAAATCGTGTGGGATAGAATGTCGGGTTGTGTAGGCTGGGCTGTCATAGTTTGTTTCCACACTATTCTACATAATTTGTTTCACACTTTTTTGACATGTATTAATACACAGTGGGCTAGTGTGGAAGACCTTTAAACTGAGATAAACCTTCGGTTGAAACATAATACATGTAATGTTGCCACTGCACAAATATTATCAAAAAGATTAAATTTGACAGAATCTTTCGAAATACAATACAAATGAAGCATTTGGATTTCAAACGCTCACAAAAGTTTCACAAGTCTTTAACAGCGAAAAATATCAAAAGAGCATTTTTTCCACGGATAATAATTGTTCACTTTACGAGAATGTATATAAAAGGCTTAAAACGTGAGATCGAGATTATGACCCTGGGGCCTAACGGCGCGGCTTCAGTGCATAAGTGACAGTGAGTTACTGTCATACGTTATCAACGTGCTATTAAATAAATACATTGTTATTATGTTACACGAAGTATCATGCATCTAATACTGTTTTTATTGCACTTGGATAACTCTAGTATATTTGTTTGAAAATCGTCTTTGACACCAACTGTCATTTTTCTTTTAGTCACAGATTCTGGTGTTAAACTTATATTTTGACAGTTGATTACTTGACAGATGAGTTTTGTACAGAAATCCTAGATTTTTTATACAAAAGCTGTCATCTAGGAGTTGGAAATTTTCTGCTGAAAATTCAGAAAAAAACGTTACTAAACTTTAGTAAACGTAACTGAAAGTCATCATAGTTTTTATGACAGCTGGCCAATCAGAATCTGGAGCTCAAAAATTCAGAAAATTGAAAACCAGATTGCCTTTTATACAAGTTTGAACGAGGTCACTTGCTTCTCTCTTGGCTTCAAAAAAAGACAATGAATGGTAAAATATTTCAGAAGAAGTAGCTTCTATGAAGTAAAAGTAGTAGAATGAAGAAAAAATATGTTTCGACAAGTTGTATAGCTCAGCTTCATTCTTCACTTTGAAAAACGACTTAGAAATAACCACACTTATATTTGAATCTTCGAAGGCTCAGAAAGTGATGCTTTTAGTGTTGTCTAAGAAATCTAGTTATTTGTTTTTTTTTTATTGATTCATTCCTTATTTCTTTTTCAAATGTATTGATTTTAGTTTATTTTATGTTTTATCACATTTGCAGCAATTCAGAAAACAGTACTGCCATTGATAAATTAAAAAAAAATCCCCCTCATAACCACATCCTACCACATAACATTTTATAGCAAAACGTTTTATATTCCACTCTTATTCACTTCTATTGAAAATTTAAAAAAAAATTACTCGTTCCACTTAACCACTTATTATTCAAATTTTTCTATGCATATACTTTTACTCAAAATTATTTTTTTTATAAATTTTTAATTTGTATAAATAAAACTAACGTTTATTATATTTATTTTTTGTTATAAAAGCTTCTGCTTGAGGCAATAGTTTTTCAGTGCACCTTTTGATATTTTTGTAGTTTTCAAAGAAAAAAATGACATACATTTTTTTTTATTTTTATCTTATTTATACCTATATAAGCTACACGTATTTTGTTCAAAATTTCAGCCTGGTTATGCACGCTTTGTTTCGTTAAAATTTAAGAAGAAAACAAAAATTACAGACTGAGAATTTAAATTAAATTATGATTATTGTTTTTTGTTTTTATATCTTCGAATTGAGAAATGAAATAATTATATCTTTCTCTTTCTTATAATATTTTTTTTATATAATTTATTTTATTTGATTATAATTTTTATTAAAAAAAATCACGAATATCTTTTAGAGCGAGGAAACAGGTGCCAAAACTTTGAATGAAATTAATGTTCAAGGCGGTAAGAAATCTGCAATTTTGTTTAAAGAGTTTTACGCTTATTTTTCTAATAAATACAATAAAAAGAAGAACGACTTCGTGCTTTGTATTTGCAATTATAAAATAACAAACTCAAGTTCTCTAATAATTAATAACTATGCGACTAATAATGTTTTTTTTAATAAAAAGACGCAATAAACCTTCTTAGGGCCCCTTATACACGGTTTTGCTTCTACTATAATTAAACATTTTAACTCGCATCTTTTTTTGGAGTTAACAGTGTTGGCGATAGTTTTCATTTTGTTCTTTTCAATTTTAAACTAACTGATAACTTTTTTGTTTTGATTATATAATTTTAAACTAAACTTTCGTAAAATCTAATCAAAATTAATAATTTAAAAAAAAATGCTACAGCTGCAAATAGGCTTAGATATTGATAAATTGTGTATGAGTGTGTAAGGATATAACAGAATTGAAAATGATAATATATAATACAAAAATAAGTATTAAACAAAAACAGCAACATGTATTTCTAAAAATCCACAAAAACAAATCAAACAAACAAATTATAAAAATAACAAACAAAATGCTAAGAAAATTTGTGATGTTTTTGTTTAGAGTACGGAAGTTGGAATGAGAAGCATCGTTATGCTGGATGAACAAGGAGGTAAGATTGTAAAGAAAAGAATTTAATAAAAAAAAAAAACAAGAGTATTAAATGATAAATATGAAAATAGTAAACAAAAATTCTTATAAAATAATACAAATTTAATTTATTTTTTTTGAACTCAAAAAATACAATCATTACAAAATTTTAAACTTTTAATGCACATATATATACATTTTGTTCATTTTTAAAAGCTTATTTTAAAGAAATGTGATGGTAGTTTTAAGATGTCACTTGTAAATAAAATTCCAGTTTTTTTTTTTTAAGAGAACAAGGTACCTGCTATCAAATATAGTATAATGTATTAGGTTGGGGCTTTTTTGAGAAATGTTTGAATTACTTTTGTATATTTTATTTTGTATCGTTTTATATATTTTTTTTTTGTATTTACTGTTATTTTTAACAGAGTTTATTATATAAAAAATAATTGTTTGTGATAGTCCTTACTTACACTTACCGAATTCTTAAGTAAAAGGCAGTAAAAACTAGCTGTTTTTTTATGGAAATTCCAACTGTTCGGTGGCAGTAAATTTTAAACAGAAATATATCATTATGATCAATTTTAGGAGAGGGGCTGGACAAAATTCAAACATATCCAAAATAAGCCCCAATGTAATGCACATGTTCCTACCGAACGATGAACCTCCATTAGCAATGACAATAGCAATTTATTGCTCGGGAGGAAATTTGATTGTCAAGCAATTTCAGTTAAATTCGCTGTTTTCTGATAGGTTCTCATATTTTCACCTATAATTTGAAAACAACGGATAAGCTCTTTAAAATCGGGAAGAAACCATTTTGGAAAAGCGAAACGTCACAATTTATTGCCTCGGTAATAGAAAGCAATAATTGCCTTCCAACTCCTGAGAAATATTGCGATTGCCATTGCCAAAGCGTCTCCATAGGCATTATTCTATTCTTCTCTATTTGTCCCTCTCATTATGATATTCAGAAATTCAAAACCAATGTGCATCGGTATCTCCTTTTAAACCCTATCCTATTTTCCTAACGCTCGCACTGTGTTTTACATGTTAAGGGTATTAACAACCCCTTGAGTGCGCGTCAATTATAAAAAAAAAATCAATTCAATGGCAATCAACGAGGCAATTTACTGCCTCAAATATTGTCAATGGAGCTCTTGGGTAACTTATTTCACAAACTAATTGGACAAACGCTATAGTTTTATAATCCTAGACTAGATAGTATCGGTACTCATTATGAACATACTCAGTAGGATGAAGAGATAAGAACAAATAAAATAACATACGATATTTTTAAATAATTTTTTTCAAAATGGCGCCCATACTTAACCCAGATTTACGATCAAATTCGTAACGTCTTTTTTTTGCAATCAGACACCTATACTCAAAATAATATTTTTTAGATAGGAACACAAAAGTTTAATAAGCTTGATGTAAATATTAAAACTGAAACCAATATTAATTTATTTAAAAACAAATTGCGCAGCGTTATATAATTTTTGTAGATATAAAAGACATTAAATTGTTCAAGAGATTTTTTTTTAAACTAATACAAAATTAAAACTAAACCTACTGAATGAAAAGCTTATATCGAACACAAGATTTATTGAACAAATCAAAAAAAATTCGAGGTCATTATGCTCTGCTTTAAAAACCATAATACTTTTCGCTCATATGAAGTATTTGTTAAGTCAATCTAAACAAAAATTGGGGGCAAATCACAAAAAAAGCTTGGACGTTTATAACCTTTTATGCCCCTTTCACTGTGGCTCCATTGGTAATGAATGACAATTGCAATGGCGATGGCAATGGCAATTTCAATTCAATTCGATATTTTTGATAATATAGCATATTAATTCGATACATTTTCACCTTTATTCTAAAAATGGTAGACACCATTTTGAAAAAGGGTGAAACGTCAAAATGTATTGCCTTGCGCCCGATGGAAAGCAATAATTGCCTTTCATTTACTGGGCAATATTGCCATTGCCATTGCCAAATCATCTCCGATAGCAATATTCAATGCAATAGCAGTGAGCGGTGCAATTTACCGACTCAAATATGAAGTTCAAAAAATACCATCACATTTATAAAATATAATTATAAATTAAAAAATAAAAACATATTTCAATTAAATATATTTAATGTAAAAATGTAATATATTCGCCCCTTTTGGCAAAAGGAAAATTAAATTTAATTTTTTTTTAAATAAACAAAAATGTATGTATGTACTTTTAAACACATTTTTTTTAAATTAATACAAAAAATATTATATATTTATGTATAATAAACTCTTTTCACTCCAACAAAAATCAACCAATGAAAATATCCATATACAAGAACAACAACATCAACAGCAAAATAAAAAAAAATACCCAAAATAAAACGTCCAATCAGAAAATATACATATATTTAAAAAGAAATAAAAAAACCAATCGCAAGAATTAACTACAAAAAAAAAAAAAATATATATAGTATATACTTATATAATCTAATACCAAACTCAACATTTCAAATCGCCCAACAAAATCGACAATAGATATACGCCCTATAGAAACAAAACTTTTCCCTTAAAATATATACATATATATTTTATTAAATATATATGTAAAAAAAAAAATACAAAATCATGCTCGTCTCTCAACCACACTCAATCCGACATGTGAGTACAAGGAAGACAAGAAATGTTATTATTTTGATTTGTTTATTTTTTGGTTAATTTTTCGTTGTTGTTTTTTTGTTATGTTGTTTCTTAATATTCCTTACAAACAAACTTGTATACTCTTTGAAATATATTTTATATTGATTAGGACATTCATTTTGAGTTAAAAATAATAACGTTTGTTTATTAAAACTTTTTACGTTAACATTTTTTATTTAAAACTGATATACTGTTGATTACATTCAAATTATAAAATATTTAAACTAGCGCAATATTAGCATAGTTTTATAGAATTTTTATATATAAAAAAAATAAATTTCATAAATAAATTAGAAACTCAATTTGTTTATTTTAAAACGTACACAATTTTAATAATTAAAATAGTTATTTATACAAAAATATTGTAATCACTTTAGGTTTATTTAGGTTATTTTTATTTAAAAAAAAAATACAAAATATTTGTTTTCATTTATTTGCATATGTTTAAAATAAACTGCTTATAAGAGGTACTTTTTAGAATTTAATTCATTATTTTCTGAAAACTCTTGATTTAACAGAAACGAGTTTTTGTTATTGAGAAGAGTTGAAAAGATTCTTACGCACTTATGTACATTAGACTGATTCAAATATAAAAAAAGTCTCCGATTTCCAATGCCACTAGCTTATTACTTAGAGTTGAGCAAAATAATAGCCCTGTTAAAAATTCAGATTTTTAAATTAATTTTTAGAGGTATAACAGGGTGTTGTTAGTGTTGCCGTTGATTTGTAATAATTTTTGTTTCTGTTTTAAGTCAATTTTTTAAAAAACTACCCTCCCACCTAACGAGGGGGGGTAGGTCCCCCTTCCACACGATTTTATTCTTTTCTCGAATATACCTACATGCTCAAGCTTTTTGTCACACCTTAGGTGAATCACTCTGTATAAAAGCTGGGATTCTCAATAGGGAATACAAAAAACTGTGATATTAACCATTAGTTCCGCCTTGACCTTTAATAACTTTGGAAGGAGAACATTTATTAGATAAAAAGTGAAGACCTTTTTTCTGGAGCGTTCAATTTTCTAAAAACAAAAGTTATGCTACTCATTTAAATACTTGCTATTGTAAAGTTATAAATTTCCAAGTACAAAAATGTGTTTTGACCCATACAAATCGTATGGAAAATAGAAAATAGCGATGAGCGACCTCTAAAAACAGGCTTATTATTTTGCTCAACTCTAAGTAATAAGCTAGTGGCATTGGAAATCGGAGACTTTTTTGTATTTTTGAATAAGTCTAATGTACAATGTACTTGTACATATATTTTCTATTAATCCCCTTTAAATGTACACATTTGTATTTATCTTGGCAATTCTCTGGTCGCAAACGCAAGTTGCAGAACTGAAAGTGTGCAACAAAAAATGTCAACGATCTCTTTAATTTCATAATAACACTCTATTATAGACGGAGAGCTAGCACCGCATTAACTTACCTGTACCTCATTTCAGCAAGGATGTGAAACTTTGGTCATAGTTAAATTAACGGCCATCATTTTTCAAATACTACGTTTTCACCTACAACTTAATCCGGATTTAAGTGGATTTACTACAAATCTTCTTTGAAATCTTCTTGAAGATTTCCCATACAATTTATCATCTCCTCAAACAAAGATTAGAAAATAATCTCATCGAAATCTTCTTGGAAGTAGGAGATTGTCAAAACAAACAAACCTTATTTCGTGGAACGTACGCACCTATCCAAATGTCATTTTCTCCTTTGACAATGACCAAACAAAAAACTGTCAATCTTTATTATGATGATGCCGGTTTTGGAGATGGAAACATAGAATTTTAAAACTTTTTCTGATATTCAAAAATTTTCTTTAAAAATGTGTCGTCATTTTCACAACATCCTTTTCCGAAAAAAATGCTCGCTCGTGTCTGTGGAATTGGAAGTTTAATACATGTAATGGGGCGTATTCATAGTCATTTTAGACCTGGGTCTAAGTTAAACATAGCTTTAGTTGAATTTTCGGACGTTGATTCTATTTTTTTAAGTTTATCATATCAAATTATTTGAAGCTATTTGTGTAGTATACCAAGTTAATTATCTTATGAAAATATAAAACCAACAATTTGTAATTAAAATCGGTCTGTATACATTGAGGCAAAATTGTCTTAAACTGTTGTTTAGTTAAACCTGGGTCTATCTGCGACTATGAATATGCCCCAATGAATCTGGGTAGTTGTACTTACCCTAATCCAGACTATTCTTATAATTGTTTTTTTGTATACATTTTGTTTTGCAACAAGTTTTTTTCTTGCTACCAAAATGTGCATTAGATTTGCTGGAGATAGTTTCTGTAAAACGTATTCTTCTATCCAACGATCCAATTTGGGATAACAATGTTGGGATAACAATATTTTTAAGTTATTACTCATTTTTATTTATTGAAATTCTTCACTGCACCGAAATTATTATTCTTGTTTGCAAATATTTTGTTTAACTCTTGTCATATCGACTTTTGAATGGCAATTCAGTGAAAACGTCAAACTAATTTTTTTGTCTATGGTGAAAACACTTCAAGATTAATTTTTAATCTACCCTTTTTAATCCGGATTATCTTAAGGTAAAAACGTAGTATAAGAAAAACATAGAATTTTTGTTTGACAGTTCCGTGATCAGCTCTGAGTTAAAAAAGAAATACGCCAAATGTAGTAGATTTCAGTTTCACTGCATGAATTTTAAACCGTGTGGAAATAATCCCCAAACACTTCTAGATATAAATTAACTCTTACAATAACCACGATAGTTAAATGAAATAACACAGCATATAGTACTCTGCTTTCAAAAAAGATGTTAAGAAAAAAATAAATAGAAGGGGGAATTCTATGATAAAAAGTTGTTATAATTCTCGTGATTAATGCTGGATTTACACGAATGACAGAAGTGTCGTAAAATCTGTCATTAAATTGACAAAATAATGACCAAATCAATTCATAAATGATATGCATTTACACGAAGACAAAATAATGACTGTTTCAGACTCTGTCATTATTCTTGTCATAAATAGAAACTAGTATATTTAGAGATAATGGAATATTTTTCAATTTCTTTCAATTTAAACAAAAGTCTGCAATACTGTAGTAGTGATTAAAAATGCAATGAAACAAAGTACCTAATAATTGCTTTATTAGGAGCAGTTTTAATTCTTGGGGATGATCATTAGAAAGAAACCTGACGGTCACTAAGAAAACGAAGATCTTGTTGGGTTTGCCTATGATTTGTGTAACAAGGGTTTTTTGAGACGTTGCGCGGGAATCTTCGTCGGAATGATCCGAAACTGTTCCACAATTTTTTAAGAATGTCGGCACTGGATTTTGATGTACTAACTGACCAAATAACATCACTTGTGAGAAAGCATACAACAGCCATGCAATTACCCTCTGTTTACTCAACTAGAGATACAAATAATGACAATTTGTCATACAAAATGGAGCAAGTTCATTCTTTCTTCCGGTTTATAATAATTTTAAAAATGGTGCCATTGTTCGTTAACACGGTATCATTTTTATGACTATAGTTTCGCCTCTAATTATTTTAATGACAAAAATAACGACAAATATGAAAACCATTTACACGAAAATTAAAAAAATGACAAGAAAATGACAGAAATACTGACATTTTGTCATTCGTGTGAAAGAAAAATCTCGTCTTTACTTAAAGCATACAACTTATTGAAATAAACGAAAAGCGCATGCAATTTGTTTTACATTTTAACTTCCGTTTTTATTTTGCATTTATTTATCACTGTCTTATTTAGGTACCGTCGAAAAATGACATTTGGGTTGCGAAACGATAAACAGAACCCAAAAACATTTTTTCTAAAAAATCTCCACAAATAATTAAATGCTAAGATGAAGACATTTAAATATTAAAATATTAAAATATTAAAATTACTTCTGTTTTAAGTGAAGTGAATGAATATAATTCAATTAAAAAGTACAACTCCAGAAATAAATGTGTTTCGACCACATATGACAGTGGGCTCTTCAGTCAGTCTGTCATACCCTACTAAGACACAAATTTCGGTCGATGTTTACCCACTCTTATAAAAGATATTTGATATTTGGCGTTTTTCTTTTTTGGCTCTAAAAAATTTTTGTGTATTTCTTTCGTCTGTCAAATCACTAAAAAGTTAAGTTGGCTTCGCTCAGCGTTTCGCTTGATTTGCTCGGTCATTTTATTCTGAGCTAATCGATCAAGATCTGAGCTAAGTCAGATGGAAAAAAGAAGAACAATTTTCGTGCTCTGATATGTCTGAGCTAAAAAAACCATAGAATTTTGGTTTGTCAGTTTCGTGATCTGCTCAGAATTAAAAAAGAAAAACGCCAACTGTGAATTTTAGTATTCTAGGGGAATTTGTTTAAATTCATGCACCCAGAAAATAATTTCCCATGGTCAGGTTTTTTTTATAATAAGAAAGTAAAGTAAGTAAGAAAGAGACGTTTTATTTTACCATTATAATGACATTCGTCGCGTCCCTCCGCTTAGGGTATGCTCAGTCGCCTGTTGTCAGTGGGTCTGCTTTCAAAGTGTTTGCACTAAAAAGTGATTTTGGGGGCCCTGTCGCGGGAAGGATTTGAACCCCTTCTTCGAGACCTCGTCGCTTCGCTTGGAACAAAGTTCATTTTAAAATTCATTTTGCAAGACTGAAAATAGACAAGAAAAAAAACGAAAATACTGCACTAATCAAGATAAGCTAAAAATTTAGTTAAAATGTTCTGATAACTAACTGTAGCTATTTGTTCAGTTCTTTCACTTCGCTATGGTGGATTTAGTTTCCACTTAGTGAGAACTAAGTCCTGCTGTGGATTTAGTTTCCGGGGATTTATTTCTCTGCACCGTGTAAATGCTGCATTTATTTGCTTTCAGTGGATTTAATTTTTTCCTGATAGCTTTCCTTGAAAACCGCGCAATCATACAAAAACTATGTTAGTTTTGCTTTATAAATAAATGTTAAAAATATTCATTCTTTTTTTTATGTTGTATATTATTTTATTTTTTTCTTTGATAAAAATATAAAACAAAATATTACCTACAGGTTTTAAATGCTAAACAATTCCTTTAAAAAAATCATCAGAAAATTAATATTTTTCGATGCAATGGCGATATTAATCGGATTTTGTATCTATACCCATGTAAGTCATAACATTTGTTCAGGCTATATAGTCGAAAATTAAAGTTTCGTTATTGTATTTGATGTATAAGCTCTTAAATCGTAATAATGTGTAAGCATAGATGGTTACTTAAGAACTCTTCACTAAAACAAATAAAAAAACAAAAAATCTTCACTCTTTTGCATGTGATTCTAAAAAGTATCCTCTTTAAGTGCAGTGTTTGTTTTTATGTTTTATTTTTTAATTTTGGAACACACAAACAATGCTATAAGTATATTTAACTAAGCATTTCATGAAACATTTTAAAACTCCAATAATACTTCGTGTGAACGCATTCAAAGCCACATAATGAGCTTATATACATATTATGTTAACTACTCGTACATTTTAGAATAAATAAACATTGTTTGACATCTTCTAATTTGTTTTCTTATTTTAATTATTGAAGTTTGTGTTTTTTTTGTATACATATACTTAATTCTCTAACTGCAACCCAATAATAAATAACAACAACTACAGTAAATATATTTTTAAATTTTGTTTTTCAAATAAAAGTAATCTCAGCGCATGCATAGAATGCATTTTCAAAAATTTACAATTTTTTTAAAATCAAATTTAAGACAAAACTTTACTATAATTATCTGTTTCTTTTATCAAAACACATTATCAATTTCTTTAATTCATTTCTTATTGCCTATACTACAACCTTTTCAAAAAAATGTAACCGCTTATTGATCTTCTTGCTTAGAGATTAAAATATCTCTTAATTTTTTCATTAATTTATTATACCTACAAAAAATTAATTCATGACCTTGCGCAGTTCATTCGTAGTATAGATTGAATGTCACTGATGTACAAATGACGACTATGAACAAAAAACGAAGTGACACGAATAACACAAGTTAACAGTTTTTTTGGTTCATCGCAGGTACCTAAAAACATCAATATTCTCATTTCGTCGACAGTAAAAATGGCAATACTTTTTTTTCTATGAAGCGTTTTCGATGCATTCTGTTGACGGTTTATTGAAACAAATTCTTTGGTGTATTTAAAAAAAAAATAATGTCTATATTTCCGACGAAATACTGCGCATTTATTCAAGTTACAAGCGATCAAAATTTAAAATGCAACAACTGATTTAATTTAAAAAAAGGCATAAATTCTACTTTTTTTAAATTTTGATCTTCAGTTTTTTCATTCGATTAACAAGAACAGTAAATTGTTGTCGAAGAAAAGATGGTCATGTCTTTCAAAAGATATATACAACCGTTAATAAGTATTATTTTTATGCAAGTATCTGAGAAAATATGTAAACGTCTGTGAAGTGGACAGGGCAACTTTCACATAGAGTAATGGGACAAACGCACTAATTTGCAGTTTTATTGCATTTTTTTTCCCATTTCATTTCCCGATTTTGCAGTTCAGGGTGTAATCGGATGTAGTTTTTTAAATAAGGACTTTTGGACCCAGTCTATTCTTGAAATGCAAACAAATTTTTGAGCCTTACTGCAAGTTCCTAGAACGTTTGGTTCTCGAGATACACCATGTGACACCTCGTTTACACCCACTATTTGATGAACTGATCCCATTACTCTAGATGGAATTTGACCTGCTAACTTCACAGACGTGAAAAAAATAACATGTTTTATTGCATATTTCGAAAAAAACTTCTTACGAGAAAAAATAAGTGTGTCTTATTGTTTTCAGCGACTCAAAATTAGTCTAAGAATTATTTTGTTTTTATGGGTTTCCGGACTTCTATTGGTCACATTTTTCATTTATTCAAATAAAACACTTTATTTCATTATTGTTTCTATGGTTTTATTTGATTTTCCCAACTTCCGCAGGATTATTTTATTTCTTCTTCTTCATTTAACCGGCGATTGTCATGATCTCGAGGGGGACCACAACTCTCCTAAGGTTCCACTTGTGGTGTTCGCCGGGTTGACATCAAAAAAAGGTCGACAGGCCTCCCGGTTTTGGATTGTTCCATGTCTGAGGCCAACTAAATGCAGGTGTCGTTGCATTTGGCTCATCCAGTAGTTTTTGGGCCTGCCTTTCTTCCGCGATAGTGATGGAACGTCTTGTGCTTTTGCCTTTTGAACTGGGTTCCAATGTCATCATCTTTGTACATGACAGTACCAGCTAAGTTCAGAATTATTTTATTAAGCATAAATTATTTTTTAGTTACCTACATTTATACAAAAACTACTAAGTAAATCTAATAATCGTAGGATTATCAATAATTTTGAACTGTTGAATAAATTAACTAAATACAGTTTCAAGCACTTTTTCTTAAAATAAGAATTTAACGAATAATTAAAACCAGACAAACGTAATCTTTGCTCTGGCATTAAGAGAAAAACCAACGCACTGTGATAATTAATTGTTTAAAACCTTATTAAAAAGAAAAGTCTTTCATATTGTAGTTAATATATTGATTAACTTATTTGTTTAATAATTCAAAATCCTTATTTATCATTTAGATTCAGTTTAATTCGTCTTTTATCAAATGTATTATATCTACAAAATATTTCATATTTAATAAATCTACCCATGAAGTTAGGAAAATCCAACGAAATGTAGGGAAGATAAAAACAAAATGATTTTTTTGTTGTATTAATGAAAACTTTGACCAAAAACACCTGCAAACCCTAAAACGCATTTAACAACCAAGGAATTGGTAAAAAAAAATAGTAATTTATAAATATATATTTTGTTTTGCTTCGGAGCCAACGATGACCAAAAAAATTATTAAATCCTTCTACTTTTTGTACTTCATAGAACGTAATATTCTTAAAAAGTGACATAATTCTTGCCATATTCATCCATTATTCGTGTACAAATTTATATAAATTGTTGAATGTTTAAAATCTGTATTTAAGGGTATATTTTTGCTGCACAACTTGATATCCATATAATTTCGGAAATTTTATGAAAATAGTTTCAATAAATAAAGTTAATATTTTTCAATGATGTACTATTGCATTTCAAAATGTATGCAGACAAAAATTCATCATCTTTATGTTTATATCCACAAGTTAAGATAGTTCTTTCAAATTTAAATGGGCGCATTTCAAAAATTACATTTCCGAAGGCAACCCTCCATCCGCCAATAAAAATACTCCTTATTATTTTATTCAAGGCTGACGTTCACAAAGTTAATTCAAAAAACTCACTACCCCATCTTCCAACCTGTAACTGCAAAGTCAACTGAGCATTTCTTTATGACAATCACCCTTATTATAGCAGGCCAAGATACATATAATCCAGGTAATATCACTAGCGTGTGCATTTTTTGTTTAGTTCTGCGCGTGTTGTCAAAATCAATAGTAAAAAAATTGAAATTCAAACAATCACCAAAACTTTGTTTTTGTTTACTATGTACTTACACAAATGGCAGTCATCTTGAAATTTGGAAAGCTGCGCCTGATAATACCTTAGATATGTGTACTGTGATAGCAGGCGTTTCATTTAAACGACAGATCTCACTTCAATAAAGCAGTATTACGGAAGTTTTCGAGTCGTTTCACTAGTGTAACGCCACTCTTGACGTCTGGCGTTAAGTGGAATGTATATTTTCGTTTGAGAAAAATGTCACTCTCCGTTATTGTAGCTGTCGTTTTAGCCCACACACGACACAGAACCATCGCTTGTGGTTGGTGCTTTTTAAAAATTAGAAGTTTGATATTTAAAAGAAATTCGTTCTTTAAAATGAAAAATATATTTTAATTATCAAACTGTCATTATGTTGGACGCGTGTGGATAGCGTTTAAATATCGTAATACCGACTCTTAAACGCCAAGAAAGTGACTCGACACAAAAAGTGAGAATTGTCATGTTTAACAATCTTCTTCTTATATAAAAAAAATCAATAACTGCTTGGAATTTCATAAGCCCAAAAAACGATTGTTGCGCCTTTGCTTCTACCTGTAACTGGTTCCATTAAAAATCTAAAAATTGAATTCTCATTTTTTGCCTTTGAACGAAAAATTTATATAAAATTTCAGTCGAAAGTCAAAAATAATTAAAATAAAGGAAACTAAAAGTCACTTAACATTTTTATGACAGCTAGCCAATCAGAAGCGTGAACAATTCCAAATTCTTTAAATAAAAAAACATATGAAAAACGAAAAAAAAATTGAACTCGTTCTATGACATGACATGAAATGCTAGACTTATAACTTTTTAGCGCCCAAAACCTAAAGCTCTGATCTCACTACAATATGTGTACAAAACTTCCATCCGTCTAAACTTCTAAAGGTTTAGTCGAGAGTACAACTTCAAGATCGATTCATGCAGGTGCACTCAACAACACCCAAAGAAATAAATCGCAAAACTAGAGACAACCTATATGAAGTGTCTTAACATGACAATAATCAAATATTTTTTTTTTAACATTAATAGAGTTATGTCTATAACTATTCCTAAATTATAAATACATACTTCACATTTAAGGTAGAACTATAATTGACGGATAGGCACTGAAGCTAATGTCAAAAACCAACGAAAAATAGCTTTCAGAACAGTCAAAAAGATAAGTCTACCACTTCTGTTTACTCTTTTTACTTGCAATATACGTAGTATAGGGCAAGTTTAGGATTCGTGCAAAACATTACGATGATAGAGAAAGTGAAAAAAGTCGGTCTCGCAATTTTGTCTGTCTGTCTGTGTGTCCGTCTGTCTGTACCTCGACCTGCAGCCTAAACGGCTGAAGCGATTTTCTTCAAACTTTGGACTTCTTATGGGATTTCCTAGAGGGAAATTGAAATTTGTTTTTATCTCAAAAAATAACGGCACCTGCCATACAACCAATACACAAAAATTGATTTATTTCAAAAACGGCTCTAACGATTTTGAAAAAAAAAAAAAATAACGAGGTACTATAATTACTAAAATAAATATTTTGTTAGAAAAAAAAAAAATTTGTAACGGTTATTAACGGTACCTGTCATAGAACCGATATTTTGGTTTTCAAATTTATCGTTAACGGATACACCGATTTCATCCAAATTTTTTACAATTTTGCATATCTAACTTTTTGGATTTTTAAAAAAATATTGAAATTTTTTTTTTGAAAATTCAATATCTTGAAAACGGGTCAATGAATATTTTTTTAAATTTTGTGTAAAATTGTATATTATTAAATTCTAAAAGTTGGCATACCAAATTTTATTTTTAAAAATGTTCAAGAATTTTTATATATAAAAAATAAGTTTTTAAGAAAATCGCTCTAACGATTTTTTTTTTTCGTAAATTCACATTTATCAAACAAATCAGATGTCACACTTTTTTTCAGCTCTATCTGTTTAAGCTATTAAAAAAAAAACAAATTTATAGTAAATTATAGTAATAATTTATATTTTAAATAGTTTTTAAAACTTTTTTTAATGAAATCATAATGTTATAGAACCACATACTACGCTACGAAGCAAGTTTGTGCGATCCAGTCGTTCCAATTTTTTCATTCACTTTAGCGAGTTGTCAGTTTTCGCTCCCGAGCGCTCTTTCCCTCCGAAAGAAAAAATGAGCGAAACTAAAAAGCAACAAACCACAATATACTCCTCATACGATTTCCTTGTATTCGCCTGTTTAGTACGACCACTTAAGAGTCCCTCTAAGCATTATAACTACGGCTTTACTTTCGTTAAACCTCATTTCTTAAAAAGAAAAAAATCAATCCTAAATCAATGACAGATCCTGCGAAAAAAATGACAGATTTTAGACATTTAAAAGGGCTTCGACGGTTTTAACTTCAATTCAAGTGCAAAGTGGATTTAAATTGTCTTGACATTAAATTAACCGGCACTAAAATTGCGTTAGTAAAAGCAATTTTTTTAAGAAACAGTGTTCTCCTGCCGAAGTTCATTAATTCCCTTTAATATATAGGGGTTAAATAACTAACTACAGAAGTTTATACAGTTACTTTTCGAATTTAACCTTTTTGGCAAAGTCTTCTGAATTTTTGTAACTCTTATAAGGGCAATTTAATTAATTCGCCATTCACTGAACAAAGCAAGAATGTGTTAGCAAAAAAATTGCTAGTTGCAAGAAAATTATTGCCAGTCGCAAGACAAACCTAGAAAATGAGTTAAATAAAACAGTCGTAAGTCCTTGTGTATGCAAGTTGTGCTTCGAAAATGTTCCCCTTTGTCTCTTCCAAGGTTACCTGATTATATGTAATTTCTTATCATTTATTTTGATTTTTTTTTTATAAATTTCATTGACGTAGTAACTTTTTTCAGAATACTTCTTTTAAACTATATTTTCCTTATTTCTTCTTTAAAATTTTAGTAAATAAAATAGAGCATCACAATTCACAAACCCCTTATACCAACTCATAATAACCCCCATTACTCTCTATCTCGCTCTCCTTCTATTTCACTATATATTTCAACATCACTCTATCTTTATTCATATTCTTTAGTTGTATTAAAAATTTAGTAAAATAAAATGAAAAGTTTAAGGATAATGTAAAAAATGTGATTTTTTTTTTAAATGTTTTTTTTTTTTTTTCTTAAAAATATCTTATACTAATTTCTTAAATCTTTTTTCATCGTTAATTTTATTTCGATTTTGAATAAAAAAAAAAAAAAACGAAATAAATAGAACAATTGGATCGTGTCGAGGAGGGCATGGATCAGATTAATGCCGACATGAGAGAAGCAGAGAAGAATTTAAGTGGAATGGAAAAATGTTGCGGCATTTGTGTGTTACCCTGCAATAAGTAAGATTTGATATTTTGTTAAAATTTTCGTTTAACTAACATTTTTTGAAATACTTTTTTTTATAATAGGAGTCAATCCTTTAAAGAAGATGATGGAACTTGGAAAGGAAATGATGATGGAAAAGTTGTCAATAACCAACCACAGCGTGTGATGGATGATCGTAATGGATTAATGGCTCAAGCGGGTTACATTGGGCGGTAAATATTTGTTACATTTACTTACATTTATATGAAAAAACAGCTGTTTGTAGAATTATTATATTAAAATGTATTTGTAAGTAAAACCAGTCTACTCGTTGCGTCAAAATTTGACACATTTTCTTTAAAAGAATGGGCGAATTCGTAATCGTCTGACTAACTTAGATCTGCAAAGTTTGTGTTCGTAAACAAAAATTGCTTGCCAAACAAATTACGTTCGTAAACATCAAAAGTACGCAGAAAACAAGTCGGCGTCGGGCAGTTTGTGCAGAAAAAAAAACATTCTGCAGAAAAAAAAAATTAAATTAAAACAGGAAAACATTTACACAGGTAGAGGGTGGGGTCGTCATTGGACCATTTTTCTTCTAAAATGAGGCTGGGAACAACGTATCGGTCAACAATGGTCGTTACAGAGCCATGTTAACCAACTTTTTTTACTAAAATTAAAGACATGGATTTGGACAACCTCTGGTTCATGCAGGATGGTGTGCCATGCCACAATCTATCGCACCAAATTTCAAAATCGTGTTATCAGTCGTCTTTGCGATTTCAATTGGCCGCCTCGATTTGACTCCTTTGAACTTTTTTGTTTTTGTTGGGAAACGTAAAGGACCGATGTTATGCCAACAACAATTTTATTGCATTTTTAAAAAGAAACTTGTATTTGGCCCACCCTGTATATGAAATGGCTTTGAAGTACATAATACATATATCATGAAGATATTTGTCTATCATAGCATATTTTTTTTCCTAAAATCACCTTTTACCGCGCGAAAATTTAATCTCAAACTAATTTTTTTTTTTTTTTTTAATAATCGCGATTTTTTACAAATAATTTTCTGCGCTGCGATGTTTACGAATACATTTTTTTTTCAAAAACTGCCGCCTGCTTACTTTCTGCGGGCAGAAGAAAATTAAAATCGATACGTAGAAGCTAAGGAGACATGCGGCAGATCTGTCAGATTTCTGCGATTACGAACACGTCCAATTTAATAGTCTATAAGGCTTATGAATTATGAGATCGTCGTGTATGACTAATTTTACATGTGTTTCCCAATATTCTTTTTTAACTGTTCAGCTAAATATGGTTCTTTGAGTTAATTTGTGAGAATTTTCGCGAATCAAACGATATATTCCTTTGCCGATTTTCTTTAACACTCAAATCGAAATCAGAGAAGAAAAAAATAATCGGAATCTGGATAGTAATTGCTTTCTCGCATTATCGGTTCTGTTAACTAAATTTTTTCAACTTAAAACACTTTGAAATACAAATTTTGCGGAGCACAGATAACTCCAGTCTGGACAGCTCCTTGAGTCCAGATGAGATCGCCCGACCAAAACTCCAACTTTTATGGACGTTGAAAGCAATTTTGAATCAATATTCAATCAATATCCAATTAAATTCAATTTATTTGTAGTAATAGAATTTGTTAATAAGAAAAACATTTAAATATATTTTGGTTTTTGAATCTTATACATGTCAAAAGTTGCGTCAGGATTGTATTCATGAGAATACCATAATCGTTTTCTCAACAAGAACTGCTTCATTTCGACCTTTCGATATAAGATTGATCTATACACTTTAAGATCGAGTTTATGTAACAATTGAGATCGAGAACGGTATAAGTATTTTGTTTTAGCATACCACTCTAGGAAACAACTTAAAAAAACTTCGTAAGCGCTTGAACTAATCTTTTTCTATATGACCCATTCTATATATATGACAGCTTTGAGCACATTTTTCGGAATGCGCAAAGCGGTCGGTTCCCTTTCTAAAGATAAGGACTTTTGATTTTGCTGTATTAATTTGAAGACAGTTCAAACTGCAATATACTTCGAGTTTGTTAATCATTAGCTGCAAGGAGCTTGGTGATTCAGCTCATCCGCAAAAAGCAAAGTCGTAATTCTGACTCTTTCTATTTCAATTCCAGCAGGTAAAGCCTCCGTTATAATCTCCAAAAAGAAGGAAAATTTCAGAGGACTCAGCAAACATCCTTGTTTAACTCCTATTTCTATTTTGAACGATTCTGATAGTTCCTTTCCGTTCCATTCCATTCATTGTTATTGTATATAAATATTTCTTAGGAAATTCGATGGAAACCCGATTCGGAAAATCTTTTAAAGAAGACAATTTGTGTTTGCTGTATCGAAAGCTGATCGAGTCTGTGAAAAAAACGTACATTTGTTTCCCTTGGTTAAATAACTTTCAGCGATACTATTTAAATTGAAGATTTGTTCCACTTTACCGAGAAACTAAGATTATTGCACTTGATATTTCATAAGTACCTAATTGATAGAGTTTGGCATCAAGCACTCGAAAATGCGCCCATTTGCTTTCAATGAATCTCTTCTTCGTTGGATTAGAAACCACCTTGCATACCGTTGAATACAAGTTGTATTGGACGGTTTCAAGTCTAAAATCCACGAAATAAATGCTGCTGTGTCCCAGGGCTCCATTTTGTCTCCGACTCTCTTGCTTATGTTTATAAATAAAACTTCTAATCCATTAAACTGTTTCGCTGACCTGACGACAATACCCCTTCTTCTCAGATTCGTTTTCAGATTCACATCCATGTCCTTCGGATGAGGAACATGAACGGCAGCGTATGATAAGTTCATTGAATTCTGATATCGACAGCATTGTCCAATGCGAAATCAAAAACCCCATAGAATTTAATGATTCAAAAGCTCAATGCTGTCTCATGTAGTTAAAACGAAACTCACCCCCATTGCCGCTATTCATGAGCGGAACCGGCATCGATGAAACTGCACAGCTTTCAGTACTCGGTGTGTGTATCACAGACCACCTTTTGTGGAATGAGCACATATTTGACGTGTCGCCATAATCGCTGTCAAGTGTTTAGGTTTTCTCCGAAGATGCAAGAAATTTGTCACCCCGTCTGATCTGGCTATGATCAACAAAGCCCTTATTAGTCCAAAACTTGAGTACAATTCTCATATCCAAAAACCCACTTGAGTTTTTATTGGATAAAAAAGCGAGCTTTGAAAATAATAGGTGATAGAACTACAATAGAAGCAATTTGCATCTCTTGAATACCGCCGGAATGTTTTATGCCTTTTATTATTTTATCGCTATTTTCTATAAACAGTGTTCTTACGAAAAAAAAAACAGTAAAAAAATTCAACCGTACTACTCGTACTTCTTAGAAATCCTATCAGATTACCATTGAGCCCAACTTCGAACGTACTGTTAAGTATGGAGATTCTTTCTTCAGTCGCACTACACGAATGTGGAATGCTTTACCCGGCTCCGTTTTTCCCTCCCATTGTGATATTTTAACTCCTCTCCAAACTTCCTAAACGCTCGTGCTGTGTTAAGACATTATAAGGGTAGTCATGAACACCTTTACTACGCGCTAAATATATATAAAAAAAAAGAAAATATACATACATAAAACTACATTAAAATAAAATAGTAATTAAATTAACTCTCCTAACAGAATAACAAATGACGCGCGAGAAGACGAAATGGAAGATAATATGGGACAAGTGAATACAATGATAGGCAATCTCCGTAATATGGCTCTTGATATGGGCTCAGAATTGGAGAACCAGAACAGACAGATCGACAGAATCAACCGCAAGGTAATATTTTTTTATAATTTACAAATAATTATAAATCAACATACAAACATTTGTTCACCTATACCTTTGTATCTTTACTAATATAATATTAATAATAATAAACTAACATAATATACATCTTATTAATTTGACTTTGTCTCATGCTAACACAAAAAACACAGGGTGAATCCAACGAAGCCAGAATAGCAGTGGCAAATCAAAGAGCTCATCAGCTCCTTAAATAAATACATACTAACTTTTTGTGTTGTCCTATAATGTTATTGACAAAACAAAAATTAATTATAATAATAATATAAATATAATACCTACATATATATTATAGAAATTCCCTTTATTTTTATGAATAATATACATATTTATGTAAAAAAAAAAAATTATATTTAATGAATATTTTATGTTTTGATTTTTATTTATTAACATATTATATAAAATTTTACTTATAACAATAGAAAAAAAAATATATCAGAAGGGTTTTTGTCTCATATTGCTGTGATGAATACAGAAAAAAGTATAATGACAAAGTAAATGAAAAAGATCTCATGATAAAGTTGAAAGAAAAAATTTTAATAAATACAAAAAAGACAGGGGTGGAATCGGCTACTTATTCGATTTTCTTTTTTTGTTCATTGTCGTTTTTAAGATAGCTGTCTCTATCAATTCTATAGACAAAAAAAAAAGAAAGCAATCGTCAAAACGACAATCAACAATTTAATAATCAATAACAGCTTAGCCGATTGCAGCCCAGCATTCATCACTCAATCGAATTTCAAAGGAAACCTTCCTTATGTTTGTAATAATTAAAAAAAAGCTTTTTTTTTTAAATATTTCACTTATCATCTTTTTATTCACAAACTATTTTTACCACAAAAGAATTTATTTGTCATCTTTGTTTTTTCTTCTATTCGTTAAATATTTTTCAATTAAATTAATTGTTATTCTCTTGGAAGAAAAAGTTAAATACGCTGAAGCATTGAGAAAGACAATAGCTTATCTTATTGCTCAATTTCATTTTTATTTATTTTTAATTAATTTATTTGTCAGTATTCTTGCAGTGAATTTTTTGAATTCATATCAATTCCCCAATACTATGTCATATTTATGTAGATAATATTTAGCTGGGTCTTCGAATGCTATCAAGTTCTTAAAGTACTTAATTGGGAGCTTACAGTATGAACAGTACGAAACAATAGTCAAAAGTGTTGGCAAAAGTGGAAAATTTGTCTGAGAAAATGTAAAATATGTAAAAAAATAACCTTGGTATACATACGAGGACGAGGAAGAATCGATTCCTCATATTTATGTACATGCCCTGCGCTATCTCCAAGAATCGATTCCTCATCTTCTATGGAAATGCCCTGCGCTATCTCCAAGAACCGATTCCTCATCTTCTATGTATATGCCCTGCACTATTCCAAAGGCTAAAGACGACTTCTCCATCTGGGAGGATTCTACCATTATCCAAATGATCTACAAATGTAG
Source organism: Melangyna quadrimaculata (assembly GCA_949320155.1). Classification (NCBI taxonomy): domain Eukaryota; kingdom Metazoa; phylum Arthropoda; class Insecta; order Diptera; family Syrphidae; genus Melangyna; species Melangyna quadrimaculata. The sequence goes on from OX439483.1 coordinate 380,818,554, forward strand.
ACATCAGTAGTTTCACGGGCTTTATAAGAAACTCCAAATAATTTTAGCGAGTTGGGAGGAATTCTCTACATTCACGTTGTATCACAATGGCCCAACTTATAGACTAAATTGTGTCAGTCTTTCCGCCGACATCCACTTCAACCTAACCTTACCTGGTATACATCCGCTGTACATGATCAATCCATTTTTGTCATTGGACCTTAACACCTTTGGGTAGGTCAGGGTCGGTGTACAGGCCGTATAAGGTACAATTTGTTGTTTTATCTTCTTCACCAAAAAGACCAAAAAACACCAGAAGGATTTTAACTTAAAAAAAAAACATCCTTTTCCGTCTTTGCTTTTTTGCGATACACCAAGACTAGAATCGTAGGGTGCTTACAAATTGTTAATTATTCAATTGTTCTAGAGAGGTATTTGCCTTGCAGTTGCCTTGTTAGCACAAAGAAGCAACGGAGGTCAAAAGTTGACCTCCGTTTACATGAACATATAACGTAGATTATTAAAGTATTTTGCTGAATAGTGCACCTGAGTCTCTAAATTTCTGTCAAAAAAAATCAGACTGACCTTTGGGTTCTTAAAAGATGTTATAAGTTATAAAAGGTGACTGACTAATGTCGCAAAGGTCACTTGATGTTGTTTTCTCAATGCTTAAGCTGTCAAAACCTAGTTAAAATGATCTCAAATTTTAATTTCAATATTTTTTTTATTTTATTTAATTTGCAACTGGAAGTGTTAATTTAAAAAAAAAATTAAAATTATATATTATAAACACAATTAGACACAGAATTAAAAAAATTAAGAGCTTCCATTGCACTGACTAATTTTTATTTCTAATTAATTATCCATATATTGATTAAAATTAATTTTATATATAATTTAATAGCGTATAATCGATAGAAGTAAAAAACAAAAAAAAAAAAAAAAAACATTTTAAATAAAATTTCTCAAAATATTATACAAATTACATTTTTATCATTAACAAAAAAATTAAAAAAAAAAAAGAAACCAGTTGTCTGTTAGAAAATATTTAAATCAACGTTTTTGTATAGAATTTAATTCATATAGATGAGAACATTTTAAACAAGAAAATTATAAAAAAAAATACTATTAATACTATGGAAACAAAAAAAAAAAAAAGAACATTATTAACACATTTCAACTCTCGCTGAAGTATTGAAAATAACAAAAAAAAAAAATCGAATAAAATGGCGAATTATTTTCGGACCAAATAGCGTATGTGACGAAGTTGATAAATTAACTTTTTTGTATCTTATATTTTTTAATTTATTTTAATTTATTTTACATAATTTTATTTATTTATTTATTTTTATTAAAGCTATACATTATCAATAAAAACCGAATCTTATAGTTAAAAAAAAATTGTATCATTAGTCGTATGTATCTGCATTCAATGTCGGCCTTTGTGTTAGTTAAATATTAAATAAAAATAAAAACTGTTACTATATTTTTTTTTGAGTTGTTAGGAAAAAAAAAAAAAAACAAAAAAATAACTAAGAATAAAGTTAAAAATTTAACTGAAATAAGAACAAGCAATAAATAACAATGCCTTAAATATTGTGAATAGATACGTAGTTGTATTCGTTTGCCTATTGAAATAAGAAATCACACTTCAGATATTGTATAGCTTTAAATAATATTATATATTTTTTGTTGGTTTTAATTTCATTACAATTTCATATTATTTATATTATTTTTATTGTTTTGTTTGTCTTTTTTTTTAGTTATGTTTTATTCAGTTTTTATTATTTATTTTTGTTTGTTTTTCTTTCTTTTTTTCTTTAATTAAAGGGTGACAAGAACACAATACGAATTGATGGCGCTAACCAACGGGCCAGCGAGCTTCTGAAAAACTGAAAACTGTTTTTTTTTCTTTCGTTTTTCTTTAATTAAAGGGTGACAAGAACACAATACGAATTGATGGCGCTAACCAACGGGCCAGTGAGCTTCTGAAAAACTGAAAATGTTTGACTTTATTTATTCTCTATTTAAGTTTTTGTGTATTTTTTAATATTATAATTAATGTACATTTTTTGTTTAAACATAAAAATACTCTTTTTTAAAAAAAAATTTCTATTGTTAAAAAAAAAAACAAGAAAATAAAATACAAACTGTTAATTTTCAACCGCACAACTAAAGTATATTATTTTTCTGGTCTTAAATTTTAATATTTTAAGTTTTCGAAATATACATATGCATATGTATGATTAGATTAGATAAACAAAAAAAAATACAAACAAAACCTATGTTACTTGAGTAAAATGTTTGCTTTAATGACATTCAACACAAGCATCAACAAAAATTCACTTTTAAGATTGTCACAGAAAAAAAATTGAAATGAACTAAGGAGACAAAATAAAAATATTTTTTTTTTTGTGAATTCTTATTACCAGTATCAGTAATTAGATAAAGTAAAAGGTCTTTAGATCTCAGTGGGCACTTTAATTCTTTTTTTTTTGAAGCTCCTGCGGTCTTGAGAATATAATCTAGTCTTTCAGGGTATAAAATGTGAGATAAAAAATCTTCAACACCAAGATTTTTTGGGGATACTGTTCCTAAAGTGTTTTTAGTTAGCTTTTACACTTCTGTTGAGAAAACAAATCAAGTGAATGGTGGCATGTTTTTTCTTAGCTTGTGTAGAGGTTAAAACATAATATAGATTCCCGCAGCACTTGAACTCTGTCTGGAGCATAGGGCAGCAACAAAATACTTCCATCTGTTCCGATTTGAGGCAAAGGACATAAGTGTGAACACGTTTCAACATTCTGAGACCTAGCTTCCACCAACACAGTTGGCCTTTATGTTAATGCAGCTTGCTAATTTCATTCTGTTTCGCAATGTAATTGTCTAATACCATTTAGTGTTTGGCCAATCCAGCGCCATTTTTGTTGATTAGTGCCTGCATCCAGTTTTTTCTGACCGGTCTCACTACCGAAAACACTGATTAACGAATCTGTAATCTGCTCTCAGATAATGGCAGATCATTTCCATGTTTCGAAGGCGTACAGTTGGATTCAAATAGTTTCAACTTCGTGCGTATATATAGATATTCTAGATGGGAGATAAGATTTCAAATGCCTATCGGGCTTTGTTTATTATATTGTTAAGTTAAACTGCGTGACTTGCTCTACGGGTTCCCTGCGTTAGAATAATCTACTGTGGTATGTTTGGCCTGTCTGCATTAAACCAGCCAGCTCTCTTTTAATTTGCTGCAATTGACTTATTTGATTCAAGCCAAAATTGCTATCTGCAAGGAAACAGATACCATCAGCATAATATAAACTTGAAATGTTTGTGGTAGGAAATGATGTTCTGTCGTTTTTTTTTTTTAAGTTGTAGATCCGAATAATAAAAGATAAACTGAATTCTTAAAATGTTCAATCAAATTTAATTTTGGAGATTAATTTTGTTTGTTAAATCATCCAAAAAAAAGGTGTTATGGATAAAAAGTTATATCTTGAGTTTTTGCCGTCTGTAATAAATGCGATACATTCGCCAATGAAGTTGTGGACTAGCCCATCAGACGAGCTTTACTTTTTTCACTAAAAGAGCTTTGATCTAGATTGCGTATAGTTAGCTGTTGACGCGTCTGCATAATCCACTTTCCGCACAAACGAGACCAACAAATATCCGTGAGATTTTTTTTTTTTTTTGAACGTTGCTAAAAGTCAAGTTCTTAACTTTGAAGCCACTGTTCGATTTTTGGATTTAAAGAAATTTTAGTGACTAGTTGGCTGTTTGGTTCGAGTAGTCCTAATGCTTGTTCTTCCCTGTAAATATCGGCTTCTAATTTTTACTGAGTATTTGACCATTTCAGATTCAAAGCCAGAACTACTATCTATAATCAATAACAAAATGAAGCTGGTGTCATAAATATAACTCTCAAGCACTTTTGCCTATACTCAACGTAAGGTTAACTGAAAAACTCCGCTTAACTGAAAAACTCCGCTTAACTGAAACAATGTTCTGCAATTTTGGTATTCCAGTTAAGTGGAGTCGACTGTATAGCAGATTTTACTTCGAAATTGATAGTGAATGTATAAAAAAGCATGTTGATGTTTATATTTTTATTTTTTATTTTACTATTAGAATTGACGATTTTATTCTATAGCAAGGATTAAAAACTTTCTTCTAAATCTAAACTTCAATTGATGACAGATATAGCTCTTCTTCTGAAATGAAGGTAAAATTCTGCTATAGATTTGATATCAGAATCAAAATAAGAACTTTTCAAACATTCCGTATTTCTAATTGAAAATGCCACTAACTTAGTGTATTAAGCGATTTGAACACACAACGAAAAGTGTTCATTAAAAAATGGAATATTTGTCTTTTCTCTGTGACTTTCTCTTCTTACATCAGAAAAATCGACTTGACTTAAACTTAAACTTAAAACAAAACAAAAATCTTATATATACCAAACATATGTGTTTATCTTGCGTTGAAATAAGCAGGATAATTTTTGAATCCATATCAATTATAACAATAAATAATTATAGATACAAATATAAGTGAACCGACAAAATTAACTCAATAATGTAGTAAAGTATTAAAAAAAAAATAAAAACATGAAAAAAATAAATCAGTTAAAATTTTAGTTTCCGCATTGATATTGTGTTTTTTTTTCTATTTTTTTTTTTTAAATATGAATTTACTACTTCTGGGGTTGTTAAAACGCAACATGGTTAATGAAAAACCTGTACAAAAAACTGGTTTAAAGGATTGTATATATTTGTCACTAATATTTTAACATGCGAGATATTTTGTTGATCCATTTTTTCACTTGCAAACAAAGAGATGCACCACCGTTTCAATTAAAGGCATTTTCAAATATTACTTTCAAAAAACAACCTTTATTATAAGAAACCCCATACCTTTATTCATCCAAAAAACTAGAATTATCACGTTTCCTAATGGAATTTTGTATCCGATTTTTCAATACAAATTAATTTTGTGATTGATATTTTCTTATAACTTTTAAGATTTTCGCGGTGGTTAACATTAAACATTTTTAAATTTCGGATTAGCCGCGTTACAAATAAACAAATATTTTTGCAAGTGCAATTCAGTACTCACCCCGAACGTTTCGCTTCAAATTGCATTGAGCGCGGTCACCGGGGAGGTGCCATAGAGATGTATCATCTCATCTCTATGGCAGTTTCCCGGTGACCATGCTCAAATATTTGGAGGGAAACGTTCGGGGTGAGTACTGAATTGCACTCGCTAAAATATTTGTTTATTTGTAACGCGGCTAATCCGAAATTTAAAAATGTTTGATGTTTTCTTTTTGTTGGGTCTGATTGTGTAGTTTTGATTTAAAAAGAATTTGATTAAAAATTGTTTAATAATTAAAAAACAAAACGGAATAACCAATTGCAATAAACTTTTAAACCACCTTAAAACAAAAACCAAAAATAAAACAATATTTTTGAATCTATACCTATTCCTTCAATAAAGTTGAAAATAAAGGTACACTTGCATACATATGTACATACATGGTACATACAATAATATTTATTGCAAAATATTTATGATAAACAAAAGTATTGTTTATTATATAGCATTTACCCAAAATAGCCAAAATGGCACATCAGATCAATAATAAATAAATTTGCAGTCTATAGTAAATATTTTTCATACTTACATAATCACATATATCAATAAGAATTGAAATATTTTTAAAATATATAAAAATAATAATTAAATAATCAAGGTAACGCTGCGAACAGGCGTCTCTCAGGACATTCGTATGAAACGGATGCTAATTTATTTTTATTTAATAGAATTTAAAATACATGCATTAATATTATTTTCTTTTTCAAATTTATTTAACATAAAAATACTGCATATTATTTGACAGTCTTTTTATTATAATGTGCTAGTAAAAAAGTTATCGCGAGAATGTCTACCTACCTAAATTGTAGACTTTAAGGAAATGTAATTTTTAAACTGAAAAAAGGATATTTTTTCAAATAACTGCTTACTACTTTTTATAATAGGGTTACCTGTTGAAAAAAATGATTTGTCGCCACAATGAGCTTTTTGAAAAACCTAAACTCACCCTGTCGAAACCCAGGGTCGCTTAGAACTCGCACCAAAATAGATCTTGGTATTTTACTGGGGAAAGTTGAAATAAATATTATAAACTGACAAATTAACATGATCTGTGAAGCATTTAATTTGTTGTGAACTCGCGTTCCGTACGAAATTGTTTATATTTAATATAGAAATGGAAAGAATACAATTATTTTAACTTATTTTAATGAATAGTTAGAAATAGAAAATGAAAACGTTATTAGTTGTAGTTTGTGCAATTGGCGAATCCATTCAACTCACATGCACATACACTTAAGAAGCGGCTGCAAGAGCTCTTGGATGTTTTTTTAAGAACTGAAAAGCACATTTTTGTTTTACAACTCTCGGGGTTGTCAAAAAACCTGGGTCAACCCTGTGTGAAGTTCAAAGAACGAATATTTTCTTTTTCTTTTTTCATTTATGATCTCAACATATTAAGAGCAGCTTAGGAGAAAATACCGAGCAGTCTGAGCAAAGGCCGAACACAACAAATGTCACACTAAAAAGAGGAAATAGGTAGGAAGAATGTGATTTTTTTTAAATCTGAACGGTCTGAACGTGTTTGGTGAGAAAAAAAGAATAATTAGTTATAGAAATACAAATTAAACAGATAATGCTCATGTGTGTTTCAAAAACAAATCTGGGTGATCAGAATATGGTTTGTTCAGAGGATGTTTAGAGCATGCTCCAATTGCTCGGGTTCTGTTCAGAGCTCTTTCGTGTCAATTAAAGATACAAAAGTGGAAATGAAACTACAATTATTTGGTTCAAGGACCAAATCGTGCTCTGTCAAACTGTGCCAATTCAGTGTGAAATGGAACAGTATTATAACAACAAGTCTTTCAGTATATATAATATGGAGTCCTCGTTTACATTCCAAAAACGTAACCACCATAAGAAGCACGGTAATCTATGCGGTAATTCAATTCTCAATATAGAGAGGGTTTTTACAACGACACCATCATACTGCCAGCTGTCAAAATACCCTCTCTATATTGAAATCACGCCCCCTATCGAGGCTCAAGTACTACAACTACAATGCATTAGGGATAGGAACGAGCACTCCATATTATATATACTCAAAGCAACTAGTGTAGTAAGAAACTATTTTTGAGATCTCGGAATGTCATGTAAGTAGGAGCACTACTACAATCATTTAGGTATGTATTTCCTATGCTTCAAATTAAAAATTACATTTCAGTAACCATTTCAATTTTATCATTTGCTTATTCGAAATCCTTATAACAGTGGGATTATTAGTTTGTTTGCTGACCTTACAACATACTCTATTGTATGTTAGGCAATATAGGCAACAATATGTTACAAAAATATTGCTTTGAAAACTTCATTAATTTGGGATCCCAAACTCTTTTTTTTGTTTGTATGTCTAAGCATCGCCCTATTTTTACAATAAATTGGTAATTTTAATATAATTTTAATTTTTTTTTACTTAAAAGAAAATAAAACTTATTCACATCAACGAATTAAAATATCAACCCATGGTTATAAAAATAAATAATCGCCTTTAGTTATATAAACAAAAAAAAAAAATAGTATAATATGAATATTTTTCATATAAATTTTATTTGCTTGTTTTGATAAAAAAAAGAGAAATTAAACAAAAAAAAAAAAAAAAATACTTTTCATTAAATTTTAAAATATTAAAAAGCTTTAAATTATATAACATATATGAATTAAAATAAAATTCCCACACTTGAGATAAGCGCGAGACTAAAATAATAATAACAACAATTAAATTAAATGGGTAGTCAGTCAACCCAATGAAAAAGTGCATTTGGGCATTTGTTTTAATTTTACTTTTTTTTTGCTACTTAAAAAGTAATTAAACTTAACAAAAATAAACGATATGAATAATATCGATGTTGTTTTAAATTATTATTATTAAAAATAAATAAATCAGCAATATTTAATGTGTTGTAATTATTTCAACAAAATATTAAGAAAAACAAAAATCGTAAATTAAAAATGCTTGTTAAATAGTTTTTAAATTTAATAATATATACATAACATTAAAATATACACAATATATATATACATATATATATAAAAAAATGAAGTTAAGAGTGGTGTCACTATAATAAATAGTACCTACTCACTAGAAAATAAGCATAATGTACAAAATAATACAGAAAAGGTTATATAAATAAACAATTATATATATAAACAGACAGACACACACACAATATATAAAACAAACAAACAAAATATATATATATACATGTATATTTACTGAGGAATTATCAATCTTTAAAAGACAAAAGATAAACTATACATAACACATACATACATATATATTTATTATAATTCTACTAACCTTATTCTCTGTGTCTTTTTATTGTCTTCAAATTATTAAACAAAAAAATACATAATTAATTAAACAAAAAAATTAAATTATGCATGTTAATATTGTATCATACAGTACGTAAACTTGTAACTTAAAACAAAAAAAAATTAATTAAATTTCGAAAAATAAAAGCAAATCAAAAGAAACCCTAGAACTTGAAAATAATAGAACAAAAAATAAAGCATCAACGTTTTTTTCCATTAACGTTAAGTTGTAGTGTAAGTTTTGAATAATGAAGAAAAAAGCATTTTGTAATGAACAAAAAAAAAAGATTTAAGAAGGAACATATTCTTAATTTGTTGTTTTTTTAAATTTAATTTAAGACTTTTTAAAACTACAAAACACATGTATGAGAATTAATAATTTAAATTTCATTCTTTTTATTATTTTTATTATATTTTTGTTTGTCAGAACTGTAAATTTAATGCATCTTTCATAGTTTTAATTTTATTTATTTGCATTCGCCAGTTCGCAAGTAAGAAAACATTGTGTGAATTTAAGATTTCGGAATAAATCATTATTATTAAATTAATACTTATACATTTGAAGTGATATAAATTATAATTGAATTAATAAATTATAAATAAAAAAAAAAAAAACAAAAATGCATTTTATTTTCGGTGCATGAGTTCGAGGTGAACGGATTAATGAGAAGGATCACAGGCGCCTCAAGACTTTAAATAAAGCAAAATATTTTGCTTACTTAACTTAAACGGTTTTTTAAATTCGGTTTTTTTAATTTTTTCCAATAAAATTCCGAGTTTGCAATCAAAATAAATTGTTTTATTTAAACAAAATTCAAATGAGTTTTAAAAAAATGGGCACGACTGGATTGCACAAACTTGCTCTCGTAGCTAACAACCTAAACGTAGCTTAAAATTGACAATGTGCATAGTGGTTCTATAACATTATGATATCATTAAAAAAAGTTTTAAAAACAATTTAAAATATAATTGTATTATTACTATAAATTAATATATATTTTTTTTAATAGTTAAAACAGATAGAGCTCAAAAAAAGTATGCTATCTGATTTGTTTTATAAACATGAATGTATGAAAAAAAAATTCAAAAATCGTTAGAGCGTTTTTTTTTTTTATTTATTTTTTATATATACAAATTCTAGAAAATTAAAAAAAAATAAATTTGGTGTGCCAACTTAAGGTATTTAATAAAATACAATTTTTCACAAAACTTAAAAAAAATCATTAAGCCGTTTTCAAGATATTGAATTTTCAAAAAAAAAAAATTCAATATTTTTTAAGAATCGAAAAATAATTTTCTTGAAAAATTTTATATGCAAAATTGTTAAAATTGTAAAGGACCTCTTATATAAAAAATTTGGTTGAAATCGGTGAAGCCGTTAACGAGAAATTTGAAAACCAAAATATCGGTTATATGACAGGTACCGTTAATAACCGTTATAACTTTTTTTCTACCAGGATATTAATTGTAGTAACTATAGTAATTTTTAATTTTTTTTTCAAAATCGTTAGAGCCGTTTTTGAAATAAATCAATTTTTGAATATTGGTTGTATGGCCGGTACCGTTATTTTTAGAGCTAAAAAAAATTTCAATTTCCCCTCTAGGGAATCCCAGAAGAACCTCAAGTCCAAAGTTTGAAGAAAATCGCTTCAGCCTTTTAGGCTGCAGGTCGAGGTACAGACGGATAGACAGACAGAATTGCGAGACCCACTTTTTTCGCGTTCTCTATCATCGTAATGTTAGGGAAAATTATTATCTCGATTTTTTTTTGCACGAATCCTAAACTTGACCTATACAACTACGTATATCGCAAGTAAAAAGGGATCAAAAATAAATTTAGAAATAGTAGTCCAGTCAGCGAAGTAGTTTTGCTTGCAAAAAATGGGGCTCTCTGGATTATTTTTTTTTAATGGTAGGGGTAACCCCAGGCATAACATACCCAAAGTCCCTAGCCCAGGGCCACGCGCTAAACCCAGGAGGGTGGGCGTTAAATGTCTCCTCTTTAGGATTTTGTTAGTACTTGCTAAACTAAGCATATTATCGGAAAAGTCTATACTACAAAACTAGAGATAATTCAATTGTCTATAAAAAAAAGCTATGTTCGTATTTTAGCTAGGGCCAATATTATAAGGGAGATGCGGGAGGTAGAAAAGTCAACAGATCTGAAAAAACATGTTATTGTTTAGATATTGATTGCTTGCTGACCAATTTACCTGGAAATACACAATCATTATTTCATAATGTCTTGACGCTGAGACTGTCACACTGGAGGTCTGGGATTCCACGGTCACGTACGGACAAATCGTACTCAAATTTTGATCTTATTATGAAGATATTTTTATATTCTCACATTTAAAGTAATTCTTATGTATTGGAACTGTTGATGAAATCATACATCTTCGACGCCGATTCAAAATTGAACTATAATAATGACATAAATCAAAAACAAAGAGACGTCACGTATAGACAGCCAAAGTCTACCAAGTAGTCAGACAAATCGCGTTTAAAGATAAAAGTCGGTTTTTCATATCATGCGATACATCGATTGAAAGGTTGCTCTTCCTAGATTACGAATATGCTTTTCTTAAGTTGCTAGGGCGTTTAGTTTAGCCGCAAAGGTTCCAACTTTGGTAGGTCTACGACGTTTAGTTTAGCCAGAAATCGCGTTAGCTAAAAGTCGGTTTTTAATATCATGCGATACGTCGATTAAAAGGTAGCACTACCTAGATTACGAATATGCTTTTTTAAAGTCGCTAGGGCGCTTAGTTAAGCCGCAAATCAAGTTTGAAGGTTCCAACTTTGGTAAGTCTACGACGTTTAGTTTGGCCAGAAATCGCGTTTAAAGATAAAATTCGGGTTTTCATATTATGTGATACATCGATTGAAAGGTGTCTCTTCCTATATACAGTTCTATCTTACCGTATTAGAAGAAAAGGCGCTACAAAACACACCAGAAAGCCATAAAAGTTGTATCATGCCTTACCCAACGGCTCTTGGAAATGTTTGGGGCAGTAAATTGCATAGCTAAATGCCCAAACAGAAAACACGTCAACATTTATTGACTCGACGATAGAAAGCAATAATAATAAACCAAATAATGTAAGCGGAGCATAAGGCAGAATTAAAATATTACTTCTGAATCCGCTGGCGCTGAACAAATTCTCTCAATTAAATTCACGAACCGTTTTTAAAAAATAGCGAAGCAAATACATCAACCATTTAATTTCGGAGTGTTTTTCAATTTCCGGTATGAGCCAAATCTCAGGCTTCCGGGATGAAGTGTCTCGGGATGGGATTAGTATTGGGACCAACCGTGCGGGTTGAAGTGAGTTGGTACCAAGTGTCTTGGGTTGGTCTGGGTTGACACCCAACAAAGAAGCCAACGGGAAACAGCCTCCTGCACCTAAACGAAAAATCGAAAAAATACAGGCAATATGTACGAAGATAGGCCATAAATAGGCCTAGATTGGGTATGATTTTAAAGGTTGCCACATTCTCTAAAAGTAACTTGTTTTGAAAGTGGAGGGTGAGGTTATAAACTAAATTAAATACATATTTACGCTCAGCCCTGAATCACATGAAATAACATAACATGTTCGACGGGCGCCTTTGGCAACCTATCAGTTTACTACACAGAGTGTCCCTTAATTCGTCAAAAGTATTTTAGGGTATGATTCTGGGGTATATTCTAAGAAAAAAAAAATGTTGTACAGTAATACTACGTTTTCATTGGAGACGAAATGAGGTAATTTCGAAATAAGCTCATTTGGAACGTCATTTCCTATACAAATTTGACGTTCCAAATGCACTAATTTCGAAATTACCTCATTTCGGTTCCAATGAAAATGAAATATAAGGGCCTATCTCCAAGTTTGATATCAATCATCGGAAATTTAAGAAAAGTTTTACTTTGGGGAACCCTGATCCATGTTACCGGTAATTTTGCTGTAAGTACTTTGTTGCGGGCTCCTTTATTGCCGTCGGGGTCAATGCTGGCATGCTTGACCGGCCTCACGCTCGTCGGAGGGTGTGTGTTCTTGACCCCTATCAGAACCGCGCATACAAATCATGCCAGGCTTATGCGTCTAGTTGTTATGACGCTGCGAGACATCACCTCTACCCACCCTGCCTTGGTTACCTATCTCGCTTAAGTAACCCCTTAACTTGCCATCTTTCACTCCCCTACTCCATCCCCACCATCCTCGTCAATCCTCATCCTTTATCCTTTAAATTAAAAACCCATTATGTTAATTTATAGCTCGGTTCAAATATTATAAATGTATTTACTGCCCATATTATTTAAAACAAATTTAAAATTTATAAATCATAAACAATATTTAAATTAATAAGTTAAACAAAATCAAATAACAAAATTTAATTTAAGTCAACTAAATTATTTATATGTCCCACTGTTGACAGGCCAAAACAAAATAATAATATAATAAACAAACAATTAAATCAAATTTAAAACAATCTTCAATCAATAGTAGATACTCAGTGTTTGATGCTTAATTATACATACATATGCAAGAATATATGCGTTTGTATGCACTGCACTCGAAACTACTAAATACCATTAGTCCCCACCCTTGAATTCTTTTCTACATCCAATAAGTTATTATTTTTTTTAAAGAACAGGTAAATAGTGACTCACCCCTTTTATTCCGTGATATCCAGCTGACGATGAAGTGGCCACAGCATCCAGGCTGGTGAAGTACCTGTCAATATCCTTCTTTAAAATGTACCTTATCAAATGTTTAAAAGATTCACTTTCTTAGCCCATATAACAAAAGTGCTAAACTAATAGGTGCATGCAAGTAGCTTTGCATATAAATGAATAAATATACATACGTCCATATGAGTACCACTAGCTTGAAAGTTAATTTGTTTTTTACGATGTTCAAGAAACAAAAAAACTAATTTATAAGAGCATTTAAAAATCAAAAATTAAACAATTAATATAAAACAAAAGAAATATTTCGACGATGAAAACCGGGATCGAGCCCCGGACCCACGGGTTGCCGAGAAGACACCCAATCCGCTGCGCCACGAAGCTTAGGAATTTCCACTGGATTTATAGTAATAAAACAAACTGGCGGTTACACACTTTTAAATTATGGTTGTTTCTAAATCGGCTACCCACTTTGTGGGGACCGGGACAACGACTTTGCCTTTAACAAGCAGGCAATTTTCTCTATAAAACAAGATAAAAAAAATCACTATCATGGACGGCATATTTTTCGATTATAATGCTTGTTACCTGCTTCTAAGGTTTTACTGTGCACAAAATTATATACATAGGTATGTAGGTATCTTCCTGAACTTTCCTTTTGTTTCACCTTGAAGTTTTAATTTTTGCACTACTCTATAAAATTTCGTTTTATTAATAACTGAGATAAACGTGAATGGCACAGAAAAATCGTTATTACCTGGTACGGTCTATGTTCAATTTTTAAACTTTGTAATTCAAAACAAAAAAAAGGTGTTTATATATTTTAATTTTTAATTTTTCTTTTAAATCACTCGGTAAAGAAAATTAAATTATGGCGGCTTTTTACAGACCATACGCACTTTAGCTAGTAAAATTTCTTTTTAAAAAGCTCTTGGTAAATCGTCACCTAAATTACCCCTATTCATGGGAAAAGTGCCACCAATTGACGGTGACGTTCGGCACACTCATACATTCAAAGATTTCTCCTACTTGATCGATTTGTAGGAGAATAGTGGCATTTCGCTTAGGAGTGATGTCAGTAGGGAAATTTCAAAATTTACGTTCGTAACAACTTATGATAGAAACTTCCTAGTGATGGATTATTTGCTTGACGAATGTTTTATTGGTTCTAATAACAAACCAAATTGTATTGTCAAATATGTGGACGACATAATCGCGGTGATGGATAAGCAGAAAATTGAGGATAGTTTGCTGTACCTGAACGGATTCAACTCAAAAATACAGTTTACCGTCGAAAGAGAGAGCTACGATTCGAAGCATTTCTTGATGTAAAAATCTTCCGAGACAAAAACCATCTTTCTTTTGATTGTTCCAAAAAAGCACTGCCTCAGGACGACTCATTAACTTTCGTTCTAGCCAAGCCAAACATATTGTTATGAACACGGCTTCCAATTTAGTGAACAAAGTTCTAACATTGAATGATGAACAATTTCACTCGGTCAACAAAGCAAGAATAACCAACATTCTAATGGCGTTTTCCATTGGTTTCACTCATTCTGAAATCCAATGGAAAACGCCATTAGAATGTTGGTTATTCTTGCTTTGTTGACCGAGTGGAATTGTTCATCATTCAATGTTAGAACTTTGTTCACTAAATTGGAAGCCGTGTTCATAACAATATGTTTGGCTTGGCTAGAACGAAAGTTAATGAGTCGTCCTGAGGCAGTGCTTTTTTGGAACAATCAAAAGAAAGATGGTTTTTGTCTCGGAAGATTTTTACATCAAGAAATGCTTCGAATCGTAGCTCTCTCTTTCGACGGTAAACTGTATTTTTGAGTTGAATCCGTTCAGGTACAGCAATGGAACAGTCCAAGATGCTTCTACTCAATTCTGGGGTTTGGTGTCTGTATAGGTGAATCGTTAAATAAAAATTAATTGCTAACGCACAAAAAGTGAAATGTAAAACACGAGTGTATCAACCCCGAACTTCCAAATAATATTTTTTTTAAGATCTTTTCTTAATTTGTTTATTAAAATTTACCAAAAACTTTGATTTTGGATGTAAATTAAATTAAAATGGAAAGTTAAAATAAACATGAAGTACATTGCAGGTTGCTTTGACGTTTGAGTTTGAATGTATTAGTGCTTCTTGAGTGGATTCTGATTTGAAATCCAGAATCGAATTTCTCTTCTCAGAATCGTCAGAAGCGTAAATTTTGTGCCAATGGAATGGTTTCAGAAGACTTCCGGACGTTCAATGAAAAACGGCATATGAAACAATGGATACCCAGCCGCGGTCATGCGGGGTTTGATTTCAAACAACAGCCAAAAAATCCCCCACTTAAAAATTGACCAACTTACAGATGGATTTTTCAGAAGCGATGTCTATGTGCCTAATTTGACAGAGAACTTTAAGGAAATGGTCACCAAAAAAGTGAAAGATGTTCGTTTGGCTTGCAAGTCCAACAAGACACTAGCTCATCTGTTCACCAAGCTAAAGGTGAAACCTTATAAGGACAAATGTACGGATGTAGTATATAAAATCGATTATATGGGGAAAACCGATGAATCCTGCAATTTGTCCTACATTGGAACGACAAAAGAATTTCTGCATCAACGTATGTCAAATCATAGGTCCGATATCAACACAAAAAATCCTGCAAAAACTGCACTCGCTATAGTCATGCAATTGAATATGGCCATTACTAAAATTATTGTGACCAAAACAGCCGACGGAACAAAATATTTTCTTGAAACTTCGTTCAGGCCTCTTTTTTTAGAAGTAATGCCAGCTTTTGCAATTGCGTTTAAATGAACGATTTTTTTCTCAAAATATATCCAAGAATCATACCCTAAAATACTATTGACGAATGAAGGGACACCCTGTATACTGTATGCTATAATATAAACTATATACTACACTGATGTTTACACATCATCCCCTTGAGTCCCGGTACTCACACATTTTTTTTTGTATCGCTATAATCATCCAATTTTAACACATCCCCAATTAACCCTCTGTGACAAAAATAACTGGCCCTAAGAGTAGGTAAGATCGCACTCGACTTCAGCGGAACTACACTTCACGTTACGCCGAAAAACATGACTCGGAACAACAAAAAATAATTTAATTGGAATAAAAAAGGAGTAGTAGTGTTCCGAAAGCCAATCGAAAACTACATACAATCCGGGACAGAAAATAACTATGAAAAACTCTTTTGGAGTAATAGGACAGGAGTATATAGGTGTAACAACTAACCTCCAACCGAAAACGACTTTATTTTCTATCAGATAGAAAATATTTATATAATTTCGTAGAAAAGATTTTTGAAATATCGACAGTACACTATTAAACCTCCCCCCCCCCCGAAATGTATGAATTTAACTTCCTCGCCATACAATTTCACTCCGAAACTTTTTCCTGCGTTCGCGCCTGCTTCCGATATTCCGATTAGGATTCGTGCAAAAAAAACTTGAGATAATACTTTTCCCTAGCATTACGATGATAGAGAACGCGAAAAAAAGTGGGTCTCGCAATTCTGTCTGTCCGTCTGTCTGTCTGTACCTCGACATGCAGCCTAAACGGCTGAAGGATTTTCTTCAAACTTTGGACTTCAGGTTATTACTACCCTTAAAATGTTTAAGCACAGTGTGAGTGTTAGGAAAATAGGAAAGGATTTAAGAGGAGATGCCGGTGCACATTGGTTTTGAACCTTTGAATATCAAAATGGCAGGGAAAAATAGTGCCGGGTAAAGCATTCCACATTCTTGTAGTGCGACTAAAGAAAGAATCTCTATACTTAAAGTACGTCCGAAGTTGGGCTCAAGGGTAAACTGATGTGCATTCCTAGAAACACGAGTATTACGGTTGAATTGTTTTAGGGGAGGAATGCAACTGGCAATTTCGCTAGAGCACTGGTTATGAAAATAACGGTAAACTAACGAAAGACATGAAACATTGCGTCGGTGTTCGAGAGGTGCAAATTTATCCGTTATATTTCTATCACCTATCATTTTCGTAGCTCTTCTTTGAATTCTATCCAATAGACTCAAGTGAGTTATTGGAGCACCTGCCCAAACATGAGAATTGTACTCGAGTTTTGGACGAATAAAGGCTTCATAGATAACAGCCAGATCAGAAGGGGTGAAAAATTTCTTGCATCGCCGAAGAAAACCTAAACATTTAGCAGCATTTTTGGCAACATCAAATATGTGATCGTTCCACAGAAGGTGGTCTGTGATACACATACCGAGGACTGAAAGCTTTTCGGTTTCCCCAATGCACGAACCACTCATGGATAGTGGCATGAGGGGTGGGTTTCGTTTTGACGACACTAGTTTTTGAAGCATTAAATTCTACGCGATTTTTGATTCCCCATTGGACAATGCTGTCGAGATCAGAATTTAATGAGCTTATCATACGCTGCCGTTCAAGTTCCACCTCCGAAGGACATGGATTTGAATCTGTAAACGAATATGAGGAGCTGAGGGTACTGTCGTCAGCGAAACAGTTTAATGGATAAGAAGTTTCAGACAAAAGATCATTTATAAAAATAAGGAAGAGAGTCGGAGACAAAACGGAGCCCTGGGGCACACCAGAATTTATTTTGTGGATTTCACACTTTAAACCGTCCAATACAACTTGTATTGAACGGTCCGAAAGGTAATTTCTAATCCAACGAAGAAGAGATTCATCGAAACCAAATGCGCGCATTTTCGATAAGAGAGCTTGATGCGCTTTTGAAATATCAAGTGCAATAATCTTACTTTCTCCAAAACGATGTAAAGATTTGTTCCACTGTTCGGTGAGATATACCATCAGATCACCAGTGGACCTATTGCTACGAAAGCCGTTTCTCTAGCTGAAAATTGATCAGCGTTTCCATGACCTTGGAAAGAAGAGACGTAAGTGCAATTGGACGATAGTTTGAGGGTGAAGAAGATACGCCTTTTTTAGGGACAGGCTGGACAAACGCTGTTTTCCATCCACTCGGAAAGAGACCAGTAGAGTAGGACAGATGGAAAAGCTTACGCAGTGGTTTTGCCAGCGTTTAAGAACACCTCTTCAGAACAATGGGAGGGATACTATCCGGGCCAGCGGATTTGTGAATGTCGAGATCTTTTAGAACTCTAGCAACTGCACGAGTGCGAAAGAAGATTTGCCCCATAAAATCGTTTACGCTCTCAATTACAGGCGGAGTTCTATCACTTACTGGCAGCGTCGAATTAACAGCAAACTGTGCTGCGAGCAAATTGGCTTTATCTTGCGAGCTGACAGCAGGTGTGTCGTTGAAGACGAGCGTTGGAACGGCAGACGGAGAAGTGTTTCGAATATTTTTTGCAAATGACTTTTTCCGGTTTTCCTCAGTAGGGTTGGCTTTGTAACTACGGAAACTTAGTTCTCTAACCTTAATAACATCTTGACAGCTCGAATCAAACCACGAGTTTTCTTTGTGTTTGATAGATTTAACCCTTCGGGATAAAATTTCTCATTCCACAAAGAATTAAATTTGTGATCATATCTGCACTGGCATCTTCGTCACTATCGAGGAAGCATAGTGACCAGTTAAAGTTCCTGAAGAAAGCATTGAGTTATTTTTTAGCTCAACAAATAACGGCACCTGTCATACAACCAATATACAAAAATATACGATTTAAAAAAAATTACGAGCTACCGATTTTTGGGTTTTCAAATTTCTCGTTAACGGCTACACCGATTTCAACCAAATTTTGTACATATGTAAGAGGTGCTTTATAATTTTAACAATTTTGCATATACAATTTTTCGGAAAAATAATTTTTGGATTTAAAAAAAAATTGATTTTTTTTTTGAAAAGTCAATATCTTGAAAACGGGTCAATGATTTTTTTTTTAATTTTGTGTAAAATTGTATTTTATTTAATTCTAAACGTTGGCATACCAAATTTTATTTTTAAAAATGTTCAAGAATTTTTATAAATAGGTACAAAATTAATTTTTAAGAAAACCGCTCTAACGATTTTTGAAATTTTTTTTTTCATTAAGTCATATTTATCAAACAAATCAGATGGCATACTTTTTTTTAGTTCTATCTGTTTTAGCTATTTAAATAACAATTTTATAGTAATTTTTATTTAAGAGGTTCTTTGTTTTTAAAACTTTTTTTAATCATAATGTTCTGGAACCAATACATATGCACATTGTCAACTTCAAGCTACGTTAAAATTGTTAGCTACGAGAACAAGTTTGTGCGATCCAGTCGTGCCCATTTTTTTAAAAATATAATATTTTTTTATATATCAGATACCGTTATTTTTTAAGTTAAAAACAATTTAAGTGTATTACTTAAAAAAATAAGGCGGTAGTATTGAAAAACAAGAGAAAGATCAGTTAGGAAAATGAAATCTCGAGGCCTCACTGTGAAATACATGATCAAAGAAAATTTAAGATGTACTTGCTCCCGTATTTTGACAGTGAGAACTCTAGATCCCATTTTCCTGAACTAATCAATTTCACTTGAGTGCAATATGACTGGTTTCACTTTTGACTGGGCAGAAAGCTACTTTTCGTTGGTTTATTTATTAGGTTTAGTGAGCTCCCGACTATAATAGGTCTGACTTAAATGTATTTTGAGAAGAAGCTTATTATAAACGAAAAACCTTTAAACGAAATCTGTTGGTAAAACATCAATAAGGTCAATTGTTTTATTTTTCAGGGAAAATCAAGAAAATCCACAAAAAATCTATGTTAAGGCTGTTCCAGCGGTAGGGGAAAGTGTGTAGTTTGTTATTATCTTACGAATATAAATCTTACGAAATATATGTTTACATTAGGCGTGTACCACAAACTGAGCGCTCATTGAGCGCTCAATGTCAGATTAACGGAGGCAGAATCATTTGGTGGGACAACATTGGCCACGTTCGGGTGGTAAGCAGATACGTATCTGAGATACGTTAGAATCTGATATGTTTTCGAACGACCAAAACCGGATACGTAACCAAACCAAACAAAACCAAGAAAATGAACAGATGAGATGTCAGCTGTAAGTATAATCCAAACAAATCCGAAAATTTTTGGGATAGCTTTAGATTTCTTTTTGACATCAGCTGGTTTTTCCTTAGGCATTACAACAACAGGAACAAATCCGGATACCTTTGGTTACGTATCCGACCGCGGCCATTCTCCGCTCTCTTTCAAAAAAAAAAAAAACATGTGTTATATTATTCTCATACATGTTTGGAAATAAGATTTCAACTTTTCGTTAAATATTTAATTGTTAAAGCAAAAAACTTATTGAAATTAATGAAAATGATTATAGCTAATTCAATTAGTTTGAGTTTTCATAAACATTCCGTCTTTATTTTGTATTTATTTACTACTTTCTTATTTGCACACCCTCAAAAAATTATAACTTGGTTGTCAAACAAACAGCTGTTTCAACTGAGAAAATAAATTGAATAGTGAATCCAAGAAATTTTTGGATCAGAAATCGCCGCAAAAAATCTCAGATTTGTTGTCTCACTTAAAAAATCTTTGAGCGCTCAGTTGATGGTACACGCTTATTGATGACACTTGGTTTTACATATTCTACAGAAAATCACTAATTTTCCTTACATGCTGACTCCCCGACTATGAAAGATGGCTGGACTATGAACATGTCTAGGAAAAACAATGGAGACACAAAAATCCATGTTTATGCAGCAGGTTTGGATTTTGGAAATCGTTTATGTCCAGTGAAAGCGGCATATTTTAAATCAAACACCCATATTTCCCTCCTACTAAAAAAAACAGCCTTAGAACATACATAGATATTTTTATGGACTCTTCATTCTGTATTCCATTGGCAAGATCGGCAATCTCACCAAATTTTATCAGGCTAAGAGTTTACTTTTGTTGTATGTTCACTTACCTACACTGTGTACAGTTTGCAGAAAGATGTACTCATACAAATTTTAAACAGTGCAGTGTACAACGAGTGGGAACACCAAATATTTTGTAATATCTTAATTATGAAACCATGAGCGCAACAGTAAGCAACTGAGTTGGATGCCATCTTTTTTGTACCATTAATTAAAAACAATATTTTCTTAGATTTTTTGTTTTATTTCATTTCATGAAATCCTTATAACATGTACAAAAGATATAGGTTTTTATAATTATTACACATATTTTTTAGTTATCAATTTAATTTTTGTGGCGCGAATCGATTAAAAAATAAATAATAATCATGACGGTTGAAACGCAAAAGCATTTTTACGTTTTATAGTACAAATTATCTAGCAAAAAGAAAAAAAAAAAATCAACCCAGCAAAAAAGTAGCTTCATCCATTTCTGTACTTCTGCCGGTTATAATTATTTCAAGCCCGATTCGTAATACAGCAAGGAAGCGAGACTAGAAGAGATCTCGTGGATTTTTAAAATTAATTTCAAACAATGAACTCGTCGGATATGCACACTAAGTGATTCTCGTCATCTTGCAACGCAATAAATTCGAAAAAAAAATACGCGACGAGATGATGACTTTCATTGTTGGATGAATAATTTTATTTTAGAGACAAACATGATACATTTAATTCAACAAATAAATTAATCAATAATAATCTATTTTCTTAATTACTAATGGTTATTGTTTTTGTTTAAATTAAATTATATGTATGCATGTAGATTTTTATTTTAACCGCTGTAAAAAAAAACTCTCCACATTGTAATTGGGAAATGTTTTTACAACACGAAGAAGACGAGCGCGAATATCATCTCAATCTCGTTACATTATGAATCAGGCATCACTCAATCGAATACTTCGATGTTGTTGTTGATGGCGGTTCATCACGACAGTCACGGGGAAATCACAAAGTTATCTATTTATTTTAAACCCTAATATTGCTTTCAAATTAGTTTCATAAATAAAACAAGAAAGTCAACATAAACTTATAATATTCAAACACAAAAAGAGGACATACATGCGGCCGCAGGCCAAACTCAAAAGTAGTTTACATATATCGGATTTAGTAAATAATTTGTGTTGTTCGTCCACGAGCTGAGGACGTGATAGCTTCTTCAAGATTCGAATCAAGTTTTCGGTAGGCAGCTGTGTGCTT
Organism: Melangyna quadrimaculata; assembly: GCA_949320155.1. Taxonomy (NCBI): domain Eukaryota; kingdom Metazoa; phylum Arthropoda; class Insecta; order Diptera; family Syrphidae; genus Melangyna; species Melangyna quadrimaculata. Next base: position 380,840,745 of record OX439483.1, read on the forward strand.
CCGGCGACCACTGCGTCCCTTATCGCCACGTCTTCCTTCCAATACAAGTGCGAGGATTTTTGATTTATTGTGATAAAACACATACATAGCAATGCAGAGAAACATTCCAATAAGGAAATATGTAAAGAAATTCGATCCAGATTGTTCGTGGAAGGGATCTTTTAATTTGTCAGTCGTTGTTGGAACAATTTTGTTATTGACAATTTCTTGACTGCTACTATGATTTTGATCATTTTCGGGATCAGCAATTTTTAGTTTATTGGGTTTATCATTTATTTGGCTATATCTTTCGTCTTCGCCAAAGTCATCCTGATTATCGTCTTCGCCTTCAATTTCTGAGTCTAGGTTGTCTGTTTTTTGTATTTTGGATGATGTCGCTTGTTTAGTTGGATCTTGTTGGTTTGAGTCTAAAGTCGGAAGTCCCATATCATCTTTGCCATCGTCTAAAAATTGTTTCTCTTCGTTTTGATTAGATGTTAAAATGTCAGCTCCTTTGATTTGGGGTTGTTTATCTTCAGTTTCAGTTTTAATTGGGTTTTCAGACGTGTTGTTTAATTGAGGATGTTTTATCGGGACGATTGGTAAATTGGGTACTGAAAAAAAAAATGTTTTTAAATCAATTTTAAAATAAAAACAAGTTAAAATTAGATATAAATTGTTGATAATAATCGTGTTTTTTTGTGGCTTCATCTGCGCTTTTATATCTGCTTAAAAATTTAAAGAGCAAACTTTGGAGACAAAATTACCTCGCGTTGTTACAAATCCTTAAACATAGTAAAAAATCGATCAGGGACTAATGCCGTTTCGGGATTACCTCAAAAAACTGAGCTGATGACAAAAAAACTGACAGAGAGGTTCAATGCCAAAAATTACTCTGGGAAATAGTTCAACCTTTTCATTTTAAAAGCCCTCTATGCCTGCAAAACTAACAGCAATTTGAATTTTTCGTATTTGTTTTTTTGATTAAATCTTAAAATTTAGAGCTTACCGTTGAAAAAATAAGAGATACAAATTTCTTATTGGTCTCAAAAATTCAATAGTTCAAAAAAAAGCTTTCAACGTATTTTTTTTTTGTTTTCGCAAAAACTGGGACAAGTAGACACATTTCGCGGTATTTGTCAATATGGTTGCACCCGCGGTGGTAGGGGGAGATGGAAAACTTCGAGTTTTCAACATTCTTACCCAATCCAGAGATCAAAAATTCCAAAATACCCTAATTTTTGTAGCCATTTATTAAAATTGACTAGACTGAAATTGGGAAACACATAAGAAAAATATTTTTTATTGAATTTTTTTCGTTTTCGGGAACATATTTTTACTATTGTGAATTTCGATTGTAAAATTTAGGTGTGTTTTTATGTGCTTAAAAATAATGGCACAACACCATCGCCGGCCGGTTATCATATAAAACAACATCTTATGCGGCTCACAGGGCCATATGGCTCCGCCATCTATGGGCATAAATCAGGAACGTTATGTTATACGCATATTTTTAATGGCGGACAACTGTCATAACTGTTATAATTTGACATGATTTTGTTGGTATTGTGTTTTCTGACAAAGAGCATAAACATACTAAACAACTTACATCTTTTATTCGACTTATAGTGTAGCCCATCTCTGGTGGAACAGTTGAACAGACCAAAAAAAACATACATTTATAATGTATAAGCTAAATTATCCAGGTGTAGTAGCCCGTAGCGTAATGGTTAGTGCGTTCAACTGTCACGCTGGAGGACGGGGTTCGCTTCCCAGCCGCGTCCACCTAAAAACTAAAAAAAAGTTTTTTTCAGGGCTACTGCCTCTTGCGAGGAATTGACAAATCCTCCAAGAGTATCACTTGTCACGAATAAGTGCTTCTCGTCTAGCCGTTCGGATTTGGCATAAAATTGTAGGTCCCTTCCATTTCTGTCGAAAGGCGCACACAGGAATGGGTCCGAGTTGTTAGTCACTAGGCCCTGGTTCTTCATAAGCCGTTGTGCCACCCGATTTATTTTATAAATTATCCAGGTGCGTCAAGCTGCGAACACCACACCTACAGATGCAAAATTAAGGGCTATTTTAATTAATTGGTTCAATCCCCAGAAGTAGCCTCCAGCGTAATTGTTAGTGCGTTGGACTATCAAGCTGGAGGTTTGGATTCTCTTGTCAGCCTCTGCCACCTAAAAAACGAAAAAGTTTATTTAAAGGGCTACTGCCTCTTGCGAGGAATTGAAAAATCCTCCAAGAGTATCACTTGTCATGAATAAGTGATTCTCGTCTAGCCGTTCGGATTCGGCATAAAATTGTAGGTCCCTTCTATTCCTGTTGACACGCGCATACGGGAATGGTTGCGAGTTGTAAGTCACTAGGCCCTGGGTTTTCACGAGCTGTTGCGATACCCAATTTATTTTATTTATTTAGCCCCAGTGAGCACCAACATCCCTTCGCTCTCAAACTTGTGGTGTTCCCAGCTTACCGTCAAGCTGAGAACACCACAACGGAAATTCAAAAATCTTTTGATGCAGGTTATCCTTGTGGATATCCTGTTCACTTGCGGAAAAAATCAACATCCCACTTGGAGTTATAAAAGGCAACATTCTCTCAATTTTTCCTTTTAACAAACTGCATTATATCTAGGAAGATATGGCCGAACAATTGATCACTGTCGCAGATCACTGCACCAGCAGGAAAGATAACAGTAATTCATTTCCTCTGCAAGTATCCTGCTCTGGCAAAAGCTAGAGCACAATCATTCGGAATAGATATTTTGAAGACATTGACGAAATTTCGGAAAAGAAGATCAAAGTCTTGATCTCTTTTCTCAACGCGACGAAATGGCTCTAGGGCGAACTTCTGCTACTTCTGCTTCTCAACTTACGTCGGATTCCTATGATCGGAAGCTAGCGGACTGGGAGTGTTGGCGAGTTGTTAGCTAGTTGAACATATATTGCTTCGGATTCGGGTGCTGGTCTGGTTAAATGAGTGATCCGCTTTCTGATGATTGTGCTTAAAGCAACTCGACATACCAACAATTTGAATAGAATATTCAATCTTATTCCAATTTCAAACCAAACTAGACATTATCCTGAGTATATGTCCACAATGTGCGATTTCAGTTCCATCATCAGGTTCTAACCAGTTATGGTTTCAAAACGGCGCTATTTGGGTTACCGGCTGGGCTAGACATGGCCGCCATTTCTACCTAGACTAAGAGTATTCGTCTTAAATTTCTGGTATGTTGTTAGGGAACGAATAATTCCAACAGGTAAGACATTCACTACATTAAGCTTCCTAAAAGCTTTTTATGTTTTTCTTTTTTTGTTACCTAACACTTTTTGGAAAGTTTCATTCGATCCAAAGAGTTTCGTTGGATTTAAAAATTAATCCTTACTATCTCACTGAAAACTTTTATTTTCTGTTTATTTTACCAATTTTTGTAAACTTCAAAACTTTAATTATGAGGTTTCAAATTTTCCAATAATACCTCCCACGTTTAAATCAGATAACTTTATCAAATACTCAATTATTCACAGCGAGTTAAATAATTGCGTATTAAACACTCAAAAAGCATCCAATTGCATTAACAGACTTATTTATTCATTTACGTAGTTCATTGCCCTGTTTTATTTTTTAATAATACGAATCAAAAAATCAATTTAAAAAAAACCTTTAGAATTAAACGAGTTGGTACAATCAGTCAACTTTACTTAAAAATGTAAAGAGTTCATTACGATAACTTGCAATCCGTACGATAAAATAATGGTGTATTTGAACTTGAAAGTTAATTTGATTTGTATACGTTTTTGAAGTGATTCACAATCAAACCAAAAATATAAATCTTAAAAAAGGGTGTCTCATCGTAACCGGCCCAGACGAATACCATGGTTTCCTCTGGTGATTTTAAGTCGAAAAACTTAAGAGGTAATTTGCTCGTTTGTGCTTCCTTTTCGGTTTATAACGGGTTTTTTGGTCACATTTCTTTAACTGGCTTTAACTTTGTCAAAATGCAAGCGATTCTTGAATTTTTTTGTACTGAATTAAGAAGAATTTCTATGCGGATAACGGTTTTCCCGCAATTTATTATCAAACCCCTTGATTGTTTATTTTACAAAAACACGTAAATGATTAACATATTTTTATTTTAAATGTGAAAGCCCAATTTGTTCTCTTAAAAAAAAATCTCATTTTTTTCTAATAAAAAAAAAATACATTTAAAATTATTAACAAAATAAAATAAAAATTCAAGAAAGTTTGAATAAAATCCAATAAAAAAGTAAAAAGGATTCTCGGAGGGCTGATTTTGGGCATTTACAAAGAATGTGAAATAAGTGGGCTATTCACGTTCAAACAGTCCTTAGAACGGTCCGACGAACTTCAGTTGTATACAACAGGTTCTACCGTGAATGTTCTTATCGTACATCGGACCGTGCAACTATCGTTAGGTCGGAAGTCCGTTAAAAACTTCTACGAACTTTACGACACGGCCGAAACGGTCGTAAAGTGAATGGTAATTTTTGTTGACAGTCCGTACGACTGAACTACTCAGTCTACGAATGAAATTCTATGAACGTTTCTAGGAAACAAAATAAATAAATAAAAATATGGAAGAAACTATTGAAAACAAATTTGTGGTCACTACAAGGTTCTTCTTATAGCAACAAGTGCTAACTAAGAAGTACAGCGTATGTCGAATTATTAAAAAAAGGCACAAACATACTAGCCCGACCCCAAGCAAACAAACAATACGTCACAACCAAAATAGCAAACCTAAGATCAGCGTTCAGAAGAGAGTTAAGAAAAGTATTTAGATCCAAAAAATCCAGCAGTGGGACTGATGATATACATAAACCCACGCTTTGATATTATGACTTACTACTTTTCACAGCTGAAGATGAAATCGGAAGGGTTGGAATAATATCAGAAGGCAGTGATTTTCTAATAGTCTACGTGCAAATGCAACGTATTTGATAAGATTTGTTTGCTTCAGAATGATAACTGCGATATTGACAATCAAGCAAGTCTTCGGGTTCCGCCGACACAATTCTTCTCAGAATCCATTCCTTAGATCATTTTGCTTTCTTGTTTTATTTATTCGAGACCAAGACACTCTAATAGTGCTGTAGCAAGAGCAGCATTTTTCTTCCTGTTCATAGTCGAAAATAACTAGCAACTACTGAGAACTTTTCGGGCGACTGTCCGTTCAACCAAGTCGCAATGTTTGTGCGTACTTTCGACCGTCGTCGTTGCGACCGTGCGATCGACAGCCTTTACGACTGTCCCAACGTGATGGCCTGCTTAACACACATAAACGCTACTAGTTCTACTCGATTGTCTAAACACCAGGTTAGTAAGTATTCCGTTTTTTTCTTTGAAATATCTGGCCGTAGATTTCATAAAACGAAAAGTGGTAATTAGTGGCCTTTCCTATCGTTTGCGGCTTTGGGGAAGCTCTTGTGAATTCTTTTTTGATCTTTATTAAAACAAATTTTGAAAATTTAAAGTATAAAAATAATTTCCTTGTGCAAGACATTTTTGATTTAACTTTCAAATTGGTGAAGTGGCCATTGCTTCCTGTGATTATAACCATACTCTCTTTTATGCAATCAAAAAGGAAAGTGGCGGATATTTCTCCGAGCAAATCACCGAAAAGCAAAAAATCTGTATTTCCCACAAATTTCAACGAAATGGCTGAACTTACTCTACAAGCAAGTGTTATCCGAACTATAGTTGACGAGTGCTTAGATAAACATTTGTTGAATATTTCCACAAAGGATGATGTGTCAGCGATTTCCATCGAAATACAGCTCTTGCGGTCCCAAAATGAAAAACTTACGGAGCGTCTATCAGTCGTGGAAAATTACTGTGAGGCACTTGAGAGGCAAATGGAAATATTGCACCAAGAATCTCATGAAAATACTATTGTTTTGCATTTGCCCTCAGACGAGAAGACAAACATGGTCAACTTGGCAAAACAAACATGTCTTGGCCTTCTTAATCTAAATGCAGATGCAGATTTATCTTTCGAGAAAACCCAGGAGTTTAAAAACCAACACAACGACAAAACAACATTGGTGTTAAGCTTCGAAAACAAAGATAAAGCTAAACAAATTATTGAAGGCACGGCGAAACTTAAGGGTACTGGCATTGTTGTTCATCGAGAGCAGTCCTTTATTTTTATTATTTAAGGAACTGCAATATTTAAAATATTTTGTAGGTTTTAATTTAAAGTGGATCCCAGCTATTAGAAATAATAGACTTGGTGGCATAAGAAACAATATATCTGTAAACAAGTTAAAATTTAAAAGCTATGAAAACAGAACTATAACAGATATTACGCTTAATTCTAAGAACTTTCTAATTGTCCCAAAATACCTTAATTTTGGTGGGTGGATTTCTGACTCTCAGGATCTACATAATTTTTTATTAAATCAAAATAACGAAAATATTCTGATAATTGGTGATCTAAACGGCCGTATAGGGGATTTCCAAAACTCAGAGTTCCTGAACAATGGGAAATTCTCTTATGAAAGAATCTCTTTAGACTATTGCACAAACGCTAATGGAAGGTTTTTGATTGATTTGGTGGAGGATTTTGGATTTTTTGTTTTGAATGGGGTTTCCAAAGGTGATGTTGGCAGTAATTTTACATTTATGTCTCCTCAAGGTTGCTCAGTGATCGATTATCGTCTTGCCAAAGGGAAATGGATGGATGTAGTTCGAAATTTCGAAGTCTACCCCTTAAACTATTCGTCCCACTTACCTATTCTCGTTTCATGCGAATTTGAGACAGAAGAAATTTTCGTTCGACCCGATACTGAAAATTATTGCAAAAGGCTCCGCTGGGTTGAAAAATGTGGTGATATTTACAGGAGAAATTTAAATTTGTATGCCGCAAACCAGTCTATCCAATTAAATAATACAGTAAACGATATGACGAATTATGTATTTAGAACAATTAGACAGTCAGCCCTTAATAACTCAAACTCGTTTGCAAGTGTATTTAGAATGGAGTGGTATGACTTGGATTGTAAAAAAAGTAGGGACAGATCTTTTACTTTTCTAAAGCTTTTTAGGAAAAGCAATAACGATGCTTTTAAAACACTTTATATACAATCAAACAAAGAATACAAATTATGCCGTTTTAAAAAAGAATGCTTTTTGAAAAAATCAGCCTCAAAGCTTTTGGAAAGCAAAGGTTCTAGAACTTTTTGGAAAAATGTGCGGGTTTTAGGTGGCCATAATAAGTCAGGCTTTAATACTGTTAGTGTTGACCGACTGGCAATACTGGCCTTCTGGTTCAAGATACCAACTAATCATCAATTAGCTTTGCCCTACCCTATATAGAAGAATTAGATGCTCCTTTTGAGATGTTTGAACTTCAGTCAGCACTGAAGAAAATGAAAAATAATAAAGCGAGTGTCTTGGATGGTATTCCGATGGAGTTCTTCAAGAACTCTACTCCATATTTTTTGACCTACATTCTGGAGCTTTTAAACAAAATGTTTATTGAAGAAAATTTTCCGGATTGCTTTAGATCCTCTAGTATCTTTGCAATATTCAAAAAGGGTGAACCTGATCTACCCGAAAACTATAGAGGTATTTCGGTGCTAAGTTCTTTTCGGAAATTATTTACCCAAATTCTGTACCAAAGGCTTGTGAGCTGGGTGGAAAGAAATAATAAAATTAGCTGCTTTCAAGCTGGTTTTAGAGCTAATCTGTCTACTGTTGATCAATTTTTCGCTTTTACTAGCATTGCTAGGCGATTAATCGATAAAAATGAAAAATTGTTTGCTCTGTTTGTGGACTTCAAAGCAGCATTTGATACTATTAACAGAAGATCGCTTTTATTAAACCTTTCTGGTATTGGACTTTCTACAAAATTTATTAGAATTTATGAACAACTTCTCTTGAATATGACAGCGGTAGTATCAAATGGAAGAACTCATTCAGCGAATTTTAAGTCTGAGACAGGTGTCCCCCAAGGCTGCATTTTGAGCCCACTTATGTTTGCTCTTTTTATAAACGATATCGAGAAACATATTCCCGGAGGCGTATTTTTTGGTGACATCCAAGTCAAAGTATTGCTGTATGCAGATGACCTTATCATTTTAACTGATAATCCAATGACACTACAGTTGCAAATAAATAAATTGAAACAGTTCTGTGATAAATTGGACCTTAAAATTAACACCACGAAGTCTAAAATTGTGATTTCTCGATCTCGCACGACCGATAATAACCACGTTTGGAGTTTGAATGGTTCCCCTATTGAAGTTGTCAAAGAATTCAAGTACCTAGGTTATTGTATCTTAATATTCGGTCTCATATCAAAGATAAAGTGGGTTCAGCTAAGGTAGCAATCAATTCCTTGTAGTCAAACTTCTTCAATAACAGACTAGTCGATCCAGCTTCGAAATTTAAGGTATTCGATGCAACAATTAAAAGCTGTTTTTGCTATGCAAACGAAGTCTATGGATATCAGCAACTTGATGAAATAGAAGCAATTCAAAGATATTTTTTTAAGAGAATTTTTAAGTTGCCCAAAATACTCCGAGTTATGCCATTCATGTTAAATCGGGCCTGCCCCAAATATATATGAGGAACTTGAAGGCTAACTCCGACTACATTTTGAAAGTTATGCAAAGACCAAGCAACAACCTACAAAAAAGTATGCTACTTATATCTTTGCGTTGTCGGTATTCCCCATTCAAGGATTGGTATGAGCTGGCTGCGGCGCATGATGTTCTATTTACTCTGGATTTAAATAATCTTGAGTCATGGAAAACTATTTTATACGACTGCATCTCCGTAATTGATGAAAATATGTTCAGGTCTTGTCTCGACCGCGTAAGAGAATCCTCCGCAAGATTATTATATCGTCAACTCAGTCTTAATCTTGGAGCGGAAAATTATTTTAGGGATGAGTTCACCGTCGCGGAAATGAGCCTGATTTTTAAGGCCCGTACAGAGATGTTAGAACTCAACTATAGGCCACATAGATCAGACCTCAATCCAATTTGCTCTCTTTGCAACCTTAATCAAGTTGAAAACATGTTTCATTTCTTTGTGAATTGTCTAATTTTACAGGAAATCCGTAGACTATATCCAAGCCATTTCTTTTGTAAAAATATCAAGTGGGGCCAGCGAAAGAAAAGTTTCTAGGGATGCGGTCGGTGTAGTTCTCATGGCACTAGTTGTGCAAATACTCGCTAGTTTTTTAATTTTAGTCATGGTTTTTAGATTGATTGCCTACTCCAAGGCTGGTCACCAAACCAATCATGTGTGTGTCAAGATTGGCCTTTTTATGGATGTGTATATGCAATGAATGGTTTAAGGTCTTGGACCTCATCTATGGTGGGAATATAAACATATTTAAAATGTTTCGTTTTCTCGTAAATAAAACCAGTTCTTTCTTGAGTGGTTTGACATTAAGTGCGCAGCTACTGCGGCAATTGCTGAGCTCGTCAAGGGAAGTTTGTAAGACCTCGCACAATGTGTGAACAAACTTCCCTAACAGCCATATTATTGAGTTTTTCAAAACTAGTTTAAAAGCAAAACTAGTTTTATGGAGATTTCAAATTGCAAGTTTTATACATATTGGTATTATTTATGAAAGTTTTGGTATGCCAGTTTCAATATTTTGAGTTTAAAATACCAAAACTTTAGTTAATAATACCGATTTGTCCAAATATTGGGACTTGAAACTTCTATTGAACTAGTTTTGCCGTAAAACTAGTTTTGAATCAAGTCAATAATATGGCTGTAAGTCAATTTCAATTTAATTCAATTTCAATTTTTATTAAAAATGGTGTACAAGTAAGACATAGTCTTTTATAGTACCTAGGTTAATACATAATAGAACTCCAAAATGACTTTGACACCACTTAGTTAGTTTAACCAAAAACTGGTTAACGACCAGAAGCTAAGGCTGGGGTGATAGGTTTACTTCCAGGCTTGGGTTATTTTAGGCTATGACGTGGCGAGAACAAATTGAAATCGAGGTCCAGCACCTTAAGATATTGCTCCAAACAACTTAAATGGCTCAAGACAGCGAGTAAAGAAAACAAGTGGTCAAAAATTTTCCATGATTATTACAAAAAATAATTAAACTATGTATGTCAAGTGGTGTGAGTGATGTTGCTAGCTCGCGGCCTGGGATGGAGACATTCGGTATGTTATAACTGGGACTAACCCTTACAACATAAAGACAAACAACCCAGGCAGCATGATTTTTTGCATTAGGATCTTCCATGACTTCACCAATATTTACCCACTTGAGATCAAAATAATTATGGACACTGGCAGAATAATAAAATAAAATAATACCTAAGTTTTTTCTCTCGGTTTTTCCAACTGATAACTATTTTCAAGTAGAAGCAAACATATTATGACCATGTAACGTATTGACTACGATAATGTAATGCAATGTTTAAATGCATATTTATTATTTTTCTTCGCTATTATCTGTAAACTCAACTTACCTGGTTTATCTGGAATTGAGTCATCTTTTTTAGTCTCCGTGTTTTTAGCTTGTTGTACAGTGTCAATAATTTTCTTTGGCACATTATTAATCACTTGTAAGACTTTTGACGAAACATCACCTAGTGGAACAACAGCAGCAGTAGTAGCAACAATTTTGGTAGCTGACTTTTTATTATTTATCTCATCACCCAACCAAGCTAAGAATATACAAATTGGTTTTGCTGTTTCGGCATCATCTTCCAAACATAAATGCCCACACTTGGCCATGTTATTTAAATCGCTTTTATGAACATCCTCTGTGTATTTTCTAGACGGAAAATTGTGTTTTTGTTCGCAGAACCTAGCCGTAGCATTGGCTTGGTCACGAACTTTAAGCATAGTTGGTTCATTGGTAATATAATCAGTGCTATTGAGTTGGATAATTGCATCCATATAAAGCGAGCAAGTGATTTGTGTTGTCGTTGATTCCGCTTTGGTTTGGCATTCGGTTAAGAATGGCAATTTTGTATCGTTGAGGAGTGTACTATGGAAACGTACCAGGTCTTCCTTGTATTTGCTCCATTGTAACAAAGTCTTATTGTGAGTTGGTGCTGGTGCGGCGAGAATGCATGTTGTAAGTACAATGGACAGCAGTATTGCGAACATTATAATGGTGATTTTTATGTACGTCGCAGGGTTTTTAAGTTTTCCTTTTTTTGATAAATTTATGAGCCCGAGATTTTTTCACTAAAAACTTCTTTACGCCTGTGTTTGTTCGTTTTTCGTTATTAGTGACAAGTGACAGTTGAGTCGTGCGGGAGTTGACGTTTGTTGTGTTGACAGATGACAGATATGCGCATCGCAAATTTTGGAGAGTTTATTTTTGAAATACTTCAGAGCATAATGTTGAGAGAATTTGGGTGAATCCATTCAGTAAGGTACTGTGATAAACGCGTATGAAATGGCGTAAAGAATATTTAAATTTTTATTAAATTTTAAACGTAATCAGTATGTATGCGTGTATTAACGTACACTAGTGCCACTTACATAGATGTCAGTTAAAGTACAATCAAAGCTACTCTAACGTAACGAACACAACGCTAACACAAAAGTAGCTTTGTGTTTTCCGCTTAAAGGCTCTCCCAAACCAATGCGGAATATTCGTTGCGGCGAAGAAACATTCGCATGTCAAAATTTATTAACATGGTGATAAATGAGAGTCCCCACACCAACATGGCGGAGAAACATATGAATTAATTCTGACTGACGAATGTTTCGTCGTCGCAACGAATGTTTCGCATTGGTTTGGGAGAGCCTTAAGGCTCTCCCAAACCAATGCGGAACATTCGTTGCGGCGAAGAAACATTCGCATGTCAAAATTTATTTACCTGGTGATATATGAGAGTGCCCACACCAACGCGGTGGAGAAACATATGAAATAATTTTGACTGACGAATGTTTCTTCACCGCAACGAATGTTTCGCATTGGTTTGGGAGAGCCTTTAAAGCTATCTATTACCCCGTTTACAAACAGAATCGAGAGCTCGAGTTGAATTAGGGTCGGATTTTCGACCCAGGTGTTTCCTCACGTGAGTTGAGAGCCCCATTTGAAGTTGAGTTGATATGGTGTTGAGATTACATTTAATTGAATGGCAACAATATATTTATTTTACACAAAAACAGTTCAAATTTAATCAATTTAGCATATAATTATAATTAGCACATGCGACATGAGGTTGTTAATCGATGTTTTTTGTGCTAAATTTATTTCTTTCTATAGTCTATGCTAAAAGTTATAATTTTTTAATTAAAAAAAAAAAAATAACAATTAACACATAAGAGATCCTGTTTTGTTTTGTTATGAAATTCAAACTATTGATTCTGATTGATATAGAATTTTGTGTTTTTATTAAACACTAGAACAACCGTGGGGAAGTTTCAATAACTAAAATTTATGTAAAAGCTATAATAAATAATACCTCTCGGTATATTAAATTATTCAAAATATGGCATTGTTTTCTAGGTTATAACTGGCAGTTTATTGTATTTTCGATTTCTAATCCAGGAAGTCTTCTAATACTACGCTTCCACCGAAAGTTTAGATTCAATAAATCTGTGGTATTTTCATCGCATAAAAAAACATTAAAAAGAGGAGGAGAGATTGAATGGAGATAGAGGCACAAAATTTTAATTGATTTAGTACGATGTTAAATCATTTTTAGTATACTACTAGGTTAAAAAGTGTATTTTGCTAATTTTAAACGAGTTTAGCATCATATTTTCTCCTAACATTTTACTAAAGTTAAAATCACCGAATGGCTTTTTTATCTTTTTAGTATCGTACTAGATCCATATGACACTTTGACGTTTAAAATTGTCAAAATCAGGGGTGTTTGTGAATTTTTTGCACGAGCTGTCACTTTTTTGGACGTGTTCAGCTGAATTTTATGAAGGAAATTAGTTTAGTATGATACTAGTTAAAAAGTATTTAAAATTTAGAAAATTTTAGTAAACTGTTAAAGACTTAATAAAATGTTAAGTAGTATCATACTAAATCCTTAATAATAGGCTGTTTAAAATTTTGCGCCAGATAGTTTAAATTATATCCCTAGCGCTCTTTACTAAATAGCAATATGTATCGCTCGTTTATTCACAAGTTATATTCATCACTTTGTGGGGATATTCCTATGCAATTGAAAATAACCAGAAAGTGCTACCTGTCACTTTTGATAGTTTGACAGATTCGTAAAGAGCTCTATTAATGCGCATTATGACAAACGCGACATGCAAATTGGCCAGTTAGAATAGTAGAACTGTTTGTCCTAGAAAGATTTAACAAGAATTATTTTTAATCTACAAAGATGTTGGAAATAAATTTGTACCTATGGTAAATCTTCGAAATTTAATTAAGATTACAGGTAAACCTCATTTAATCAGGTGTCATACTACATTTCCACCGGCCAGTAAACCGAGATTTAGGTAATGAGATTTTATGTTGGTGTTTCCACTGCACAAAAGGAGGATTAGGACAAAACATTCAAATGGTGTTTAATTTTTTTGATACTAAGTGGAAATGAAAAAGATAGTTTTTGTTTACATTTTTACATTTTACGAAAGAAAACGGCGTTCAAATGGGTCGGTTCCGCAAGTATTCTCCGAAAAAAAAATTGTTTGATTTGACAAACTAATGGCTAAAACAGATGTGCAGCGAGTCTGCACGCATCTCTGCATGCAGAGCTGCACACGAAACACATGTGCATAGTTTCTGACATTCATGATGCATATTTATGTCAAACAAATACATGAAAGCACAGCGTTGCCGATGTCACACAATAGTGTTGGAATGAGATTTTCTTCGTTAGACGATGGTAGGGTGGCAACGCCGGCTTCATGGATTCTTAAACAAAAATCACCAACACAAACAAATTTTTTGAAAGAATGGCAGGTGATGTCAATATGAGTAATGCCAAATAGCAAGTATTTAGAAATTTTCGTTTTTCAGTTGTGGCTGCAATGAAACTAGGCAGCAAATTTAGAAATAGAGACATCGTGCAGCGCTGCGCTGCATGCAGACTTTGAGTGAATCTGCTCCCATAAGAATGTGTAAATTAATTTCGCTGCATGGAAAAAGCTGCACATCTGTTTTACGCATAATGTTTTCAAGAAGACTAGGATGAGATTTATTTGAAATCTTCATTTGGGGAGATTAAAATTTGTATGGTAAATTTACGAGATTTCAAGGAGATTTGTGATAAATCTTGCTAAATCTCGGTTTAGTGCCTGGCTGGTGGAAACATAGTATTAGTGTTAGAAGGAAAAGTGGTAAACTGAATAACAATTATTTTTTTGTAAATGAAATGAAAATGCATCTACTCTTGATTTTCAGACACAAGCGGTCAAAACGTGATAATTTATTTATTTATGAGAATATTTAGATCTTAAAGTTTATATAACTACTTTACTTCCATCTCGAAAACTTTAATCTTAAACAAACATTTTTCCTTTTTTTTATTAGACACTACAAGATCCTGTACACCATCTTCACACTGCTCCTGCCAACTGCTATTCCTTGCCTTCTTTGGAATGAAACAGTTTTGGTATCACTTTTCACAACCTACTTCGCACGTTATGTTGTTCAACTTAATACAACATGGTCAGTAAACAGTCTCGCTCACATGTTCGGAAATAAGCCATATGATAAGTAAGTTAATCTAGTAAATTTTCCTTAAGGCATTACTAAATAATCCGTTTTTTTCAATTTTAAAGGAGCATTCTTTCAACTGAAACTGTCTTTGTGTCGATCATTGCGGGTGGTGAAGGATGGCACAACTATCATCACACCTTCCCATGGGACTACCGTACCGCTGAATTGGGTATGCCCTTCAATGTCACCACCAAGATTATTGATTTCTTTGCAAACAAGGGTGCAGTTTATGATCGTAAGACCGTTAGTGATACAATTTTGCGCAGTCGTATCCAACGTACTGGTGATGGTAGCCATGAAGCCTATGGCGAAGAAGCTATGGCCAAAAAAGCCAATGGTGATATCGATGAAGGTTCGACACTGGATAGCAATGGTCTGCGGAAGTACATAGTGGAGAAAAATCGTATCAACAAAATCATGATCGACGAATTGGGAAAACTCAATCAGCAGCACGTGAGCGGGGATGACTTGAACAATAACAACAGCAACAACAACAGCAACACATACAACAAAAGCAACGACATCTGTCTAAAGGCTAAACTTAATATCAACGATTTAGCCAAGAGCACGAGTACAAGCATAAATAATACAGATAAGCAGGCCTTAAATGTTTGAGCCAGGAATAGCAGAGATGCCAAACGAGGAATACAAATTACTTAATTTAATTTAACACTATTGATGGATGTAAATTAGTTGTGTTAATAATTTCTTTTTACATTTATATAATTAATATGTGTGTGCATAAGACTTATTCCAAAAAGTTAATGTTTAAGGTTTTACTTTGTAAGTGTGTGTATTTTTAAGAAGTTTTTTAACAAAACAAACAAAAGAAGAAGATAGTTTTGGAGGAGAGAAGTCAAAGCTCTTTTATTTAAGGACATGCCTGGAGCCTGGAGTTCTATAAATACATGCTCGTTAGAGTTGTTTAGGCCTTATGTTAAATAAAAAAAAAATATTATTAAAAATTTTGTTTTATAATGTTAAAAGAAATACTTGTGTTGAGGATTTAGTTTATAAGAAAAATTAGAAAAAAAAAAAAAAATAGATATGCTAAAAGGTATGTGTACTAAAGAAGCAAGGGATACTCTAGTTTGTATGTAGGTACCGAATAAAAAAAAAAAACTACAAAATAAAAATATCAAAAAGAATTTTATTTGAAAAAGTGGAAACTTTAAAATGGGTGGAGTCTTTTTATGGTAGTCTACCATCACTTCTTTATCCAGCGGTAATTATGATTTCGATTAAAACCACACAACTCTCTCACTTCACTGTTTCACCTCAAGGTTACTGATGGCGTTCTCCGGGTTGCCCACAGAAAATGTCGGCTAGCCTCCAGTTTAGTGCCTGCCCACATTGTATTTTTAATTCTGGGTGTTAATATGTTCGTTTTGCCCATACGATGAAAAGTATACTGTAGTAGCCCGAAGCGTAATGGTTAGTGCGTTCGACTGTCACTCTGGAGATCTGGGATCGCTTCCCAGCCTCGTCCACCTAAAAACTGAAAAGTTTTGTTTTCAGGGCTACTGCCTCTTGCGTGGAATTGACAAATCCTCAAAGAGTATCTCTTGTCACGAATTAGTGCTTCTCGTCTAGCCGTTCGAATTCGGCATAAAATTGTAGGTCCCTTCCATTCCTGACGAAAGGCGCACACAGGAATGGTTGCGATTTATTTATTTTTTTTATGAAGAGTAAATTATCTCAGTTCAAACTAGCCATCCCCCTCCCACCCTTGAAATCCATCTATATTTCACTCACACAATAAAAAATCTTTCATTTTGAATCCGAGGATATTGTTGAAAGTGGCGCATCGGTGCATTTTGGGTGGCATCTACTTATCTCTTTTTCACTCACATAAAATCTACCTGCATTAAAAATCTAATGTGGACAGGCACTTTGAGGATTTCGTTGCATTTGTTTGATTCAAGAGTATTGCGCCTACCTTTCTTGCACACTAAATTTAAGCTAGCACTTTTCTCTCCGAACATTACCTAAAATCTTAGCTTAATATTGACACAAGAAATATTTTGGAAAATGTCACATACCACAGCTGTTCACTGAACAAAAGATCAAAAATATTTCAAAGAAATTTTTTCTAACTACAGAACATTATGTAATATAACTGCCCATGAGAAAAGAAATCCATTGAAAGTTCACATCTTCACCTTTGAATGGCCCATCAGCAAGATTGTTGCTTCTATATGACGTTGCTCATTAATTTATTTTACTGCAAGACGCGTGCCATTGCAAAGCTTTGGTCGGTTGATGTTGATGTTTTGCAGCGTGATAACTGGCACCTCGATTTGGAATTCCTGTTAAATCGAGAAAATTCAAAAATTATTTCGAATTACCTGCTCCATCTGTTTTTACAACAGTCTCGACGGATTTGTATATGATGCCTTCGCCTTGAACGTTAAACTGAATAATATTAGGCGTGTTTTTTTGTGTCCTCTATGTTAGCTTAAGTAATAATGGCACAAGAAAACGCTCATCATTGCTTCAGAAAAGAATTTGGTAGCACTGATATAACAATGACATTTTCTGACATTTTGGATGTCAACTCTGTTTATCAACAAGAAAAAATTAAACTAAATTTCGTTAAAATTTTGATAAATTAAAAGAAACGTCTCCTCCCTGGACCAGATCTTGCTTTTATTTATTGGAAAGTAACATTTATTTTAAATTAATAATTTTTTTTAACAAATAAAAAAATGTTTGGTTTTTACCTATTTTTCTGTCATCTTTTTCTCGATCATTCGAATCGTGCATCAAGATACATCTACCAAATTAATGAATTTTTGGATGAATTTTTGACATTTGTTGAGAATTCATCGGATAAACGTTGAAAATAGTATATGGAAGCACTGTTTTTATTTAAGGTTAATTCTTAAGCAGAGATGTTTATCGCCGCGAATTAAGCATATTTGTTGTTGTATTTTACATGGAAATTTTTTTAAGCTAATATAGAGGGCACTAAAAATAACGCCTATTGTTGATTTGATTTTTGTTCTTAGCGGTAGGTTAGGTTAGGTTATAAGGGGTGATGATTCGGCAAGCCGAAACACCTCACTCGGATCTCAATGGATCCATTGCGCTCCCCAGGATTTGCGAAGAGGAAGGAAGAGAAAAGGGTAAGGAAAGGAATAAGTGGAAGATTAGGTTAGGGGTGCCTCCCTGAACCATCACGAAATCTGAATGAATTTCAAGGGTGTTCATTAGTGGCAGAGACGAGATGCCCAGTTCGTCGAAAAAGTATTCTCCGAGGGCTGTTTTTCTTGTTCTAGCTAGGCTAGGGTATTCACAAAGAAAATGAAATGAGCCCTCCTCCGCCTCTTCATCTTGACACCCTCTACAGAGGTCGGATCCGCTGATCCACATTCTGTTTAAGTGGGCTCCTATTGAGATGTGACCAGTTAGGATTCCAACCAATTAGCGGTAAGAATTTATCGTGATTGTGATTCCCTATAATTTGTTTTAATAGTGCGAAATAACTTTTTAAACAATTCCATACTAATGTAATGACCTCGGAAAAAATTTTGTTGGTCAATAATTTTTTCTTTCGGCATAAACTTTCGATTGACGGGGTGTGTTATCCAAAAAAAATTAGAGCCGAAATGAGGTAATTTCGAAATTTGTGTTTTCATTATCAAATTTGCTAATTTCATTTGACATCTCATTTCATTTTGAATTTGATATGGCAGTTAGCCGTTTATTTTTGTTGTTTTCTCTTTCTGCTTTATGTATGTTTTATGTATTGATATTTTCATGCAAAAGCTTTTAAGGGCTTTTGAAACTGATTCCCGCTGGATGCATTCACTTAATTTCCAAACTAATTTCGTGCAAATGAGGTTGAAATTACCTCATTTCGAAATGTGATTTTGTATGGGAAATTAGGTAATTTCGGATCTCATTTTGAAATTTGCAACCAAATTACCTCATTTGGCCCAGTAAAAACGGCATATAATACTACGTTTTCATTCGAGCCGAAATGAGGTAATTTCGAAATTTGGCAAAAAAGTGTTTTCATTATCAAATTTGCTAATTATATTTGACATCTCATTTCATTTTGAATTTGGAATGGCAGTTAGCCGTTTATTTTTGTTGTTTTCTCTTTCTGTTTTATGTTGTTGAGTATAGTGTATTGATATTTTCATACAAAAGCTTTTAAGAGTTTTTGAAACTGATTCCCGCTGGATGCATTCACCTTATTTCCAACCTAATTTCGTGAAAATCAGGTTGAAATTCCCTCATTTCGAAATGTGATTTTGTATGGGAAACTAGGTAATTTCGGATCTCATTTGGAAATTTGCGACGAATTACCTCATTTGGCCCAGTGAAAACAGGGTGGCACAACGGCTCATGAAGAACCAGGGCCTAGTGACTAACAACTCGCAACCATTCCTGTGTGCGCCTATGGACAGGAATGGAAGGGACCTACAATTTTATGCCGAATCCGAACGGCTAGACGAGAAGCACTTATTCGTGACAAGTGATACTCTTGGAGGATTTGTCAATTCCTCGCAAGAGGCAGTAGCCCTGAAAAAAACTTTTCAGTTTTTAGGTGGACGAGGCTGGGAAGCGAACCCAGACCTCCAGCGTGACAGTTGAACGCACTAACCATTACGCTACGGGCTACTACACTATTTTTAAAACGTTCGTTAAAACGTGAAATTTGTCACATCTTAGGTGACTCACCCCGTATTCGCTTCTTTTATGGGGGTTCACAGTCATCAACAAGTCCATCAACCTGAGTCGTGTTGCTAGCGATCACATTAAACGACCTCCTCATCAACTTTATTTGTAAATAAATTTTCAAAAAGCAAACACGGCGGGCGTAGATTAAATTTTTTGCACCAGTTTCAGCGAAGGAAATTCAAATTTTCTCCCTTCCTTTTGTGGGTTTACTTCTTTTTCAATCCATTGTCTATGAATCTCACTTACAAAATTAAAAAGAAACACTTAAATCCAATTTTTTTTTAGATATTTTAGTTGTTCAACTAATGTTCACATTAGCTAAAACTCAGCGGTCTTTCGACCGAGCAAAATATCAAACAATTTGAAAAACTTCCGACAGTCGTTCAACTTGTGTTCACATTTCAAATTATGTGACGTTTCGACACGAGTTGATGAACTTGTCGATGAGTGTGAACCCCCCTTTTCATGGGTAACTCAAGTTCCTAACAAACCCCTTTCTTCTACGCACATGAAATCATTTTGACGGCGACATTCATCCATTTAAAAAAAAAACAACAACAACAATACAGGTTTGTTTACATTTTTGTCTGCTAAATAAAGCAAATAAGTTTCGATAATATTTGTCTCTCGATTTACAAACTCGCATATTTTATTATTCTATTTTCGGGTTTCGAATCCTGCTGGTGCCAGATGTTTTTTTTAACAATGAAGTTAAAACGTAAAGCATACGCAAAGCATCAACGCATTAAAGTTTGGACTTTCCACTCGTATATCACAAGGTGGCCTAGTGGAAGTTTGCTCGGACAGTTGATCAGAAGGACGTGAGCTCAAACACCGGCAAAATCATGTAAGAACAAATTTAAGTTTTTTCAATTTAATTAAATTCTATACATTTCAGATAAACAAACATGCTGTGGCTCCACATATTGAGAAAATTATGTAACAATAAAAAATAAAATCAAAATAAGCTATAAAATTTTTTATTTTTCCAACTGTGTTGAGAGACTTTTATAAAGTCTCACACAGAAGAACTTTTAAGGCCTTTTTAAGACCTTATTATACAAGTTATTTGTTTTCAAGGTAACTGCAGTTGAGAGTCATTTTAAGACCTTATTATACAGATTATTGTTTTCAGTATCTTGTTTCTTTAAGGCCTTATTATAATGATCGTGGAAAGGTATTGATTTGCATAGCCTTTCTGATGGAAGTTCTTATGACAGTTAAGAGCTTTTATAACCTGCGCCAAAATGATTTGCATAAGACCTGTTAGGCATACACGCAAAACATTATAAGGGTATTCATGCAACTATGTATGTAAAACACTAGATAAGCTTACCATTTGCGTAAGTTAACCATTTGGTTAATGAACTGTCAAAATTTGTATGGGAAATGATTTACACAAATTGGATAAAGAGCCTGATTACACGATTTGCTTCTTCGATTGTTTCCTCTTTCGCCTTTTTAACAGGTACGAACGTTCATGACTATATGGTTCGTGAAAATACGTACGCTCTTCCATTCGTTATTTAGACGTTCATGGAATTTGCGGTTGTTTTGCAAGAAAATAATCAGTAGTAATAAATTAAAATATTTTTTAATCACTTATTTCTCAAATACAATCGTTTATTACCCTGAGGTCACACGAGCCAGTACTTGCTACAAGTTACAGTACATTTAAATGTTCTTAATAACACATACAAACCTGAGCAACTTGCTCGTCAACTGGCTTGCCATTTTCGTTCTCGTTCGCCTCGTTCAGACTTGTATATAAAGCGATATATACCCCGTTTACATAAGGTACTCGAGCGAGCTTCAAGCTCGCTTGGCCCCTTTGTATACCTGCGTTGACTTGAAATGAGCTTCAACCGACTCGATTCCACTTCAGGATCGGAGTCGAAATTGTTGATAAAAAACCTGGGTCGAAGCGTCGGTCTTGAGGATGTGTTCACCACAGTGTTTTTGCACGTGTTCGAGTAAAATTATTTATTTGTTTTGATAGCTATGTGAAGTATGTACTAAAATTAATTAAATTTGAACTGTTTTTGTGTAAAATAAATATATTGTTGCCATTCAATTAAATGTAATCTCAACACCATATCAACTCAACTTCAAATGGGGCTCTCAACTCACGTGAGGAAACACCTGGGTCGAAAATCCGACCCTAATTCAACTCGAGCTCTCGATTCTGTTTGTAAACGGGGTAATAGATAGCTTTAAAGGCTCTCCCAAACCAATGCGAAACATTCGTTGCGGCGAAGAAACATTCGTCAGTCAAAATTATTTCATATGTTTCTCCACCGCGTTGGTGTGGGCACTCTCATATATCACCAGGTAAATAAATTTTGACATGCGAATGTTTCTTCGCCGCAACGAATGTTCCGCATTGGTTTGGGAGAGCCTTAAGGCAACATTCGTTGCGGCGAAGAAACATTCGCATGTCAAAATTTATTTACCTGGTGATATATGAGAGTGCCCACACCAACGCGGTGGAGAAACATATGAAATAATTTTGACTGACGAATGTTTCTTCGCCGCAACGAATGTTTCGCATTGGTTTGGGAGAGCCTTTAAAGCTATCTATTACCCCGTTTACAAACAGAATCGAGAGCTCGAGTTGAATTAGGGTCGGATTTTCGACCCAGGTGTTTCCTCACGTGAGTTGAGAGCCCCATTTGAAGTTGAGTTGATATGGTGTTGAGATTACATTTAATTGAATGGCAACAATATATTTATTTTACACAAAAACAGTTCAAATTTAATCAATTTTAGTACATACTTCACATAGCTATCAAAACAAATAAATAATTTTACTCGAACACGTGCAAAAACACTGTGGTGAACACATCCTCAAGACCGACGCTTCGACCCAGGTTTTTTATCAACAATTTCGACTCCGATCCTGAAGTGGAATCGAGTCGGTTGAAGCTCATTTCAAGTCAACGCAGGTATACAAAGGGGCCAAGCGAGCTTGAAGCTCGCTCGAGTACCTTATGTAAACGGGGTATATATCGCTTTATATACAAGTCTGAACGAGGCGAACGAGAACGAAAATGGCAAGCCAGTTGACGAGCAAGTTGCTCAGGTTTGTATGTGTTATTAAGAACATTTAAATGTACTGTAACTTGTAGCAAGTACTGGCTCGTGTGACCTCAGGGTAATAAACGATTGTATTTGAGAAATAAGTGATTAAAAAATATTTTAATTTATTACTACTGATTATTTTCTTGCAAAACAACCGCAAATTCCATGAACGTCTAAATAACGAATGGAAGAGCGTACGTATTTTCACGAACCATATAGTCATGAACGTTCGTACCTGTTAAAAAGGCGAAAGAGGAAACAATCGAAGAAGCAAATCGTGTAATCAGGCTCTTTATCCAATTTGTGTAAATCATTTCCTATACAAATTTTGACAGTTCATTAACCAAATGGTTAACTTACGCAAATGGTAAGCTTATCTAGTGTTTTACATACATAGTTGCATGAATACCCCTATAATGTTTTGCGTGTATGCCTAACAGGTCTTATGCAAATCATTTTGGCGCAGGTTATAAAAGCTCTTAACTGTCATAAGAACTTCCATCAGAAAGGCTATGCAAATCAATACCTTTCCACGATCATTATAATAAGGCCTTAAAGAAACAAGATACTGAAAACAATAATCTGTATAATAAGGTCTTAAAATGACTCCCAACTGCAGTTACCTTGAAAACAAATAACTTGTATAATAAGGTCTTAAAAAGGCCTTAAAAGTTCTTCTGTGTGAGACTTTATAAAAGTCTCTCAACACAGTTGGAAAAATTAAAAAAATGTATAGCTTATTTTGATTTTATTTTTTATTGTTACATAATTTTCTCAATATTTGTGGAGCCACAGCATGTTTGTTTATCTGAAATGTATAGAATTTAATTAAATTGAAAAAACTTAAATTTGTTCTTACATGATTTTGCCGGTGTTTGAGCTCACGTCCTTCTGATCAACTGTCCGAGCAAACTTCCACTAGGCCACCTTGTGATATACGAGTGGAAAGTCCAAACTTTAATGCGTTGATGCTTTGCGTATGCTTTACGTTTTAACTTCATTGTTAAAAAAAAACATCTGGCACCAGCAGGATTCGAAACCCGAAAATAGAATAATAAAATATGCGGGTTTGTAAATCGAGAGACAAATATTATCGAAACTTATTTGCTTTATTTAGCAGACAAAAAATGTAAGCAAACCTGTATTGTTGTTGTTGTTTTTTTTTTTTAAATGGATGAATGTCGCCGTCAAAATGATTTCATGTGCGTAGAAGAAAGGGGTTTGTTAGGAACTTGAGTTACCCATGAAAAGGGGGGTTCACACTCATCGACAAGTTCATCAACTCGTGTCGAAACGTCACATAATTTGAAATGTGAACACAAGTTGAACGACTGTCGGAAGTTTTTCAAATTGTTTGATATTTTGCTCGGTCGAAAGACCGCTGAGTTGTAGCTAATGTGAACATTAGTTGAACAACTAAAATATCTAAAAAAAAATTGGATTTAAGTGTTTCTTTTTAATTTTATAAGTGAGATTCATAGACAATGGATTGAAAAAGAAGTAAACCCACAAAAGGAAGGGAGAAAATTTGAATTTCCTTCGCTGAAACTGGTGCAAAAAATTTAATCTACGCCCGCCGTGTTTGCTTTTTGAAAATTTATTTACAAATAAAGTTGATGAGGAGGTCGTTTAATGTGATCGCTAGCAACACGACTCAGGTTGATCGACTTGTTGATGACTGTGAACCCCCATAAAAGAAGCGAATACGGGGTGAGTCACCTAAGATGTGACAAATTTCACGTTTTAACGAACGTTTTAAAAATAGTGTAGTAGCCCGTAGCGTAATGGTTAGTGCGTTCAACTGTCACGCTGGAGGTCTGGGTTCGCTTCCCAGCCTCGTCCACCTAAAAACTGAAAAGTTTTTTTCAGGGCTACTGCCTCTTGCGAGGAATTGACAAATCCTCCAAGAGTATCACTTGTCACGAATAAGTGCTTCTCGTCTAGCCGTTCGGATTCGGCATAAAATTGTAGGTCCCTTCCATTCCTGTCCATAGGCGCACACAGGAATGGTTGCGAGTTGTTAGTCACTAGGCCCTGGTTCTTCATGAGCCGTTGTGCCACCCTGTTTTCACTGGGCCAAATGAGGTAATTCGTCGCAAATTTCCAAATGAGATCCGAAATTACCTAGTTTCCCATACAAAATCACATTTCGAAATGAGGGAATTTCAACCTGATTTTCACGAAATTAGGTTGGAAATAAGGTGAATGCATCCAGCGGGAATCAGTTTCAAAAACTCTTAAAAGCTTTTGTATGAAAATATCAATACACTATACTCAACAACATAAAACAGAAAGAGAAAACAACAAAAATAAACGGCTAACTGCCATTCCAAATTCAAAATGAAATGAGATGTCAAATATAATTAGCAAATTTGATAATGAAAACACTTTTTTGCCAAATTTCGAAATTACCTCATTTCGGCTCGAATGAAAACGTAGTATTATATGCCGTTTTTACTGGGCCAAATGAGGTAATTTGGTTGCAAATTTCAAAATGAGATCCGAAATTACCTAATTTCCCATACAAAATCACATTTCGAAATGAGGTAATTTCAACCTCATTTGCACGAAATTAGTTTGGAAATTAAGTGAATGCATCCAGCGGGAATCAGTTTCAAAAGCCCTTAAAAGCTTTTGCATGAAAATATCAATACATAAAACATACATAAAGCAGAAAGAGAAAACAACAAAAATAAACGGCTAACTGCCATATCAAATTCAAAATGAAATGAGATGTCAAATGAAATTAGCAAATTTGATAATGAAAACACAAATTTCGAAATTACCTCATTTCGGCTCTAATTTTTTTTGGATAACACACCCCGTCAATCGAAAGTTTATGCCGAAAGAAAAAATTATTGACCAACAAAATTTTTTCCGAGGTCATTACATTAGTATGGAATTGTTTAAAAAGTTATTTCGCACTATTAAAACAAATTATAGGGAATCACAATCACGATAAATTCTTACCGCTAATTGGTTGGAATCCTAACTGGTCACATCTCAATAGGAGCCCACTTAAACAGAATGTGGATCAGCGGATCCGACCTCTGTAGAGGGTGTCAAGATGAAGAGGCGGAGGAGGGCTCATTTCATTTTCTTTGTGAATACCCTAGCCTAGCTAGAACAAGAAAAACAGCCCTCGGAGAATACTTTTTCGACGAACTGGGCATCTCGTCTCTGCCACTAATGAACACCCTTGAAATTCATTCAGATTTCGTGATGGTTCAGGGAGGCACCCCTAACCTAATCTTCCACTTATTCCTTTCCTTACCCTTTTCTCTTCCTTCCTCTTCGCAAATCCTGGGGAGCGCAATGGATCCATTGAGATCCGAGTGAGGTGTTTCGGCTTGCCGAATCATCACCCCTTATAACCTAACCTAACCTACCGCTAAGAACAAAAATCAAATCAACAATAGGCGTTATTTTTAGTGCCCTCTTTATTAGCTTAAAAAAATTTCCATGTAAAATACAACAACAAATATGCTTAATTCGCGGCGATAAACATCTCTGCTTAAGAATTAACCTTAAATAAAAACAGTGCTTCCATATACTATTTTCAACGTTTATCCGATGAATTCTCAACAAATGTCAAAAATTCATCCAAAAATTCATTAATTTGGTAGATGTATCTTGAAGCACGATTCGAATGATCGAGAAAAAGATGACAGAAAAATAGGTAAAAACCAAACATTTTTTTATTTGTTAAAAAAAATTATTAATTTAAAATAAATGTTACTTTCCAATAAATAAAAGCAAGATCTGGCCCAGGGAGGAGACGTTTCTTTTAATTTATCAAAATTTTAACGAAATTTAGTTTAATTTTTTCTTGTTGATAAACAGAGTTGACATCCAAAATGTCAGAAAATGTCATTGTTATATCAGTGCTACCAAATTCTTTTCTGAAGCAATGATGAGCGTTTTCTTGTGCCATTATTACTTAAGCTAACATAGAGGACACAAAAAAACACGCCTAATATTATTCAGTTTAACGTTCAAGGCGAAGGCATCATATACAAATCCGTCGAGACTGTTGTAAAAACAGATGGAGCAGGTAATTCCAAATAATTTTTGAATTTTCTCGATTTAACAGGAATTCCAAATCGAGGTGCCAGTTATCACGCTGCAAAACATCAACATCAACCGACCAAAGCTTTGCAATGGCACGCGTCTTGCAGTAAAATAAATTAATGAGCAACGTCATATAGAAGCAACAATCTTGCTGATGGGCCATTCAAAGGTGAAGATGTGAACTTTCAATGGATTTCTTTTCTCATGGGCAGTTATATTACATAATGTTCTGTAGTTAGAAAAAATTTCTTTGAAATATTTTTGATCTTTTGTTCAGTGAACAGCTGTGGTATGTGACATTTTCCAAAATATTTCTTGTGTCAATATTAAGCTAAGATTTTAGGTAATGTTCGGAGAGAAAAGTGCTAGCTTAAATTTAGTGTGCAAGAAAGGTAGGCGCAATACTCTTGAATCAAACAAATGCAACGAAATCCTCAAAGTGCCTGTCCACATTAGATTTTTAATGCAGGTAGATTTTATGTGAGTGAAAAAGAGATAAGTAGATGCCACCCAAAATGCACCGATGCGCCACTTTCAACAATATCCTCGGATTCAAAATGAAAGATTTTTTATTGTGTGAGTGAAATATAGATGGATTTCAAGGGTGGGAGGGGGATGGCTAGTTTGAACTGAGATAATTTACTCTTCATAA
Source organism: Melangyna quadrimaculata (assembly GCA_949320155.1). Classification (NCBI taxonomy): domain Eukaryota; kingdom Metazoa; phylum Arthropoda; class Insecta; order Diptera; family Syrphidae; genus Melangyna; species Melangyna quadrimaculata. The sequence goes on from OX439483.1 coordinate 380,867,888, forward strand.
AAAAAATAAATAAATCGGGTGGCACAATGGCTCATGAAGAACCAGGGCCTAGTGCCTAAGAACTCGCAACCATTCCTGTGTGCGCCTTTCGTCAGGAATGGAAGGGACCTACAATTTTATGCCGAATTCGAACGGCTAGACGAGAAGCACTAATTCGTGACAAGAGATACTCTTTGAGGATTTGTCAATTCCTCGCAAGAGGCAGTAGCCCTGAAAACAAAACTTTTCAGTTTTTAGGTGGACGAGGCTGGGAAGCGATCCCAGATCTCCAGAGTGACAGTCGAACGCACTAACCATTACGCTTCGGGCTACTACAGTATACTTTTCATCGTATGGGCAAAACGAACATATTAACACCCAGAATTAAAAATACAATGTGGGCAGGCACTAAACTGGAGGCTAGCCGACATTTTCTGTGGGCAACCCGGAGAACGCCATCAGTAACCTTGAGGTGAAACAGTGAAGTGAGAGAGTTGTGTGGTTTTAATCGAAATCATAATTACCGCTGGATAAAGAAGTGATGGTAGACTACCATAAAAAGACTCCACCCATTTTAAAGTTTCCACTTTTTCAAATAAAATTCTTTTTGATATTTTTATTTTGTAGTTTGCTTTTTTTTATTCGGTACCTACATACAAACTAGAGTATCCCTTGCTTCTTTAGTACACATACCTTTTAGCATATCTATTTTTTTTTTTTTCTAATTTTTCTTATAAACTAAATCCTCAACACAAGTATTTCTTTTAACATTATAAAACAAAATTTTTAATAATATTTTTTTTTTATTTAACATAAGGCCTAAACAACTCTAACGAGCATGTATTTATAGAACTCCAGGCTCCAGACATGTCCTTAAATAAAAGAGCTTTGACTTCTCTCCTCCAAAACTATCTTCTTCTTTTGTTTGTTTTGTTAAAAAACTTCTTAAAAATACACACACTTACAAAGTAAAACCTTAAACATTAACTTTTTGGAATAAGTCTTATGCACACACATATTAATTATATAAATGTAAAAAGAAATTATTAACACAACTAATTTACATCCATCAATAGTGTTAAATTAAATTAAGTAATTTGTATTCCTCGTTTGGCATCTCTGCTATTCCTGGCTCAAACATTTAAGGCCTGCTTATCTGTATTATTTATGCTTGTACTCGTGCTCTTGGCTAAATCGTTGATATTAAGTTTAGCCTTTAGACAGATGTCGTTGCTTTTGTTGTATGTGTTGCTGTTGTTGTTGCTGTTGTTATTGTTCAAGTCATCCCCGCTCACGTGCTGCTGATTGAGTTTTCCCAATTCGTCGATCATGATTTTGTTGATACGATTTTTCTCCACTATGTACTTCCGCAGACCATTGCTATCCAGTGTCGAACCTTCATCGATATCACCATTGGCTTTTTTGGCCATAGCTTCTTCGCCATAGGCTTCATGGCTACCATCACCAGTACGTTGGATACGACTGCGCAAAATTGTATCACTAACGGTCTTACGATCATAAACTGCACCCTTGTTTGCAAAGAAATCAATAATCTTGGTGGTGACATTGAAGGGCATACCCAATTCAGCGGTACGGTAGTCCCATGGGAAGGTGTGATGATAGTTGTGCCATCCTTCACCACCCGCAATGATCGACACAAAGACAGTTTCAGTTGAAAGAATGCTCCTTTAAAATTGAAAAAAAACGGATTATTTAGTAATGCCTTAAGGAAAATTTACTAGATTAACTTACTTATCATATGGCTTATTTCCGAACATGTGAGCGAGACTGTTTACTGACCATGTTGTATTAAGTTGAACAACATAACGTGCGAAGTAGGTTGTGAAAAGTGATACCAAAACTGTTTCATTCCAAAGAAGGCAAGGAATAGCAGTTGGCAGGAGCAGTGTGAAGATGGTGTACAGGATCTTGTAGTGTCTAATAAAAAAAAGGAAAAATGTTTGTTTAAGATTAAAGTTTTCGAGATGGAAGTAAAGTAGTTATATAAACTTTAAGATCTAAATATTCTCATAAATAAATAAATTATCACGTTTTGACCGCTTGTGTCTGAAAATCAAGAGTAGATGCATTTTCATTTCATTTACAAAAAAATAATTGTTATTCAGTTTACCACTTTTCCTTCTAACACTAATACTATGTTTCCACCAGCCAGGCACTAAACCGAGATTTAGCAAGATTTATCACAAATCTCCTTGAAATCTCGTAAATTTACCATACAAATTTTAATCTCCCCAAATGAAGATTTCAAATAAATCTCATCCTAGTCTTCTTGGAAACATTAGTTTGTCAAATCAAACAATTTTTTTTTCGGAGAATACTTGCGGAACCGACCCATTTGAACGCCGTTTTCTTTCGTAAAATGTAAAAATGTAAACAAAAACTATCTTTTTCATTTCCACTTAGTATCAAAAAAATTAAACACCATTTGAATGTTTTGTCCTAATCCTCCTTTTGTGCAGTGGAAACACCAACATAAAATCTCATTACCTAAATCTCGGTTTACTGGCCGGTGGAAATGTAGTATGACACCTGATTAAATGAGGTTTACCTGTAATCTTAATTAAATTTCGAAGATTTACCATAGGTACAAATTTATTTCCAACATCTTTGTAGATTAAAAATAATTCTTGTTAAATCTTTCTAGGACAAACAGTTCTACTATTCTAACTGGCCAATTTGCATGTCGCGTTTGTCATAATGCACATTGATAGAGCTCTTTACGAATCTGTCAAACTCTCAAAAGTGACAGGTAGCACTTTCTGGTTATTTTCAATTGCATAGGAATATCCCCACAAAGTGATGAATATAACTTGTGAATAAACGAGCGATACATATTGCTATTTAGTAAAGAGCGCTAGGGATATAATTTAAACTATCTGGCGCAAAATTTTAAACAGCCTATTATTAAGGATTTAGTATGATACTACTTAACATTTTATTAATTCTTTAACAGTTTACTAAAATTTTCTAAATTTTAAATACTTTTTAACTAGTATCATACTAAACTAATTTCCTTCATAAAATTCAGCTGAACACGTCCAAAAAAGTGACAGCTCGTGCAAAAAATTCACAAACACCCCTGATTTTGACAATTTTAAACGTCAAAGTGTCATATGGATCTAGTACGATACTAAAAAGATAAAATAGCCATTCGGTGATTTTAACTTTAGTAAAATGTTAGGAGAAAATATGATGCTAAACTCGTTTAAAATTAGCAAAATACACTTTTTAACCTAGTAGTATACTAAAAATGATTTAACATCGTACTAAATCAATTAAAATGTTGTGCCTCTATCTCCATTCAATCTCTCCTCCTCTTTTTAATGTTTTTTTATGCGATGAAAATACCACAGATTTATTGAATCTAAACTTTCGGTGGAAGCGTAGTATTAGAAGACTTCCTGGATTAGAAATCGAAAATACAATAAACTGCCAGTTATAACCTAGAAAACAATGCCATATTTTGAATAATTTAATATACCGAGAGGTATTATTTATTATAGCTTTTACATAAATTTTAGTTATTGAAACTTCCCCACGGTTGTTCTAGTGTTTAATAAAAACACAAAATTCTATATCAATCAGAATCAATAGTTTGAATTTCATAACAAAACAAAACAGGATCTCTTATGTGTTAATTGTTATTTTTTTTTTTTAATTAAAAAATTATAACTTTTAGCATAGACTATAGAAAGAAATAAATTTAGCACAAAAAACATCGATTAACAACCTCATGTCGCATGTGCTAATTATAATTATATGCTAAATTGATTATATAAACAAAAATCCAGCTTGACAAGAAGCTTTAACCGTTGTCTGTTATGTCAATATAAGAATAATTTTTGAGTAACAAATTCAAAAGTTTAAGGAACTTGATCAAAGGTTGGATGGTCTACAAGGTAGAAATAGATAAATAAGTAGCTCGTTTCCGGAATTAGGAAAAAAAATCATATACATAATTTATATCTTAAGTTTTGATAAAACAGGGAACGTTAAAGTTGAGGATTTAGGCAAAATAAAAAAGAAGTTACGAATAATTATTGAGAACTAAAATAAAAAATAGTAATAAGAGCAATAATCCACATCTACTCAAAATAAGGATATTATAGATGCAAAATCGCTCAATTTGCATGAAGTGAATGGGATTTAAGTGGAAGAGCTGTTGATGAAGGCTACAGGTGCCAGATGAAATCACATTTAAACAATTAAAATTGCCATATTTTATTATCAGAATAGATCCATACAGATAATCAAAAAATATTTGATAGGTATGTACAACAACAGACGGGATTAATGAGGATCATATTTTATGAACCATTAGCTAGTTCTTATTCTGGCGCGTAGGAGGCTCTGCCATAAAAGATAAAGTAGTATAAGGGAAAAAAGACAACAGATGATTATAGTTGTTGTCAAACCTGATTACACGGTTCGTGTTTTCGTCCGTTTGGTCTTTCAACGTTTTGACAAGCACGTACGTGCGATTTTTGCTAACATCGAAGCTATCATTGCGGTTGACAAATCAGAAACGCCAAAGTTCATCCAGAATTTTTCATCTTGAATTTTTCATTTGTATTTTCGTTGTTCCCTTCACCCTACATTTCTACACTTCGCCCAATCTGTCAAAAAGACGAAAGACGAAACGAACGGAAAAATGAATAGTATAATCAGGGTCAAAAGCTGTCATCTTAACTTTCGGATGAAAATCAACTGACAATTCAGAGAAAACGTAATTAAACGTCACAAAACGTAACTGAAAGCCATTTTAAATTTTAAGACAGCTGACTGATCAGAAGATGGCAGGAAATTTTATTTTTTTTCAGGCTGGAAATTGGTCCCCATACACGACTATATCCCAGCAATACGAATTGAAATAGGAGATTGGTTTTTAAAAATTATATGTTAAAAGTTTGAGGTGAGGTGGGGAGTCCGTTGTAGGGGCGGTGAAAAACACCAATATTTTCTATCATTGGGGACGTTTAATCCAAAAATATGTCAATTTCTGAAAATTAAGTACTTAACTTACTTAGAAAAATTATCTGTCTATACAGGTTCGTCAGGAAGCTGTTTTTTAATTGATGATGAATGCACAATGCCTTAAAAAATATGGAAGATAAGATATCATAAACACTGAAAACTAGCCTTTAATGCAGTTGAACGCAAAATTATCTGAAATATCAGTTTTGTATGAAAAGGTTAGATTTTATATAGAAAAGCTGTCAGAATTTCCAGTCAAGAATTTCTTTCCGAAAATTCAGATAAAACGTAATTAAACTTCACTAAACGTAACTAAATGTCATCTTACTTTTTATGACAGCTGGCCAATTTCGTATAGAAAAACTGTCAGTTGAATTTTCAGTTGGGAATTTCTTGCTGAAAATTCAGATGAAACGTAACTTAACTTCACTAAAGGTAACTGAATGTCAGCTAACTTTTTATGACAGCTGGCCAATCAGAAGCTTCATCTGAAAATAAAGTACTGTAAAATTTGATTGGTTGAAAAATATTTGTCATGATACACATAGGTACGTCACGACGCGTCGCTTCGGCCCATGCGTCCGTGCGTCAGGACGTCCATTGTAAATACAGTTAGAACCTAAAAGGGTACATCTATTTGCTTCAAATTTAATGCACTTAGCATAAGTAGGTATGTGATTCTCTAGAGGAGAAATTGGAATTTCTCAAAAACGGCTTTAAAGGATTTTGATTAAACCCTTTGCCTATAATGGAAATTCGACATTTTTTCAGAAATTTCCTATTTACAAAAAAATCTGAAAAAAAAAAACATATTTCAAGAATTTTGACTTTTATCACATTCTCCCATTACTTAGCAGTTTATTTTGTATTAACAAAGTTAAACGTCCTTACGTCTACAATGCTTGGCATTGTTAGTGTGAACCAAAAGATTAATTCCGTTTGATCCATTAATAGGTACATTTTATTTTAAATGGTAGTGAACAAATCTGACATTTACCCCAGTTTCTCAATTCTATTCACAATAATGTGAAATTGCAAAATTCTGAAAAAAACGGGTTCCCACAAAACTTATTCCGCTCCTGACTATAGAATTACTAATCCACGCGAAGACTTAATTTAGATTATTGTTCCTATCTTCGATGGACCAAAACCAGTAAGGCCAAGACAAAGACACGATTAGATTTTTTTTTTCTATTGAATCTAATAAAAGAAATAGGCAAGTTGTATATTTTATTTTCAGCACACAATTTTTTTTTGTATATTATGGCTATCTCTTATAGCTTCCATGAACTGTAATAACCTTTCTTTCTCTTTGATATCTATAATGTTGGTGTCGATTCATCTAATGCATAATCCAATGAAATTAATAGATATACTGGACTATGCTGAGATATATAACGTAAAAATGACTTCCTGTACGATCATCTTTGACAATGAATTTTTGCCCCATGGTCATTGGGTCAATGAATCTCACGGATACATTCGCAAAGGGGAGCTGAAATTATTATTGTTTGATTTCCTTTCTTCATATTAAAATAACAGCAAGTAGTAGACCACTATATAATGGGTGTTTGAATAAACATAAGGTCTTTTGTACATACATAATATGTAAATTAATGAGGCTGTGAGAGCTTTTTATCAATCGTATAGGTATGGCCAAAATGAATGTATATTTTTGTGATTTGTTGGATTTGTTAATTCTTTGAATATGAGAAAGGTCAGCTTCCAACCACCTCAGATCAGTATCAGTTTGATGACGAACTCAAATTCATAAATAAAACAATTTTGCATTAATGTGTACCTTGGCATTCTAAGAAACACTTCTAATATTTGAGAAGGAAAAGGAAATGAAAAGTGCAGATTTTTTTTTGATTTTTGTCGGAAATTCTAAGTTCAAGTTCTTTTGGACTTTCGTGTTTCCGGTATAAGAATTTATACCCATAGTTATTTTTAAATTGTAAATTTTCAATGCGGCGGTGTGCAAATATTTATGCAAATTGAAATACCCCCCTCCCCCCACACAACTCACGAGATATCAGAATTATTAGTAAAACAATACAAAAGAACGAGTTGAAAATAAACATTTATACATATTCTATTATAATTAAATATTTATGAAGTTGATTGAAAGAAGAAGAATTTTTAAAAGACACTGACCTTTAATTTGGCATTTAAAACTAGTTTTGAATATTATAAAGAATAGAAATATTTTTTTATTATTATTTTTTTTTGATTGTTAATTAATATTATTATATTGTTAATATTTATTAACTCTACGAAAAATATTTTTATTATAAACAAACTACAGTTTCTTGGGGGAATACCTCGGAAAGGGGCCTTCACTCTTTTTTGTTTGTTCATGATTTACCAGATTAACGGTTTTTCAGAAACAGACTCTATGGTGGGTAATTAAAAAGATTTAAAATAATTATTTATAAATTTTGATAATGGAATTTTGTGCTGATGAAAGATTTTTATTATTTATTCTTATTTCTTATAAATAAGTTTGTTATTCGATTTTGTAAGGGTATTTTTATTTGTCCGAACTGATCGTTAAAGTGCGACTTCAAATCAAAGAATATCGAAATTTTAAAAAGATTTTATACCAGGGTAGAAAATTCTTGCTAAAGTCGGTAGAGAATTAGACCGAAATTACTCGAAGATTCGAGCAAACTATTCAATTTTCTTTATCAAATGCTTTATTTCTCCCAGATTCCCACTTAAATGATATTATGAATATTGGTTTCTTTTATTTCTATTTCTAAATTACATTATGTGAAATTTTGCCATGATTACACGATTCGGTTGTTTCTCTTTCTTTTCTTTGACAGATTGAGTGCCGGGTGTAGAAATGAAGAGGGAAGGAATTAACGAAAGCAGGAATGAAAAGAGGTAACAATCGAAGAAGCGAGTCGGGTAATCAGGCTCTTAGGGAAATAATGGGTACGTTCAGATGACTAAGTGTACTTGCAAGTAATGCGGGATTTACATGATTCGGCATAAAATTGTAGGTCCCTTCCATTCCTGTCGACGCGTGCACACAGGTATGGTTGCGAGTTGTTATTCACTAGGTCCTGGTTCTTCACGAGCCGTTGCGCCACCTAATTTACTTTTTTACTTTAATTTATGTCTGTCCTGCCACGGTTAAGTAAAATGAAAAAAAAATTTCCGGACATTACAACGGAATTTTCAATGATATCGACGATTTTCAAGAAATATTCGAACGTGTATCGAATGGATAGCTTTTTCTTTTAACAAATGTTATTCTTATGTCATTCTCACATGCCAAAAACGTTAAGTTATCTTGAATCAAATTTCCCTTCAATGGATGCAGTTGACTACGTATGAAGTCCCTTATGTCACCTAATTGTTCCCAATGATAAACCAAGTACCATGTGCTAGAAGCTTCACTTGATTTTAAAAACAGATAAATATATTGACAAATATTTAAAAGAGAAGTATAAAGAGAAGTATTAAAGGCTAGCTTTTGGGAAAAGAGTGCAAAAATCTCTAGGAAGAAAAATACATATTTTCTAATTCAAATTCTAAGCTCTAATAATAGTAGTCACAGTAAAAACAGAAAACGAGTATACAATTGACTCAACATCAAAAGTCATAAACATTTCAGTCAGTCTTCATTTAAAGTTCTAAAGTCTAGAGAAACAATTAGCTAGTTAGTCACAAAGGTCAACATAAAAAATGTACAAGCAAATAACTTCGAAGCAACTGCTTTATTATGTGAGAAAATAACTCTTTTACACTTTAATCGGGAAGAAACAATTAGACACAAGTGTTAAGTTTATATTCTTGATATGCAGGGGTCAATTTTAAACATTCATTGAGTAATACTTTGGAATGAAATTTCCCTTTCAGTTAGAAGAAAAAATTAAAAAAAAGTCAATTAATGAAAATTGTCTATTAATTATATATTAATGATTACAACCTACTTGTGATAAATTTAATGTTATTATTAACTTAGAATTAATTCCTAATTAATCTATGTATTGCCATAGAGTGAAAACAATAGCTAATGCTTGTGGTTTTATTTGTAATATTTGAGGCAATTTCTATGACACTGGCAATTTATTGTTTGGGTGGGCATTTCATTTATTGTCTCAAATATTGCCAATAGCGCCCCTGGGTAATGGACCAGTTGGAACTATCATTGAAAATCATTATTGAAATTTGTAATATATAGTTGTTAATTTTAAGAGCTTTTGATACAAAAATTATTGATAACTTTGAAGGTAAAAATAAAATAAATACTTCAATTCAATTTGGCCAAATTTTCTTCATAAAATGATTTTTTATTTTTTTCAAAAATGAACTACCTTAAATTTATGAATATATGGGTGAAATGAATTTTAAATTTTTGGAGAAATAATAATTAAGTCATAATGTATATTTTTGCATCAAAATTTTCAATGACTTTCCACTTCCAAATTTCAATTATGGTTTCCAATAATAGCTATATAACTGGCCCTTAAGCCCATCTTTTCTTCACCATTAAAGACGGCAAAATAAGAAAGGTAGAACCATCCCAAAATATGTAACGTTTATTATTTGTGCAGCTTTTGTGGGTGAATAGTGTGGTTGACGAGAACCCAAGCAACATCGACACCAGTATTTCCACCCATAAAAATTTCGTTCCAAAACATTACGTTCAGGAAGTTCAGGAATCGATAATATAATTCCTTTGAGGAGTTCAGTAATTGAAATAAACACGAACGCGAAGTCATCGCAAAATCCAGTTAGGCCAGTTATAGCTATCATTGAAAACCATCATTGAAAATATTCAGCCTTATCGGCAATTCCGGGGGAGATTGTTCTCCCCCGGATTTTCATTTTTCCCAGGAGTCGAATACTCCTATCGTCAATCTCCTCCGGAAATTACTTCGAATCTGTTTCAAAATACTCTGAGAGAATTTATATTCTGAAATTATTTATCTGTCAAAGTTTTAAAAATATTTTATGAACTCAAATTAAATATTTTTAACTATTTGTGGTGATAAAGACCTATTTTGCATCGTAAAATCAATTCTCATGTAATGGAAACGCGTACAAATATTCAAAAGTTAAAGAAAAAAGCATTATTTGTCTATTTTGTTGTTGTAATATTTTTGTTCTCTCTCTGTTCAAACTGCAAAACTGTGTTACTTTATGAGGGGGAAAAACAGAAAACCCGAAAGTGTTAAGTAAATTTGTTCCAAATAGTGTTAAAAATGTATAGAAACAAAAACGAAATATAGGTCGGTTAAAACAAAACCATTTTCTCCTCCAAGCCGTTTCCCCGTTAAGTCTCTAGCTTGTTGTAGAGTGGACGTACAGCCAACAGGTACACATTACCAATACCGATGGTCTTCTCAGTAAACGTAATGTTGGATCTTATTAAAATGCCTATATTTTTGAACTCAAACCAAAACTTGTTCTTTAGAACAAGTAAACAATTATAAAACCTTCAAAAATAAGTAGTAATGTGCTTTTTTTTTAAATTCTCCAACTTTCCATCATTAATTTTCCCTCGGAAAATAGATTTACGATATCTACTTTTTTCATTGGAGTTTTTTCACATTTTCCGAACATTGTTTATGAATGGAGAGTCTCATACGGGGGAAAAAATCCGGTTGAGATTTTATTCCCGATAAGGCTGATTAATTCTCAATTTTGAGATATTTTGAACAAAAAATAAATGATTATTTTGATTAGACATTTTTAAATTTTCCGATTAGCCGCGAAACGTTCGGGTGAGTTCTGAATTGCACTTGTAAAAAAAAAAAAAAATATATGTTTATTTGTAACGCGGCTAATCCGAAAATTTAAAAATGTTTAATGTTACCACCGCGAAAATCTTAAAAGTTATATATGAGTATTTTGATGCCAATGTAAAGCTAATTGACTTAATAATTATTTCTAGGTAAAACAAAATTCAATTTGGAACAACTTTTGTCATAAAATGACTTTTATTTTTTTAATGATCAGCTACCTTACCAATGATTATGAAAAAATTAAAAGTTACGTTATGGGGAAGATATGGGTCAAAATTAATTTTTTTTTGCAGGAGAAATAATTTTGAAGTCGTAAGCTATATTTCTGCATTAAAATATTCAATGAGTAAACTTTGGAAGGGTCTCAAAATCAACAGCTAACTTTTTCAATCATAGCTATAACTCGCCCGTTACTTAGTTCTTACATTTCGGGGCGATATGTCATTTTGTTACTTTTTGTAAGCTCGTATCTTTTGCGTATGGCTTTTTATAAACTACTTTTATCTTAATTTATTAAGTCTACTATTACGATTCATCAAAAAAGTAGGCATAACATATCCCACATCACCTTACTTCAAACATTTAAAAATGCAACTTCAATCTTCAATCCTTTTGCTCTAGCTCGGTGTATAGTGAAGGTGGTGCAGAAATTAAGAGAACCACATATTCAATAATAATTCATGAAATGGTGTAGTGTATATTTCAAAATTGTTTCCAGATTGTTAAATATTATTATTTAACCAAAATTCAAGCAATAATATCACCAATTATTTTCCTTACACAAGTTATTATATTATTGCTAGATAAAAAGTAATTAAATAATGGTTTAAAAATTCGCAATTTTTCTTTCTTAAGACTTTTTATCTCTTTTTTATATTTCAGCAACCACCATCCTTTAAAAGATAAAAATTAGATAATATTGTCATTGGCATCTGGCAACTTAAAAAATCTGTTATATTATGGAAATATTTTTCTTGATTTAAGCAACCTCAAAACTTTTTATTCTTCCTATAAGCTGGCCCTTCCTTTTTTTATAATGATTTATTCATTCATTTTTTTACTATAGCACATTAATGTTTATGAATTCAAATAACTTTGCTCATAAGGTTTATAGAATATTATATTGCAATAATTCTATGAATATTTATAATCATACAAAATAAAAGAAAAAATCGAAACACCTGAACGATCACATCATCCTAAATTTCAAGCAAATGTTCGCCAAATTAAATTTCCTGTTCTCCATTCATGTAACAATCGACGCACAATCTCAATCTTGATAACAAAAAAAAAAAACAAAATGAAACAAAATAAAACAAAACAGACAGGCACACATCACTTCGTTTTTAGAATTATAATTAAATCGTATAGCATGTATGTAGCATGTACCTACCTACTAACTATTCAACAAAATGAAAACAAAACTTTTTCCAAATCATAAAAGGAATTCCCCTTCAGACGCTCGTTTAGGAAACTTTTTTTCAAACATTAAATAATTACTCTGACGATGTGTCGGTTAGATTTGTCTATACAAAGCAAATCAAAAGCAAGCTAAAAAAAAATATCACTTATTTCAGAACATTTATGTATCTTTTCCTTTTCGATATGAAATTCAAAAATAGGTATCTTTAGTTACGTGCGCAAAGTCATTCATGATTAATTTTAAAATGCAGCGTAAAGCACACTTCTGACTCAGCGAGTGACTTTTTTGTTCTCTTTTTTTGATTAAACGCGCGAGTGATCATTTAAATTTTTATAACCTCCGGGGCCACGATAGTGAATGAGTTTAATTTATTATTCAATATTCTTTCTTTCAAAATATCTGAACTGACTAACAAGTTTTGAAAAGGATTCTAGCTTATAAAAAAAAAACAGTACGCATACGCCACAGTGCTCGTGTATAAAAAAAAACATTAAAACTAAACCAGATAATCTAACCAGTTTTGTTTTGGTTTATATAATTCACCACAAAATAATCTAAAGCACGTGTTTATAAGAATCAATAAAATCTATAGCCTTATTAATAAAATATGAGAACAAAATATTTGTATTATAGTACACACCTCTTTTGGAACATGATCCATGGGTCGGCTTCCATGTCGGACATATCAATCTTTTTGCCATATTCTTTTACCTACATTTTGATAAATAGAATTAAAATATTTTTCTTTAAATCATCACATCACTTGAAAAAATATGATAAACCCAAACTAACCTTTGGGTGTTTCTTAGCCATAAGCCAGCCAACGTGAGAGAAGAAGAAACCTCTAGTGGCATTGTGGGGATCAGCATCGGTGTCGGAATATTTGTGATGTTGTCTGTGATCTCTCACCCAAACATATAAACAATTCTATAAGGAATATAATAAAAGTATAATTGCCATAAGGGTTCGTTCTGTTGAAGTTCTAAAAAAAATAAATAACTAACCTGACCAGCCATTGTGTGCAACAGTAATAGGGTCACTCTTAGCCATGTTTTCGCTTTGTAGGCCTTGTGAGAGAATAGTCTATGGGCGCCCATTGTAATACCCATTCCACTTAGAAAAGTGAATACAACAACTATAAAAATAAGGAAAAATATGTTTTTGGTTATTATTGTTATTATCGAAATATATATTTAAATTTTTAAGAAAATCGTTATAAATTTCAAAAAAAAAAAAAAAATACCACTTAGGCCGTTCATTTAAATTCCAAAGAAGTTATTCTTAAATATTGTTTAATTACTCAATTAATATACATCAAACTCAAATATTTATGTAATTTTTTGAAGTTAACGGCCCTTAAATGAATAACTAATTTTTTTAAATGCTACAAAATATTTGATCTATGTTTACTTAGTATTCAATCATTTTCTCAAGACCTTAAAAAAATGCATTAGCTCTACACCTTTATCAGTCTGGACAGTGTCACCTCTTCGATAGCATACTATTATACTGACGTTTTTTATAAAACAAGGTTTTTTCCCAAATTTACCAATATAATATTTCTCTCCTTTTTATTCACAAACTTCAACCTAACAATTGGTTACGTATTTTTGCGACAAAATACTGGAATTGTTTTTTCTATAAACATACATACATATACATACTGACATAAGTAGCAAGATTTTGTAAATTAAATTCAACTTTAAAAATCAAAATTGAGCATTTCTTGGTTTTGAAATTTTGAAGTTGTCATTTCATTAAAGTAGTAGCTGTCACTGTCATATTTGACGTTCAAATTTTTCTAAAGTTCTGTATTCAATAATGGGAAGGGAACTTTTACTGGAAAGTGACTGGAAATTCAGTCAATAAATATCTGCCTTAATTTTAAATCAAGTGCGTTTTGTCAAAATTGTCATTTGTGAACATAATTGTAAAATAAATTGTTTGTGCGGTCGAGTTAATTAAATTTAAAATGAAATTTTCCGTACATTACGACGGAATTTTGTATCCATGTCGAGGATTCTCTTTTTCTAAGCGAACTTGGGGTAAACTATTCAACAAAAGTTATAATTTGACATAATGACATGCGGAAAAAAAAGTTAGTTATTTTGAGGTAGATTATCGTTCAATGGATGTAGTTGACTGAATATTAAGTTCTTTCGTTTAGTATCTGAGTGACAAGTACTTCTTCTGACAGAGCTCTTTTTCTGCAAAGAAGAGAAATTCTGTCTGGATTTGATTTCAGAAACTAGAAGCGTTCATACCCACACACATCAAAATCATTATTTTGTGGGATCACGTGACCGCCTATATGCATCTGACCGTTCCCACAAAATGATATATTCTGCACTATAACAAATTCGTAAGGTTCCCTAATTGTTCTTCTTTGTTGTTTTGATGTGCATGGAATTTTGGGGTTGTTTTGTGTGATAATAAACAGAAGTTATATTTAAAAATGCTTTTAATCACTTTTTTGCAAATATAACCGCCTGGCAAACAATTTTACAATTTAATTTTTTTATTTTACATCGACGAGCATAGTGCTTGTCAAACTAGAAATGTCAAAGTTCGACCAGAAAAGGTATTGAGATTTTCATTCGTACTTATGTTTCTTCCATTCCCCTATATTTCTACATCCCTCAACCAATCTGACAAGTAAACGAAAACAACAACAAAAAAAAAACCAATAGTTAAATCAGGCTCTAAATGGACAGGCAATGTAGTATATTGTGAATTTGACGTTTATGAATTAAACTTGTCTGTCAAATACAAAAGGCACCCAATCAGTGTTTATTGTTAATAATATACGAAAAATTTATTTTTCGCTAAGCATATGTATCTATATTATTCGTATGCTCTTAAATGCAATTGTCAATAAATATTAATACCAGCTTGGTTCGGGAACAGGCCCCGATTTGGTATTCATCAATTTAAATGTCAAAACTTGGGTGGTTTGTTGGCAGCATCAATATCATGTTTTGATGTTGACATCGATGACATCAACCAAAACAAATGCTCACTTTATGGCGATCATGACGATTACAGACAAATTTTATTCCTAGGGAGTTGACTCGTTCCGTAACGACTTTGGTGCGGATTTGAAGTGTCAATAATCCAAAAATATTCAAACTACGTTACCGACATTCCTTCATTTTTTTTACAGCGGATTCTGTAACTCTAAACTGAACAAAATTGTCGGAAGCCATCAGCAGACCAATCATCGGATTCTGTAAACGGGGTGATTGTCGATCTTTGATCAAATTTCATTGCCAAAAGAGAATATGCATTCAATATAAACTTCGATTTCTTTTTCAGAGTTTTTCCTAAGATCATGCGATATTTGGGTTACATTTTTGGTTAATTTTTGAAGGTTAGTTTTGGATGGTAAATCACCACGAGTTCTTATATTATTGTTTGGGTTTAAAAAATGTATCGTTTTGTCATAAAATTGTTACAATGAATCGAAAATCATAAACTTTATATTGTTTCACATATGGTATCAATGTATCTTTTTCTTGTGTGTTTCTATTTCTTGGGTAAAATGATAACCATGAAACTATAATTGAAACGTGTAAGTTCTCACATTCGCAATTTAAATGAACTTTAAATTCTGTTAATCACACTGACTTTTGCAGACAATTATCACGTACATATACATTATACAAAGGAAAGCAAAGCAGTCATGTAGTTGCAAATTTTTTTAAATATAACTCAACTGTTTTAAACCTTTATATCTAGGTAAATGTGAAAGCTAATAAAAAATATATCATAACGAAAATGACCCAAACTAACCTCCGGATTTATATTCACTTGACTGATTTATTTGTTCAAATAAATCCATTAGCGATCTGAAGCATGAAACTGAAAATATATAATATTTCTTAACACTATAACCCCAACCTTTCTGATTGCAACTTCTTTTTCAATTTGTGTGTATATATGTCAGTTTATACACATCAAAATAAACCATGTGGAATTAGTTATTTAAACCCATACATATCTAGAGGTAAAGCAAAAGTTTAGACGTATTCAACTGTGAAAAGATGCAATCGACTCATTTATAGCAAAATATGTACTTAAATTAAGAAATTATTCTGTTGATTAAAAGTTTAAAAATCCTTGGCAATGATTAAAATCTTATTTCCAAATGGAAGGTTTTCTCGACGATTGAAGGAAGAGTTGTTAACAGTCGAACCCGAAAAAAGTAGTATGAAAATAAACAAAGGCGCTAAATTTTAGGCGATTTAGTACGATGTTGAATCATTGTTCGTATGATACTATTTTATAAAATGTTCTTTGTGAATTTTAAAAACGAGTTTAGCATCGTACCTAGTACCTTCTAAAATGTTTCTATAGTAAAAATCACCATTTAACACTGTGACGTTTATAATTGTCAAAATTAGGTATATTTGTGAATTTTTTCACTTTTTTGGACGTGTTCCCCTAGAATTTAAGAGAAATTTGCCATTAAAGTGTTCCTACTTATTCCTATGACAGATAACTGAATGTTTAGTTGGTGATTAAAAATCAAGTTTAAGTACTGTCACTTCTTTTTAAAACTAAATGTGGAATCACACCTGTGTCATGTGTTGTGTTGTGGAGTCGTGTGTTGCTGTCAGCCCATATATTTTATACGCCACACAGCAACACAATGCACAAGACGAATGTGGTTCTACGGATATGAAATACATTGTAGTGATAGCGACATAACACACCATACGTGACAAGTGTGGCTCCGGCTTAATGCTTGTATAGTTTCACTCAGTGTTTTATACCTGAGCTTCTATTAAAAAAAAAAAATTGTTTTTGAATGAACCTAACGTTATAACGTAACTTTGTAAAAATATACTTTATTTTTAAAATTTGAAATTTACTTCATATATACTTACAGTAAGCCAATGTTGCAAACTTGGCATAACCAAATGCCATCATAAGAAGCCCAATAGCACCCAATATATGCAACACTAAGAAACCAATAGCATTTGACCAAACAATATCTCTTTGAAAATTCAGATCAGTTCCAATATCTTGATTTGCATTATCATGCATAGCCTCTTCCTTTACATTAATTTGATCAATAAATGCATTTTTAGTTGTTGTTGTTGTTGTGGCGGGTTTCTGTTTTCGATTTGAACTGTCATCTAAAACATTTCCATTTGCCAAATTCTCACAATGTGTTTTATTTTCTTCTTTGGTATACATTGAGGATTGTGTTGATGATGGACATTTTGTTGCAGATATTTCATTTTCTCGCTTACGATGTACAAGAATTGTTTCGGTTTCAGGACTCATTTTTGTAGATAGTTAATTATATTCTGCAAATAAATAAAAGTTAAAATTATTACTTAAGTGCATTGTTTATTTTATATGTGAAGGTATCTATTGACAGTTGATTTGAATGTAATAGCTAATAGCTTTAAGAATGTTTCATAATTATGATTATGAATAGCCTCGTGCCCTATAGCCTCATCATACTTCAACTAACGTTGCACATCGTCTCAAGAAATTCATTGTGATGTGTGATGGTAATTAAATTTTACCTACTTGCAACAAAACAACCAGAGAGTTCAATACCGAATGATGGGTCACTTAAAATAGTAAATACTGTTGAGGAATTATTGTTGTTTATAATATTTTTGAAAGTGACGCAAATGAAATATCATATAATGTGAACGTGCCATAATGTTTGCAAATGGCGTCAAATGTCATTGTGCTTCAACCTTAATGTTGTTTACAAATAGTTAAACTATGACCCCGATTCGACACTATTCGGTTTTTCGTTCGTTTCGTGCTTCGTGTTTTTGAAAGATTGGGTGAGGGTAGCAGAAATGCACACGGAAGGAAGTAATGAAAATACGAATGACAATTTCAAGACCCCTCACTCAATCTGTCAATCTGAAAGGAAATACGTACGTATTTTAACAAACATTGTAATGAGGAACGTACGTGCCTGTCAAAACGTCAACAAAATAAACAAAACCACACACCGTAAAGTTAGGCTCTATAATTCTCGGAGGATAACTGAAGTTAATGTATAAAGCCAATGAAAAGTAGCTTTCCGAAAAGTCAAAAGAACAAGTCAGGCATATAAATCTCTTTCCGAATCTGTCAAACTCTCAAAAGTGACAGTTAATGCTTTGTGGAGATCGTCAATTACATAGGATTATCCCCACAAAGAGAGCGATAGGTACATATTGCTTTTTGGTAAAGAGCTATCAAGTGAAATGAGTCATCTTTCCCTCTTTTTCATACCTTTCTACGTCACTTAATGTCAGTTTTATTTAAACTGAGCCTAAGACAGTATTGAAATAATACAAATGTTGCTGCTTCTATAAGTCAAAACTCAACCCGCCCGATTATACCCTATCAATCCTAATCAAGATGGTCGTAAACAGAAAAAGAGTATAACAACAAAATACAAAGTTAAGTTAAGTGCTGTGGAAGTAATTAACCAATAAGTTGACTTAACCATCACCGCATTGTAAGCTAAAAGAGATAAATATATTTGTGTTTGACAAACAGAAATAGTTAATTTTTTGAGTACCAAATATAATTTTGACACTTCAATTTAAATAAACATACACAGCAAACATCATGAGGACATTTCTTAAACAGACCTAGAATAAAACACAGCCATGAAAATAACTTCAAAGAACCATATAGCGAGTAAAACATATTAACTGATAGATTAAAAGTAAGCATAGTTTAAGTAAACATGAAAGTTTTGACACCTTGTAGAATGGTTATTATTTCGAGGTTAAGTCGAAGTTCATACAAGTATATGCACCTTTATAATACAAACCTAAATAAGATGTAATGGCATAGGTACATACAATAGAGTTGAAGCCGCAAAGTGTTTATAAATTAAAAATTTTGCAAGAAACCAAATTACGCCAAGCCAGTAACTATATCCATTAAGTTATTATGGCTTGTAAGTCGCAGCCAGAGGTTTTGCATCCAAGATGAATAATTGCCCTTTTGATTTGTTATGATGGAGATGTGGTATTTTTTTCAGTAATTTTTTTTTCTAGCGGCTTAACAATTGAAAATTAAGTGCAAAATAGTGGTGTTATGTAAGTTATGTCACTTTGAGTAACGAGTAGCTATAAAATTTGCTGTGATGGCTTTGTTGAAAATATAATGGGTCGCTCTTGTGTCTGTCAGAAAGTGATTGGGCATTCAATTTCGAAAGAATGAATATTTTTCTATGAATTATCAAAGTAAAAATGAAGAATAAAATGGAATTTTTGATGTATTTTTTTGAAGCTGGACATCTATTTGAGTGAAGAATTTTTTGTACAGAGTACATTAGCATTCAAATTGCACATTATTATTCTGTCAAATAAAACTTAATTTTAATTAGCCCTTTAAATTTGTTTACCTATTAAAACTGTAGTTAAAAATAATCCTTGGATTATGTTTTAAATTATAATTCAGAATTTTTTTAGAGTCCAAACTTACACAAAATAATGTATTCCTTAAAACTTTAGTTAAAAATAATCCTTGGATTATGTTTTAAATTATAATTCAGAATTTTTTTAGAGTCCAAACTTACACAAAATAATGTATTCCTTGTCAAAAATAGAATATGAATATGACTTATGTATAATTATGTTATTTGTGTAGGTATGTGTGTATGAGTAAAACTACTTAAGGGATTTTAATGTAGTTGTCCTTGACCTTTGTTTGGGTTCTTATTCAAGGTCATCTTTAGTCAATATATACCTACACATTATGACATCACAAAATTTAAATAAATCTAAGAATATCTACATGATGTAGCTAGATATTTAGCTATAATCTGATGTTCTTCAAAGGTCACTAAACTATTTTAAAATATTCATCACTGGGTCACACGAATTTGATAAAAATACATCAAAGCAAAAGTAATATAAATAGAAATGCAAATTTTTAAAACATGTTTTCAAAACATCTTTACTCATAATTAAAAAAAAAAACATTTGTGTTAGTAATTTAACATAGTATGTGTTATATTTATTGAAGTGACTTAAGAAATGTCAATTTATAATAGTTATGTTTAGAAATGTACTTCTTATGCAGACCCGCAGGGCCTAAGGTCTCTCAGCCAACCAGAGGTTATTTTTTTGAAGTTGACAAAATGCATTAAAGTTGATACGCGCATGTTTTTAAAAAGGGTTAAAAACGGTTATAACCGTTATAAATGGGAGACTAGAGTCAGTCTCCTAATGTTTTACTAAATCATCTAATGGCTATTTTGTCTTTTTTGCACGCGCTGGAATTCATAAACTAAATTACTTAAGTACAAGTGTGATACAAGTGTGATACAAGTATTTAAAATCGAGAATATTTTAGTAAAATATTTTAAAATTAGAAAAATATTAAGAAGAAGAAGTAAGACTTTAGGATTAAGGCTGTCTAAAACTTGTGCCATGACTATTTGGCAAAGAGCTCTATTAATTGTGGAATCAAAAGTAAACGACGCAAAAGTGACCCACTCTTGTTTACCAGAGTCTATCCTGCATACAACCACCGTTTAAGGTAAGAAAACGAAGTTATTTTTGGAAACTTATTTTTTTTTAATTTCATTGGATTGGCTGTTAAATAAAGTTTTCACTTTTTCACTAAAAATGCAAAGTATATAAAAGCGGATTGGTAATGTAAATTCAAAACGTTAGACGTAAAATCATTAGGAGATTTAAAACATATCAGTGAATTTTATTACTAACACGATTATAGCTACGTTTTATTTTACTGTACATGTCCGGCATAAAAATTCGAAACAAAAATCTATTTTAAAATGCTCATAAAATAATGGTACGTGCACGTGTGACCTACAAACAAAATAAAGTCAATTGTATTTGTATTTATTGGAGATTTGGGTTGTTGAACTTTATTTGAATTTTATTTTTTGTTTCAATTTTAAATAAAAGCTGTTCAAAAATTCTAATTTCTGTAAAGCTTATGTTCCCCTCTAACGGGAAATTGGGTTTAAAATAAATCAAAAATTAATAGTTAACCGAAGAGTTTTTATTAATAACGTTCACTAATTAATAGAGAGTTTAGCTTTCAGTCCAAAGTATTTTAAAAAATGATAAGGAGTAGAAGCTAGAAGATTCTTACTTTTATTTGGAAGTTAGACCTGAATCTTAAAAAAAGGCAATATGATAGAGAAAAAGAATTTTCTTTATATCCGGTAAAATCAACTCAATGCTAAAATCAGATTTAGGTAAACCGGTACTCAAATCTATTTTTGCAGACACACTTGTGATTTTATTTCAATTTTGATTAAAGACATCCTCTTTATTTAAATCCATTAGAACCACTTTACTGAACTTTCTACATTTAATTCACTTAAGTCCTTCTTTTCGCAACAAACTTCAGATAACTAAATAAATGTCATTTATAAGCGGTTTTAGGATAACGAAACACTAGTAATTCCATAACCAATCTTAGCTAAAAGAAAATATCAAGAATAGCAAACTTGAAGAAGCAAAACAAGTTCCTGCGAAAGGCACAAAGAACAACTATCAAAGGCGGAAGCTTACTTAAGCTAATATTATATAACACTGGTATATAAGCAAAAAGTGAAAGGAAGTATTTTTTTTTGTTTGTATTCCGATAACAGCAATACTACTTTGTTGTCACACAGTTTGAATTTTTTCTATAACTTTTTAAACCAGATCATACTTTTTTTCAAGGTTTTTTATTGTGCTGAATTTGACTTTAGGATTATCTTTTCACGTTATTCTTATCAAAACGAAGAAAAATTTAAGAGAAAAATTAATATTGACAAATTCACAGTATCATATTATTTAAATTGAGAAAGTTAAGACTTCTTAACAAGTTCGAAAAAAGTTGCCAATTCTAAGAACGGTTAGATCAAGATTTTAATCCACCGATTTGATGGAATAGCAAACTTTCAATCGGGATTTAGGATTCAGGTTCGAGATAAAACCAATAACGCATGAAAAGAAAATTAAGAGCCAGTTAAAAAAATGGTTTGACCCGGAGATCAAAATGTTAATCTTCAGATTTCGGTGGAATAGCGTAGGTTTAATCAGGGCTTATAATTCAAGTTTGTGATAATAGTTAATCAGGAATACTCATACATGTTAGAGCCATTTATAAAAACGGTTTGATCCGGAGATCAAGATGCTAATCCACCGATTTCGGTGGAGTGACTTAGGTTCAACAAAGGTTTATGATTCAAGTTGTATAAGTTTTAAGTAGTCAAATCTATACGTGCACATTTTAAGGCCAGTTGCAAAAATAATTTCATCTACGGATTAAGTTTTTAATCTACTGATTTCGGTGGATTAACTAAGAGGTTCAACTTCAAGTTGAATCAACCACATTGTGTCTACGCCTGAACCCGGAATCATGGTCAATCTTTAGTTGATCTGCTTAAATCGACGAGTTAAATCATGATCAGTGGATAAAATAGTTTGGTGAACTAGTGGCAACTTGCTCTAGGACGGACCGGACGTGACAACAGTGATGTATGCAAAAATTTTGTACTTGTAGCAAAAATGTTATTAGAATGATTATTGATTTAACGACTTCCAACTGTACACTTCTAAAGCTAAGAAACTATTTAGCCAACCGTTAGTTCTTATTAAAAATTAAGAAGCAATAGGAGTAGTCTTCAGATCATAACTTAAAAGGAGACGCATTAGACACTCGAATTATTGAACAAATTAAGATCCCCATTGATTTCAGTCACAGTAAGTTAATCCTACAAATAAATTAAATCAGTGTTAACATAAAAGCAGTTTTTCAGAGAAAGATTTAAATAAATATGCCGAAATCGGGGAGCGGCACTATGGAAATAAAAAAGAACTCAGCATGGGTTCAAGATTTTAATCCACTGAATTTGGCAGATTAGCTGAGGTTAAACAAAATTAATTTTTATAGCTTATAAGAACTTTAGTTCTTAAGGTAGGTAAAAAATATGTTGAAAAGCCTTTTGCTAAAAATTTGAATATCGTAAAATTTTATAAGCCAAATTCCTTGCACATTTATGTAATCTAGAAAGAAATATGTCGTTTTCTTCATTGATATTCAAAGTATTAAACATGTTTTGTTTTTTTTAATCACCTGCCTCAGAATTAATTGACAGTAAAAATTATTAAAAGCGTCTAACAAGTTTTTTATTCAGATCAAAAAAATCTAATTAACAAAATACAGCTATAAAAATGTTTTTTTTTTTTTGTTTGTCGTTGTATTGTGTTTAATTATTATTATTACTGTCGTCAACGCCAAATCTTTGCAAAGTTCTTAATCTATTAAAACCAGCTATAATTTAAATTTGTATCTCACACACTTAACTGTTGAACTTATATCAGGCACACTTATCATTTTAAATTACATAATTTGAAGATGTTTTTCATACATAAATTAAAATTTTGTATAGTTTTTTTTTTTTGAATTCTTCTTTAAATTTTTAACTGTCAAATATTATCACCTGGCTGAGCTTTATAATCTTTGAACATTACTTGTTATGCCTGTTGAGCATGATCGTTGAATTTATTGTATTCACATTTTAATTAGTTTTTTTTTGCTAAAAGGAACTGTGTAGGTTTTTAGTAGTTTTGGTGTTTTTTTTAATTATCAATTATATTCAAATTGAATGGAAGTTTTAGATTATAGAGTTTTGTATAGCAATTGAATGATAATTGAGTGGAATTCGCATATCTATAAAATTTTAGTTTTTGAAAGGCGGAAATATTAAAATAAAAAAATTGAATAGCTAATTAGTAGGAATAAATATTTGGTTCTATAAATGTATAACTTGAAATGGTTCTTAATTTTAAGGAGGTTTATCAAGGTTGGCGAAACTTGTGGTTCGATTCTTTCACTTTTGTTTTGCTTATCAACACATTCACACCCGATTCCAAATGTGAATAATTTTATCGTCAACTCAATTTTTGAAGAAGATACAAATGGTATTATGAGGACAATAAATAATTAATTCATATATAAAGGATCTATCAACCTTTTGGGAGATATTAATTGAAATTCATGAATGGCACTTGTTTGACGTCATTCAGATGCCTAATACTTGCATGCACGCGCCCATTTTTGTACACATTTAGTGATTTTTAACACGTTTTTTCAATGGCTATTTAAATAATGCTTCTTGAATACTACTTGACGATGATGGCTGGACAGTGGCGGGTAATATGCTTGATTGAAACTTTCAAAATTAAAACCACAAGCTCAAAAAACCAACAAAAAAAGAAGAAACAAAAAGATTAAGATAAAGAAAGCTTTATGACCATCACATTAGTCTCGATGAGGCTTCCAAATGATTTATTCTTTTTATGTCTACCATCACGTGAAGAGAAGTTTGAAAATCAAAAAAAAAAAAAATCTTTATACTTCTTGACGACCGACATCATGATTTAAAGATTTTTTTTTTCTTTTCAATTTTGCTATCTCTTCTGAAACGCGTTTTCATATACATAGCATCACACACAGAATATTATTTAAATCAATGAGAGACCGGTATATTTGAATTATATGACCCAGGTGACCATGGAAGATCGTTGAATTTATGTTTGGGAAACTGAAGAAAAGAATTATTTTTTTTGTTAGATATTTTTTTTTGTTGAACATTTGGATTTATATATTTTGAATACATTTTTTAAGGAAAAAAATTCCTAATTCTTAGAAATTATTATAATTTCTTAAAGGAATTTAAGGAATTTGCGAGCACGTGCCCCGAAAATGTTCCAGCTAGTCTGGTAGATTTGGTTAAAAAAATGTAAATGTGCTAAACAAGAAAATGTTAGATCAAATATTATTTTCAATGAACATTTGTAAGAATAGAATACCACATCAAGTTAATTTATTGATGTTTCGAATGTTGTATGTGAAACAAACATTTTTGACGCAATATTTTAAACAGCCTAATAATAATATTTTAAAAATGTTTGCCAAAATTTTCTTAATTTTAAATGGTTTTTAATTAGTATCATACAAAACCAATTCCTTCAGCTGAACACGTTCAAATAATGACAGCTCGTGTAAAAAAATCACAAATAAAATACCTTATTTTGACATTTATAAAAGTCAAAGTGTTATATCGGTTTGGTGCTATGCTTAAAAAAAAAATAACTTAGCCATTTGGTGACATTACCTTAAGTAAAATGTTAGAAGGATGCTAAACTCGTTTGAATTTAGCAAAATATAATTTTTGCTGATATTAAAGTTGTTTGCGCATTTTCTACACTTTAAGTTAAATTCAAAATGCGGTACCATTATTCCTGGTTTGAATTACTTTATTTTCAGCTAAATGTAAACAAATTAAGAGAAATTTCAATATTAATGTTAAAATTCAAAATGGGCTATAGACCTAAGGCCCATTTATAATTTTAACATTTTAAAAAAGGTCACGAAGAAGGAATAATTATCTTTAATATTAACGATAACTGAGGTATTTGTTAATGGAACTCAGCCAAGATACCATTAACACTTGAAAATGGTGACTTAAACACAAGTTACTTTTTTTTTGACAGAACATTTGGGACTGTTTTGGCATCTACCAGTCTTTCAATATTTCGAATATGTATTTAAGTATTTTTGCTGTAAAATAAATCAAATGGGGGACAGATGCCTTTGAAGAAAAACACAAAATGTTTCAAAGAATAGACATGCTGGCACCAACCTGTCTCGTTTCTCGCGCTATACGGGGTTGTGTTTTGCTGCAATGTACATATTTCGTATCCGAAGAATCACATTTGTCTCGTGTGATGTGTTTCTGTGTGGCGTTCGAAATATATGGAGTGATAGCGACATACCTTTCTACAACATCACACACGAGCCAGGTCACGGATGTGATTCCAGCTTAAATGATGATGATAAAATTGGCACAAAAAAATAATGATATTGCTTATTGGATTTTGTTTAAAGCCTAGTACATGCCTGTGGATCCATACAAATTTGGCTTTTCTGTTCACTCCTGAACGTGCTCTTGAAGCCATGTGGAGAACAAAGTGGAGAGTTTTCGTTCACGAACGTTGAACCGATTCCCGACCAAAATGAATATATGCGGAAATGTGGGTGAAGATTTGACAGTTTTTTGTTATGAATTAGGCTATTTTTCATTTTAAAGCTCAGAGCATATTACTGAGCAGTCAAAAAATGATATGTATTTCGTTTTTAACTCAGAGCACTCAGAGTGCTCAACATGTGTTTTTTTTTTTTTTAATATGACCTATTATAGCTCGGAGCACGCTCCATTTGCTCAGAATAAAAAGAGCCAACTTCACCCTTTTTTTATCAAAACTATCTTTTTTTCTTTACATATCAAATTTCACTTAAATTTTTTTTAATTTTTCTAGTAATTGACCAGCTGTCAGATGGAAATTAAAAGTTAGTACTTAATTTTGGCGCGTCGTTGAACGCACCAATTCATATCGCATCGCATGACAGTTCAGTGCTGGATGTGTTTCAAAATTATATCGCAACTATAATGGTATAGGTATATACATATTCAGTTACAAATCACAATTTTTCAATTCAATAATTTTTGATTAAATCGTTTTTTACTAACACCGAGAAGCATTGTGTTTGTAAGATCGGAAACGTCAAAGTTTAACCAGAAAGTCTTCAAATATTCATCCTTGCTTTCATTACTTCTCTCACGCTACATTTCTACACCTCTAACCCAATCTGTCAAAAAGACGAAAGGCGAAACGAACGAAAAAGCGAATCGTGGAATGGAAGTTTGAATGGATGTGTTCAGATCATAGATGGAACTTTGAAAATAACTAAAAGGCCTTCCACAT
This sequence comes from Melangyna quadrimaculata, assembly GCA_949320155.1. Classification (NCBI taxonomy): domain Eukaryota; kingdom Metazoa; phylum Arthropoda; class Insecta; order Diptera; family Syrphidae; genus Melangyna; species Melangyna quadrimaculata. The sequence goes on from OX439483.1 coordinate 380,894,824, forward strand.
TAATACATGTCAAAAAAGTGGGAAACAAATCATGTAGACACGTGTGATGGCAGCCCAGCCTACACAACCCCACATTCTATCCCACACGATTTGACATGGTGTTAATATATGAAGAATTTTAGGAATGGTTTTAATTTTATTCCACAATCTATCACACTTTTTTTAAGGTTGAGGTAATGTATTAATACAAGCAAGTGTGGAAGTAAAATATGAAAATCCATTTCTTTCCCACAAATTTGGGAGTCGCGTGGAATTCTCTCCCACTTTCAATTTGACATGTATCAAAACACAGTGGGGTAGTGTCGAAGGGCTATAAGTCCCGATCTACATTCCCCGATTTTTCCACGAAGATTTTTCCACAAATCGTGTAAAATGTACACACAGGACGATTTTGTTCAATGAGATTTTCTCCTTGTCTTCTTCATTTTCTTATAGCTGCTGTGCTCTTCATTTTTCATTGATATTCACTCACAACATCAAAGCGACACCGAACACACATAAACAACTGGAAAGAAGGTGAAAGAAACATAAACATACTGGAAAAATCGTTCGAGTTTTTTGGTACAAATGATTTGGTCCCTACCCCTCACTTTTCACTCCCTTCACCAATGAACAAAAGATCGGCATTGGAAAAATATTTCAATCTAGATCGGGACTAAGCTCCATTAAACACGAAGAAACCAAATTTTAACTGAAACCTTAAAAGTACAATAATAAATTCATAACATAATATAAACTATCACCTCCACCTTTTACACCCTTAAAACACAGATATTTTTTGTATGGACTCTTTCGGTTCGTTTTTCTTATGGTAATTCCTTATTTACCCATCAGCCAAATTCTTAAAATCAAAACGTATTATGCAATTTCTTCTCCCTGATGCTAAAAATATAATTAAAAAATAATTTGTTTGGTGAATGGAAGAGTCTCAATGTTGGTTTGATTATTTTTAGCCAAAAATAAGCTTAAAAAACACACACCAAAATTATAATCAAATAGTTAAAATAAAAACAAAATTATACATAAATTATAGTTAGCTTAGCTTGTCAAGGTCAAAAAGAATGGTAGTTGAATCTTATATAGGAAATGAATAATTGTATCCATTGAATTTTATACTACTTAGAAGTGCTATTATAAGTTTAGGTTTTTTTTTCTTGTGGTTGTTGTTAACTTTCTGCAATCTTATCTTGCATATGGTTAAACCAGATTTGCCAGAGCACAAATATAATTTTGGCTTTGAAAATGAATAATAAAATAGTTTTGCTTACAATTAAGTTTTTTTCAATAAATTGTATGCTAAACTATAATACTATTCAATTTGGAATTAAAGTCAACATAAAAGACATTGGGCAATTTAAAAAAAAAAAGAATGTCGGCCATCATTCTCTTTTCACAAATTTGTCTGTATTGCCATATTTGTATGAATCTGTTAATACAAATAGTAATTTTATGCTTGTAATACCTATGCTCTTTTTAATGAAACTTGAATTGCAAGGCACTAGAACATAGAAAAATATGAAAGAAGTTTTGTTAGCACAGAATAAATTGAGAATAAAGCGATAAATACCTTTTAGTGCAATCTGACGGGTGGCATGCATTTTAAATTGGGGTGTAGAAATTATTTCCGCTTTCGGTGGCCTCAAGCTAAATACCTACTGTGCCATCTTAACGTATATTAACATAATTTTTGCTCTTTGTGTACATTTTGTTAAGCTCAATTCATTATTCCTTATAGGAACAAAATGAATACTTAAAAACTCAGTTTTATAATTGTGTTTTTATTTTTTGGAATACACCAGAATAACAGATGCGTATTTATTGTATTTCCTTAGATGGTTGTCAACTGTTAAAGTTTTAGTAAACTGTTTACTAAAATGTTCTCTAATTTTAAATACATTTTAATTAGTATCAAACTTACCAATTTAATTCATAAATACTCGCTAAACGCGACCAACAAAGTGGCAGCTCGTGCAAACAATTGACAAACATACTCATTTTTGACATAATAAACGTCAAAGTGTCATATAGATTTAGTACTAAAAAGATAAAATAGCCATTTGTTGATTGTACGATGCTTGACTCATGTAAAATAAGGAAATCAGTTTTCTAGAATCGTACTGAATTGACTAAAATGTTGAGCCAGTGTGTAAATGGTCGGAAATATGCTTTTTCCGTTGTCAACCATAAACATTTTGAATTTATAAATTTTAATAACGGGAGGGCTGTTTTAAGTTACGATTGTAAAATGTTTGCAGACTTTTTCAAATAGAAAGCGCGTATTTTAACACATTATAATCTTCGCCACAATTTTTTAAGTTTATTACGCATTTTTTCGTTATAAACTTGAAACCAATCATGATTAAAACCATAAAATATACTTGTAAGGATTTTTTTAGAACAAAATAAGCTTAAATACAATTAAATTGTATTTTATAAAATTTTATTTCAATGATTGTGAAATTCACGTCATATATGTATGTTTATTATATTTAAATCATACAAATGTATGTATATATTAAAGCAACACGCATACAAGCATACATCGCATACAAGCCAACATGCTGAACAAACAAAAAATTGTAAAACAAGTTTTTTTGTATCTTTAATTCGAAATAGTCAGCTAATTAATAAACTATTTTTTTAAAGAAATTCCCTAAATCATGAGTCATCCTCTGTTAAATGTTTTGTCTTAGTAACAAAATAATACGACACAAGAACAAACTAGTTAATTTTAAAAATTTAGAAGTTTTTTTTTCTTAAATAATCTTGATTCCACATTTCTATTAATTTTTTTTTTTTAGATTTAATCATAAATTATCAACAACACGTGCCGATATTTAATCTAAAAAATCTATTATGAAACATACATGTATTCCAAGAACCGTTAGAAGAACCAATTTTTTTTTTTTTTTTTTTGCAAAACAAAAACAAAACTCCATTTTCTATCCTCTCCTCTGCGCTGGCATCGTTTATTTAAGAAAAATCACTAAACAGAAACAAAAAATTATAAAATAAAAACTTGTTTTTATGTCTGATTTTTTGAATAAATAACAATTAATTTGATTTTCAAGGAGATCAAAGTCTCAACGAAAAATTAAATTATCAAAAAAAAAAAACCCAAAACACGGAAACTAAAAAAGAAAAAAGATGAAAAGATTTAAAGAAATTAAATTTAATTTAAATACATGCATGCGTAGTGTAGGAAAATTTTGGCCAACAAATAAATAAGAAATATGTTAGACCTAGAGTTAGAGATCATAATAATTATGTTCATTAACTTAATTATTGTTTTTAAAGCAAAATACAAAGATTTGTATTAAGTGAACATTACAAATAATAAAACTTTGTGTTCATTAATAAATTTAAATAATTAATGCATTTTTAACAAATTAAATTGAAAAAAATTTTAGAAATTCTTTTCTTTCTTGACTTTTTTGTTAAACGAGCGTAGAGGTAGGTATCTATACCATATCAACATATTTGTATTTAAAGACATTGCCGGAATGCCCCATACCTCCAGGGTAGGGTCAAGCATTTAAACAAATTATTTTCAATCCACTGTTCAAATAAAAATTCTTTCCATTCCTTCTAACAAGTGTCATTTAACTTTTAAGACCTTGGCTCTTAAAGGCATCTAGTTAAAATTATTATTGTTATTTTAATTAACACAAACCACCTTAATGCCATTATTTCACTTTTTCCACAAGGAATTTTGGTAGGACAAAAGATGATAATAGTGACGTAATTTGTTTTATTACATGAGGGAAAGAAGTAAGATCTTTTAAATATAAAATATGTATTGTAGATGGCATGTTGGAAAGAACAGAAAAGAATCAAAAATAAGAGTGAACCTGGACTATAAGTGAGTGCATTCAAGCAATACATCTGAAAGAAATAATTACCAAATATGTTCACATTGTATTTTTCTGACCTCAGAGGTTTTAAAACAAAAATGGTTATTGTTACATTTGATAACAACAGAGTTTTATGTAAGGTCAGGAATGTTTCTTAGGTTAAGGTTTTCAGTTACGATATTTAAGTGAATTTTGAGTTAACTCGCAAAATTAGGAGTGTTAATTAACTCGAGTTTAATTCTGTAGCTCAAAAATGATCTCGCACTAAAAAACTGGAACTTAGTATGGGGTTCCATAAAACACAACTTTTTCTGTGGTTTTGAGCCTTCTTTAATTTATACAAGGTGGCGCATGTAATAGATATTATAATTTTTGCAAATGGCGTCGTACGTCAATCATATTTGACATTTGTGAATAAGACAGCTGCAGTACACAAACAGACAAGCAATGAAGCGCTTTTTTGAACTTTAAAGCAAGTGTTAAAATATGAAGTGGGTTGAAGCCGTCTATAATTTATAGAATCTTTGTGTAGTGTCAAACTTGAATTGCGTTAGTGTCGAGTAAAGTCACTAAATAATTTTGCCCAACATTTTTTATATCCTCTGTTTAAATGTGAGTCTATTGTTCAACCATCTATCGGTGCGGTGACGGTTTTACAATCAATGACTATTTTGTTGCAAAAATATGGCTCACTAATGTCGTATTATTTATTCTTCATTTTGACCCATATCTTCCCCATAAAGTAACTTTTAATTTTGTCAACCATTGGTAAGATAGTTTATGATTGAAAAATTAAAAGTCATTTGATCAGAAAAGTCATTGATATAATAATAATTATAAACAATTATTAATTTTTCTATCAAAGCATTTCCATCTTCAAAATAACTCAATGATTGTTTTCAATGATAGCTATAACTGGCCTCTTAGTTTATGAACAATACCGAATAGGGCTGGCCAAGAGACGAGGCTCTGCGAGACTTTTGTAAGTCTCGTCTCGGTCTCGTTAAAATCGAAAATTTTCAGTCTCGTCTCGGTCTCGTGTCGGTCTCGTATAATTAAGTCTCGTCTCTCATCTTGGTCTCGTCTCCGAAAAAAACGATTTCCGGACAACCTGTTGATTATTGGAACGAAATATTTTCGATTTTATGTAGTTTGAATGTGTGCAGAAGAAAATAAATATTTAACTGAAATTGGATTTTTTAATTAATTGATGTCAAAGTAAATTTCTACTGTAAAAAAAAAGAATGTTGACCTATAACTTCCTCATAAAATAAGTTTAAAAATTTCAATGATCAGTGGTAAGAGAGTAGAGTTCTATCAATGAAATAAAAAAAGTTGTTATATTTATAAGCTTCTGCAAATACTTTTTGGTTTAAAATAATTATAAGGTCATATCATAATCTATACTTTGGGATAAATCAATATTCATTGATTTTTATTTCCAAACTTCTGAAAATCATGAATTAAAGTTTTCAATGATGATTTTCAATAACAGTTAAAAGTGGCCTCTAAGCTTATGAACCGGAGCGAATTAACCAAAAAGTTAGAATTTTAGTTCAATCAGTATGATGAAAGAACTTTTTTAGAATATTTCTAGTTGATGATTTTTCAAATTTAATCAAGTTCAGCAAGAATAATGATAATTTAATAAAATATAAGAGGACAGTTAGTTAGCTATCATTGAAAATCATCACTGAAAATTTAATTTGTAATTTTGAGGTAGAAGAATGCCAAATTAAAAAAATTGTTTGATACAAAAGTTAATTGCTAATAAAAGTTAATTGCTAAAAAACATGGAATTTCTTTGAAAATTTCAATTACCGTTGACGGGAAAGTAGTTCAATCATTCAAATAAGAAAAGTCCTTGTGTGTAGAGGGGTGGACAAAAATTAAATTTTTTTTGTTAGATATAATTATTATTTTAGTATTTATTTATTTATTTGAAGCATTCACATTAAGAAATAAATGAGCTTATAAATGCATTAAACAATATTTAACAATACGAGCTACATAAGTGCGTTTACAGCGTTATATAAAATAAAAAGAAATTAAATCGAAATTAATTTAAATTTGAAAAAAAAGCAAAGAAAAATCAAATAATAATTTTCAGATATAAACTTCTCCATTCACAAGAACTTACTGTTACTTCGAATTAATGTTACATTTGTACTGTACAAAAAAAAATATTTTTAACAAAATTAACCGATATACTGATTGAAAAAATGACCTAAGCTCAAGCCTAAACCTATCGGTGCCACCGAACCCTCGAACATACCGTGGTTAAGAATTCCATAAACGGATAGAGTTAACGAAAAATTGCCGTCTTCTTTAGTCTTTACTTTGGAATTAACCAATAATATTTAATTCTTGAATTCTGAAAATTAGGATGGTTTTCAATGATAGCTAAAACTGACCCTTACATTTTATAAAAGTTAAAATAATTGAGTAACTATTTCTTCTTTTTTTTCACACGAACTATCACTAACTTCTATAAAAATTGTCAATTCTGCCTGTAAACTGAAGAACAAGGTTGCTAAATAATGAATTTAAATATTTATCAGCAATAATTTTTTCATAATTAGCAATCTTAATACGAAGTAGGGACTCAAGAACAAGGTTGCTAAATTACGAATTTAAATATTTATCGGCAATCAATTCACAATTGACAATCTTAGTATGTAGGTACGCTAATAAGCGTATTAATCTGGAGTTTGTAAAGAAAATTGTTTTAATACGATACTAGGCAAAAAATGATGAAAATTTCAAATAAGTATCATACCAACATCTTAATATTTCATTGATAAAAAAAATGTCGCCATACATTTTTCATAATTTTTTTTTTCAAAAGAAAAAATTGCACTATTAAATTAATATAAAACAGCTAATTGATAAAACTAAAAAAAAATCACATAACTCTGCACAGACAAACACACAAAGTAACAACCAAACAAATTGTTCAATAATTTCAAAATTCATTATACTCACTTTGAAAAATTTAAATTGAAAAATTCTTTCAAAAACTAAAACACAGCCGATTGTTTTTTTTTTTAATTATTAACAAACAAAATTATCCTCGCTAAATTTGTAGTCAGCAAGGAAAATTCTAATTTTTAACGTTTTTTTTTAATCCTTTTCGATTGGATTTATCTTTTCGATATTTAATGTTTTTTTTTGAAAAAAATCCTTTTCGTAGGGTTCACGTAGGTATATATCCTTTATTGTTTAGGTATAATTTTTTTTAAGTAATATCCACTTTTTCGTTTAAAAAAACACTTCTGTTTCACTATACTAAAAAATGTTCTAGAAATAACATTCAATCACAATATCACGAAAATTTAAGATTATTTTTTTTTGTTGAAGTTTTAGAATTGAACCCCCTTTAATTCGACATCTATTCGATTTGAACGACAACCGATAACTCGACAGTTTTCTAAAGAACACTTTAGTTTTAAGTCCTGATGGTTTTTAAAATTTGAATTATATTATTATGTGAAATATATAAAACTTACACACAAACCTAGTAAGATTTTGTATCTAGATACTATGTTGTATGTTGAGATACACTGATCTGTGTGGTGGTCGTAGTAGTTGTGTATGCGATTGGCACAGCGAACTCTGATGGAGTATTTGAAAAAGAATCGATACAAGTGACAAAACAGCAACACCAATCCACTGAAGTAGGTATCTATCTAAGTTATACGTCTATCTAAGTATCTAACAAATTCAAATCAAAATCCAAATACACAATCGAGCATAGAAAATGTATAAATTCATCATTATTATCTTCGTCAGCAACAGCAACACGATCATATTTTAGCTTAAGAGCGATAGAGCTAGAGCGGTGCTATGTGCTGGATGATGGCTTTAGGTTTTGGGGGGCTTTTGGGAGTCATTCGTAGGTATAGAGCCCCCTTGTTGCCACTTAATGCGGAAAAAAAATAATACTCGAAGCTTCAGAGATGGTTCAAGTTTAAATTAAATTTTTGTTTGTGTTGCGGTATTTGGATGGTTTACCTTCAGATTTTTGTACCTATGCTTTAGTCCTCAGTCGCTTTTCTTTTTCTTCATCTTCTTGAGGTTTGTGGTATGATGGTTAGATACTGGGCATTTGGATACTTTTTTTTTTGTTGGCCTCTTGAATGTGAGTGTGGATAATTTGAAAAAATTAACAAGCGTTTTTTGTGTGTTTGTTTTTTTTTTTTTTGTGAATAGAATTTCATTAATAAAACACACCGGCACTCAACACAATGGGGCGGCGAAACGGGATTGTGAGGTGTGATTAGGTCGAACGCAAACTATGCTTGTGCATGCAGGAAATTAAAAAGCTACGTACTCTGTGGAGTATGATATTTAGGTAAAAAAAAAATCGGTTATTGCATCCGATTTAAAAAAAAAAAACATTGGATGACGAAATTTTGTAGGTATTCTTCTATCTGGCAGTTTGTGTTTTTTTTTTTTTGAAATTTGAATTCTACACTTCTTCAAGCCTAAGACTTGTTTCTAGGTTTTTTTCGGTTGTTGTTATTGTAGATTTTTTTTTTTGCGAATGGGGAGCTTAATGTTGTGGTTAGGGTTATTTAAATAATTAAGAATCTATCCATTTTGTTCTTCCGCAATAATTTTGATACAAACATACCAACATACATAAATATAGGAATTGATAATTAAAGATTTGTGTGTTCTTCTGGTATTTCTGCGATAGATTTTATTGTGAAATTAAAAATAGCATCATGTTTGAGGGTAAAGGGGTAAGAGAAAACTTTTTGCTTTATAAAAATTGCTATAATTTCAAGGTAGAAATCATCACTTCTTATATTTTAAAGGCGAAGAACATGCTACCTATATTTTAAACAAAGTTTATAACAAAAGTGAATGGAGACGAAATATCCACATAAACTTTATGGGTACCAATAAAAACTAGATTTTCGAGCTATGTAAAATATTTTTTCAATTTTTGCACGTAGAGATAGAGAATTTAAAATAAATTTTCAAACTAATTGGGAATAATTTCCCTTCTAAAAAAAAAAACAAAGAATTCTAATGATGGAGCTGGTTACAACTACGATTTAGATAGTTTTACAGACATTTTAAATTATTAAGGAAGTTGTAAGAATTTTCAAATAAATAAAGCTTAGGAGATTCTTGAAATGGTATCAAGAATCCACACTTTAAATTTAATATACCTTTCGTTTATACAAACTATATTCAAAGATTTAAATTTTATAAAAATTATTAATAAAATAGCTGAAAATGATATTGCGTCATTATAAAACATTTACAATTTTTATAGCTGATGGTCAGAGTTTTAGTTCGAATCTGTATGCTAAATATTTGTTTTTATATTTTGTATGTTTTTTTTTTTTTACTGAACTTTTCAGAGTGCATACAAAATGTCCAAACTCCAGACTGATATTTGCTTGCAATACTTGATATTGTTAAAGGGCAATTTTGTCATCCATAAACAATCGAGTTAATAGAGATTTTATTCACTCGTATATCAATTCATATGTATAAGATGATAAAGAGAATGTGATTAAAATTGTGTTCCGTAGCTCTGTCCGACTGTTTGTCTGACGTTAGCTTAAAGCAATTTAAAATAAAGCTTGTTAATAATTAAGTTGTTATGAATTTTTGCTTAGCCCTTAGACAGTTTTATTTTAAGTTTATGAGAGATTGAAACTTATTAAAAAAAAGTACATAGAAAAAGGCTTAAACCCTTGTTTTTTGTTTATTAATTTTTTTTGGCTTAATGCAAGTTGATAACAAAAAGGAAAATTGCTCAAGGCAAACAATTGAAACAAAAAAGATATTCTTCTTTCAAGTCTAAAGAGTGGGTCATCTAGTGGTTTCTTTTTAAATCATAGGTTATTTTGACACTGACAGCTGTTTCCAAATCGAAATCTTAACAGAAAGTCAGTATCATAAATCCACGAAACGAAATAAGTCGCTTTACTCTTGAACAACAACGTTATGAAATATTGAAAACTTATTTCCAAAGTGAGTGCTGTTTAGGCAGTGGCATCATTGGACCATTTTTCTTCAAAAATGAGGCTGGGAACAAGGTTTCGGTCAACGGTGGGCGTTACAGAGCCATATTGACAGACTTTTTTTTTACTGAAATTGAAGACATGGATTTGGACAACCTCTGGTTCATGCAGGAAGGTGCGCCATGCCATACAGCCCATGCCACAATCGGTTTTTTTTCAGCCTCGCCGGAGCCGCCATTTGAGCCCTTTGGATTTTTTTATGTGGGGAACCATGAAGGACCGATGTTATGCCAACAATCCGGAAACGATTCAAGGACTTAAGGCCAATATCATCCGAGAAATCCATGAGCTACAGCCCAAAATCATCAACAAGGTCTTGGAAAATTGGAGTGACAGAATGCGCTACTGCGAAGCCAGCCGAGGCAGCCACTTGAACGACGTTGCATTCCATAACTAGCGGGAATGTTTGCTCTTACTAATAAGGCCATAATACATGGAAAAAATTAAATTTGGTTTATTTTATTGCGTTTTTAAAAAGAAACATGTATTTGGCCCACTCTCTATATAGGGGAGAGTGGGCAAGAAGCACCACTTAAGCTTAAGACGCTCCTAATTCATAATTAAAATGCAAATATTTTTTTAAATAATACTTTTACCTTTAAACTCCATCATAGTAAGCAATCAGAATAGTTAAACAAGTATATATAGAGATATACACAAATATACAACCTTACCTAAAAAAGTCCGTTTTGCCCAACTAGCGGGGCAAAAGGGACCTTTGAAAGGGGCAAAATGAACCACTGATTTCATTTTACAATTATGTTAAAAACAATCGGTTTTAAAAACACTTATATTTTATTCAAAGTATTAAAATCTTAAATTCCGTCTTGGAAGAATACAAAGAATAAATTAACAAAGGAAGCTTAGAAAAAAAAAATAAATAAAAAGTAACTTTAAAACGAAACAATATAGACCGAGAGCCGACAGGAATTTTTGGGTGTGAACGATAGCAACAATTGCTTTTGTTTTAAGATATGTCCCTACTATTTATATGCAAATAGAAAAGTCTAGCATGTCGGGGCCTTTCTATAGTATAGACATATAGTATGGACCTAACTTAAAACAAATGGAATTTTTGCTATCATTCACACCCAAAAATTGCTGTGGGCTCAGACTAATAACAAATTAATATCAGTTTAATAACTATAACAAAAATAACAATAAAAAAAAATAATAACATAAATTCATTGAAATGGCTAGTCAGTTTTCTAATTTCTTATCACGGACAATTTTCGCAATAGAAAAACTCGTCAATTGGTTAAATAAGAACTAAGTAGATCTTCTTCGTGAAGGTCATGAAGCAAAACAGACTTATCTTAGGTAGTTGTTGTGTGTTGCTTTGAAATTGGAATCAGGACGTCGTGGGTCAAAAAGGAGTGGTAGTCCGTTTTGCCCCTTGACGTACTGGTTCCATTTACCCCACAAGGAGTTTTTTAAGAGAAATATTTTTATTTTTTGTAATATTAATTATTTACCTTTATTTCCAGTATTTTCAAAGAACACAAACGATCAGAAACAATATAAAATGCACTTAGTTTTGGAACAGTTCAACCTGTCGTCTTGGATTGGTTGGTTTTTTAACAGATGGGCCGTTTTCAAACTTTCTTCATTTAAACCAAAACTTAGTTTTTCAATGAAACTAAGGAATATGTTGGCAAAGTAGGTTTTTCATAAGTTCTCATTATTGAATAGAAGATGGAGCTAAGAACCACGCCAAAAATCGGTTTGGTTCTTTTTGCCCCGAGGTCCTTCTTGCCCCACTCTCCCCTAGGTAAATCAATATTTGTTCAATATGAATGAATAATGGCTCATTGAAAATATTAATATTGATGCAAAAATAAAGCTCATCACTAAATAATTTATTTATTTTATTTATTTAATCCAAAAAACTGAATTTTATTGCTTTAATGACTGAATTATAAAACTTTATGAGTTGAGTAAAAAATTGGTCAAGTTTTATAGTTCAGTCATTAAAACAATAAAATTCAGTTTTTTTGCAAAAATATGGCTCACTAATGTCGTATTATTTATTCTTCATTTTGACCCATATCTTCCCCATAAAGTAACTTTTAATTTTGTCAACCATTGGTAAGGTAGTTTATGATTGAAAAATTAAAAGTCATTTGATGAGAAAAGTCATTGATATAATAATAATTATAAACAATTATTAATTTTTCTATCAAAACATTACCATCTTCAAAATTACTCAATGATTGTTTTCAATGATAGCTATAACTGGCCTCTTAGTTTATGAACAATACCGAATAGGGCTGGCCAAGAGACGAGGCTCTGCGAGACTTTTGTAAGTCTCGTCTCGGTCTCGTTAAAATCGAAAATTTTCAGTCTCGTCTCGGTCTCGTGTCGGTCTCGTATAATTAAGTCTCGTCTCTCGTCTTGGTCTCGTCTCCGAAAAAAACGATTTCCGGACAACCTGTTGATTATTGGAACGAAATATTTTCGATTGTATGTAGTTTGAATATGTGCAGAAGAAAATAAATAACTGAAATTAGATTTTTTAATTTATTAGACTCTCTGTAAATTTTGGTCCAAATATACGGTCTCGTCTCGGTTGCTTAAAAGGCAGTCTCGTCTCGTCTCGTCTCGGTCTCGTCATACGAGACCGAGATCGAGAGCGAGACATATCTCGTCTCGTGACCAGACCTAATACCGAACTAACCAAAAAGTTAGAAACAATGAACTTTAATTTGAGTCCAATCAGTATGATGTTACAAAACTTTTCTAGAACATTTCTAAATTCAAAACATGATTTTTTAAATTTAATCACGTTCAACAAGTGGTCAGTTATTTTAGGCATCATTGAAACCCATCATTGAAAATTTTAATTTGTAAAAGAAGCCAAATCAAAAAAAAATATTTGATGTCAAAGTAAATTTCTACTGTAAAAAAAAAAGAATGTTGACCTATAACTTCCACATAAAATAAGTTTAAAAATTTCAATGATCAGTGGTAAGAGAGTAGAGTTCTATCAATGAAATAAAAAAAGTTGTTATATTTATAAGCTTCGGCAAATACTTTTTGGTTTAAAATAATTATAAGGTCATATCATAATCTATACTTTGGGATCAATCAATATTCATTGATTTTTATTTCCAAACTTCTAAAAATCATGAATTAAAGTTTTCAATGATGATTTTCAATAACAGTTAGAAGTGGCCTCTTAACTTATGAACCGGAGCGAATTAACCAAAAAGTTAGAATTTTATTTCAATCAGTATGATGAAAGAACTTTTTTAGAATATTTCTAATTGATGATTTTTCAAATTTAATCAAGTTCAGCAAGAATAATGATAATTTTATAAAATATAAGAGGACAGTTATAGCTATCATTGAAAATCATCACTGAAAATTTAATTTGTAATTTTGAGGTAGAAGAATGCCAAATTAAAAAAATTGTTTGATACAAAAGTTAATTGCTAATAAAAAATATCTATCCTGACCAAAACTACCACATGGAATTACTTTGAAAATTTCAATTATCGTTGACGGGAAAGTAGTTCAATCATTGAAATAAGAAAAGTCCTTGTGTGTGGAAGGTTGGACAAAAATTACTTTTTTTTTGTTAGATATAATTAGTATTTTAGTATTTATTTGAAGCGTTCACATTAAGAAATAAATGATCTTATAGATAGTGAAGCTTATAAAGTCAAGTTTTATAAAAGATGAATTATTGACCAATTCGTAGTATACTTAAAGAGTGGATAAGATAAAAATCTTGATTTATCCTTCCGCTTTTTTGGTCACAATGGATATGGCCTGAAGAAGGCAGCAACCTCTGCCGAAACGTCGGGAAAAGTAAATGTAACTTGATTGTTTCATTGCCATATCCATTGTGACCAAAAAAGCCGAAGGATAAATCAAGATTTTTATCTTATCCACTCTTTAAGTCAAGTTTTATAGTTCAGTCATTAAATCAATAAAATTCAGTTTTTTGCAAGAAATTGGCTTAAAATAGTTTGGCTAGATTAAATAATAGAGTCAAAAGTTTTAATTGTGTAACAAAAAAATCACTGATGTTACTTCTTAAGCAACTAAAAATTATAAAGAAAAATCTTCAATCATTGTCTTCAAAATGGAAGATATATTATCAAATATATGTATAATTACATATACACATACATACAAAATTTCATTGTTTTGCCTCTAACAAAATGGCCTCTAGCTCCCATAGATCCCTTTACCAAATATCAATAGCTGCGTTTTATTATCCACCAAGATCCATATGGATCATCCTGTGATAATAAAAAGATCCAGATCCCACACAAATTTTGCATTTTGGTTGTAGTATTCAACAATCAATTTTGACAAGTAAACAAAAAGTAAAAATGGAAAAGTAGTTGAAGTAAGTGTTTTATTATCTTTTATCGGGATCTGGAACTGGATCTTGTTTTTTTGTTTCACAGTGCTCACATCATTTATGAATCAAAATGGTCACCTTGTGCTGAGAATTAAAACTGATTCTTGGATCTTGAAATAGACCCAGATAGAAAGCTGGATCCCAAATTGTTTTTGTATTACGTGTTAAAGTCAATCCAGATCCGGATCCAGATCCCGATAAAGGATAATAAAACACAGCTTACATATGGCTGTTTCATTCATTTTTACTTTGTGGGAAATGTCATTAAAATGAAGGCAAAGCAAAACAAATTGTTTAAAATCGTTTCAATAAAATCAAAAAAAAAAACTTTTAAATATTTTGAAATATTTTGGTCTTTAGATACATACTAGTACATATGTATTTACATACATATACATGTATCACTTTTCTTTTATCAACACAGAAAAACATTAAAATTTAATGTCCAGCTTTCGTTTTTTTTTTTTTTTCAATTTCCTTTTATTTGACATTCCCCACAAGGTGCTGGCTGTCATTTTTGAGTTTGACAGATTCGCAAAGAGCTCTATTGTCATTGGACTCACCAATTTCATTTATTACGCCGTAGGTAATTTTGAGTTTGAATTAAATAACAATGTCGACGTGTTTCAATCAAACTGCAGTGATTTACGTTTAGGTCAACCCGCTTTTTCACTGATGTGCTTTATAGACAACGTTTTTTCGTTCTATTCTCGGCCGGGTACACTTACAAAGCGTGATGTTTACCGACACGTGAGCACGCCACATACAATTGACCATTTGTGAAACATGGGAATTAAAGATTGATGCCATAAACATCCGGCAATTGTCCTTGGACTTATTAATTCTCATAGCGAAAGCGAGAGGCGAGACGAACAGGAAACTGAAAACGCTTAAATTTGAATGACATCGCTCAAAACCACGTCAAAACCGTCACTTGAATGACAAATTTCGTGAGATAGTTTTAGGCTTCGTTTTCATCCATCAAAGAGTCGATTATAAACATTATTTTGAATGACAAAATTCAAGTGATCGACAACCTTGTTGTTCGCAGGGTGTTCGTTTTAAATTGCAATTTTTTCTTATTTCTCAATAAAGCCGACGCATTCAGGCAAGCATTCAATTCATCTGGCGTAGTTAATCTTGGAATGACAGGCAGCGTTTGAAGCATAATCATTGCGAGTACGAAAGCAATCTCATCAGATCTCGTACGAATCGTAGCCGAAATCAGTGAAAACAGAATTTTGTTTCCATCCCACTGAAAATTCGACCATTTCCGTTATCGGCTTATATTTATATTTTATCGAATCAATTCATCGAACATCTTGACTCAATGCAACTCGATCGAAATTCATTTTAAATGCAAAGCAATGTACTTAAAACCGGATCTTCTCAGATTTTCAATTTTCCTGGAAATTTCTGGAAATTTGATCCTTCTTGGACCTTCTAGATGTTGCTCTTTACTGTAGTAAATAGCTAGCATATATCAGCTCTTGTTGTTCTCCAATTCGAAAATCATGCTTGCCTACTGGAATCTGTTGGCAACAAGAATTTTTGGACCACATCAAAAGTGATCGAAATGTCCCGCATGAAGGGTAGGCAGTAGGCATAATCTGATTATCTATACCGAGGAAAAAGTCCTTGTTCAACACAGGACGCTGGGATCACAATATCAGGATGTTACCCCTTATGGCTAAAATAATAGCTGTAGTATAAGCTGTCAATAAAAACGCTCATTTATGTAGCAAAGGACGTCTACAATGATGTAGCGCATCATCACAGCTGTTTTGGATTGTAAATTTATTCGAGACGTGTTCAATGCATATGAAATTTATATTTGAACTGAATTTGTATAATAGCTGACTATAAAGAAGTTACAAAACCAGAAAAAAACTTCTCAAATGCATTGAACGTTCCCAAAAAAGAAGTGAAAAGTCAAAAAATGACATATGGGAACCCATATGTCATCTCAACTGCAGATTGTAGCGCCGCCAAAAGTTAAAGTTGAGTCAACTTTCGCCGCAGACAATTTTCTTACTACGGCTACAGCTTCCCATTGTGGCGATGTACACCATTTTCGTATCTTTATAGTAATACCAACTTTGACAGTGCTACATGCAACAGCTACAGCTACACCATTGTGTTCAGCCAGTTAATCAAACTGGACAAGCGTATTATTGGTGGCAGGTGGCGGGATCTAAGTCCAGTATACGTCGTCGTCGTGTGGTATTCTACATCAAACCTTGAACTTGCGCAGGTGTTTTGCAAAGCGAATTGTAGTGGTGAAACATCGATCTGAAAAAATATCTATGTATATGTATTATTTCTTCAACAAAAAATTTTACAACATTATAATACTTAAAAAAAATAAAACAATATTATGTTCTTCAGCTTTCTGCGCCATTTTATTTAAAAAAAAATCTATCTAGTGTCATTATAGCAAATGTTAAAAAAAAAATCCATATATTAAAAAAAAAATAAAAAATCCTACATGTCTTTGCCATCGCTTTCTCGCTTAGAAGCGGGAGTGAGATAAAGTACATAAATGTCACATTAATGTCAAAAAAAAAAGTCGGAGGAGTCAGTCCAATGTGAATACCGTCTTTGCTGTTTTCCATTTCAAATTTGTCGTGCAATGTTTTCTATGATTTTTGCCAAAGCTTTCAGGCCTTTTTTAGGTGGTGTCAACAAAACATTTTTTCCCTGTATTTCTTCTAGTAATTAAGGCAAATCAATTTACTTTGCGTTTAAAAGACCTTAGGTCTTGCAAGGCATATAATGGTTAAAATATTGTTTTAATTATAAAGGTGCTTTGCTAATGCCAAAATAGTAACAAAACATGGAAAAAATATGTAATTTAAATTAATTAACGACCCATTCACGACAAATTATTATGCTATAAACTATTCACTGCAGGTTTTACTTAAAATCAAGTTAGCGAAGTAGATAACACAAAAATGATAGACAAAATTAAACGATAAGTACGAAATTTTCTCAACTAATTAACGACAAATTATCCAATTAATCATTTTTCTATTCTCATTATGTATATGTATGTATGTTGTTTTGCTAACTTGACATTGATGTTTATTATACGTACATAATGCATGAAATATTCCTTAGACTTAGAAGAAAACAAAATTTGTTTCTTTATTTATTACAGTGTTGGATTGTATCTAATTTGTTTGCTCTTTTTTTTTAATTCTGTAACAAAACCTTTAGATAAGTACCAGTACCTACATTCTTCATCAAAACCTACTAGGTAGGTTCCTACTACTTTAAATAAAATTCACTATAAAGGTTAAAATATAAAAGATTAGAGATTTTTATTTACTTTGAATCACTTTGTCTTTTTTGTATCTTTATTTTAATCCTTTTTCCAAAACTTCGTCACTCGCGAAAAAGTTCTGTACCTATAACATATTAAACAGCCAAGACGTGCTACAATCACATTGCGGTCGATTTTTTTGGTTTTGTGACCTCGTTGAAGTGTCTGAGATACCGTGAATCAACCGGCTTCTGTATCTTGGACTAAAAGAATACAATAAACTACTTAACATCCGTTTCTTATTCAATGGCGTTACTTCAATGGGCCCCATATCAAGAAGTTTTTGGGATGTATTTTTTTCAAAATAAAGCTACAGGTTTTTTTTTTTTACAAAACAAATATACTCGGATGATCAACGTGACTCAAATAAACTCTTTTCATATTTATTCATAATCATAATCATCCATATCTTAACATAATTTAAGTTTTTTTGCTTCAGATGTTCAGCTTCTTTGGACAGTATCGATAAGTCTGATAACAGTTAGGAGATAATTTTTAATAAGTTGGAGCTTGGAAAGGTTTATTTCAGCTGTTGCTGCAGTGTTGGTGTTCTTACCGGAAGCGTCAATAATTAAAAGAATTCTCTAATAACTTCCGCAAAACCGGAAGGAATGATCATTGAGAAAATCAGGTTTTTTTCTGCAATTTTTAAGGGGAAAAGCGTCGAGTCGCCGGTTGCAGACGATATGAAACTTAACTTTACACACACAGATACAAAAATTACGCAGGCAGAGGAAGATGTAGATGGCAAAACGATTATATGAAATTTTATAAAGGTTCTGTAAAAACAAATCTAAAAGGTTCATGACACTTAAGTATACGACAGTAAAAGACATAAGGACTTCGTTAAATGATGCTGGGAGAGAAAATTCTGGGTCAAGTTTGTTTACTCGAAATACGATACATTTTCCAGAACTCTACTCAGCCACCATTTTGTTTTAACAGTCTGTTATTAAACAAATATTCTATTTGACAAACTTTTAGCAAATTTAATTTTATATAAAATATGTTAGATAACTTCTTCGCTAATCGCTATTATGTGTTAAAGTAACATTGAATTTTGTTCAAGAAAGTAGATCTATAGGGTGGGCCAAATACAAGTTTCTTTTTTAAAATGCAATAAAATGAACAAAATTATATTTTTTACATGTATTACGGCTTTACTAGTAAAAACAAACATTCCCATTAAAATTGTAACAAAACATCGTTTAAGTAGTGGCTGCCTCGGCTGGCTTCGCAGTAGCGCATTCGTTCACTCCAAATTTCCAAGACCTTGTTAATGGTTTCGGGCTGTAGCTCACGGATTACTTGGATGAAAAAACCATTTGGGAATTTGGTGCGATAAGGATGGATGCAATGGGCTGTGTGGCATGGCGTGCCATCCTGCATGAACCATTGGTCGTCCAAATATATGTATGTCTTCAATTTCAGTAAAAAATAAAATCGGTTAACATGGCTCTGAAACGCCCACCGTTGACCGAAATGTTGTTGTTCCCAGCCTCATTTTGGAAATGGTCCAATGATGCCACCTTTCCCCAATTCACACTAAACTGTCACTCAGTGGATGCATTGGCTTCTTATAAATCAAGTGCAGGTTTTCTGAACTCCCGGACCCGCCAATTTTTTTTAAACTAGTATGAAGAAAAAATATCGATCTTTTATTTAAATCCTTTTAATTTTTATAGAAATGCATGATTCATAAGGTACGCTTACTATTATCTACATTCAGGTGTTTTTCAAGAGACTTACTTCGACTTCAGGTCAAGGCTGGTGATGAAAATCTGAAACAGTATTTTTAAGTAGGAAAGAAGAATGCCTCATACCTTTCTCCCAGAATTCAGAATGAAATTATTTATTTCTGTGGGCAAGTGATCAGGGATGAAATTATTAAGGACGTTAAGGAATCATCTGCGTTTTCTCTTATGCAAGATGAAAGTCGCAATATATCAGGGAGAGAACAATTTTCGATTGGTGTTCGTTTTTCGATCAGAAAAAAAGCGTGATTTGCGAAAAGTTCGTAGGTTTTGTAGACTGGATACAATGGATGCAAAGACCATTGCCTCTGCGTCAGACAGATTTATTGAAGATGCAGGGCTAGATCCAAAGAAACTCAATGGGCAAGGCTATGATGGATGTTCAACAATGTCGAGCAAAGAAAATGGTGTGCAGGCAATTTTGAGAAAAAAAAAAATACCCTAATGATCTGTACTTCCATTGTGCAAGCCATAAGCTGAATTTGGTGGTTAATGACCTGAACGATGTTCCAGAAATTTGAAACACAATAGCAACGAACAAAGATGTCATTAACTTCTACCGCAATGCCCTTACAAGGAGAAAGCTTGTCTCAAACATTCCTGCATTTTGTGAAACTTGCTGATCTGAGAAATATAAAAGCATTGCGATTTTTAAGCAAAATTTTGGCAGCATCGTCAATGGATTGAGGGAGGTTTCTATTGAAGGAAACTCTTCACCGTAAACAACAGCTTTTCAGCTGCATTGTACTATTACAGAAACAAATTTTATAAAATGTCTTGTCCTAATAGCAAAATACTCAGCTTATCTATAGCCAAATATTGTAATTATTCTCCAGTCAAAAAAGTAAAACCTCCTCGCATGCACGAAACATGTACAACAAATTATAGCACTTGCAAAAGATCAAAGAGCAAATCTGGACTCAGGAATAGATGGACTTATGGCTGATGGTTCGAAATCTATTTCAGAAAAAATTGAAGTAGAGAACTTCTAAAACCTTGGACAGCAAACCGCCAGACATATCGCTCTTATCATTCTTCGTCAAATGCAGATGAATTTTGGAAGAGATCACCCATGATTCCTTACTAAGATTCTTTAATTGCAGCACTTGAACTTAGATTCGCAGACAAAAACTTACAAGCATATTCGTTATGTTTGTTACGAATATGCTTGTAAGTAAGAAAATTAATGAGTTTTTCCGAGTTCTAAAATTATTAAAGCTTTATTGGAGACACTGAATTGTGGTATAATCTTCTGAATAACAAAACAATATCCACAGTATAGAACTCCAAAAACATGTTAGACATGTTAGATGTTCTTCAAGAAGCAGACGACTTTTACCACAACAAAACTTACTCTGCATACTTCCCTGGCGCTACCTTGCACCACAAGCTCCATCGAAAGGACGTTTAGTACGTTAAGAAGTATCAAAACTTGGCTTCGATTAACCATGGTTGAAAATCGGTTAAATGGTAATTTAATCATCTAAAAACTAACAAAACATAGGTTATGTTTGAATTTGCAGGGTTTCATGTGTATCTATGCTGAGTGTTCACAGGAAAGCGGTAAAGGAAAATGAGATGGAAATTGTAAGAAAAAGTCCTTGAAAGACCACGCCGCTTAGCATTAAATTAATTAAACATATATCTTACATATACGTACATCTATTATCCACTTTCTTTAAATATAAAGAAGTTCCTTGAATACTTAAAAGTAGATTTTGTTTTAAAATCTATTAAAATTATTTAATAGTTATTTACTTTTATTTTCCTATTTATTAATTTATGCTAAAAAAAATTGTTCCAGTTTCGTATTAACAAAAAAAATAAATACTTAAAAAAAATCACCTAAATTGTTTATTGAACGAGTTTGCCCCCCCCCCTCTGATCAAAATCCTGCGTACGCCCTTGCTTCATATCGACCAAAACTTCTTTTTCAAAAAAAGCACTATTTGGGCTAAACAGCACTCACTTTGGAAATAAGTTTTACATATTTCCCAACGTTGTTCAAGCGTTAAGTGACGCATTTCCTTCCGCGGAGTTATGATACAAATGCCTTTTTCCATTGGTTTCACCCAAGGTTCCACTCATTCTGAAATCCAATGTAACAGTTTGTAATGCTTCTGCTCAATTCTGACGTTTTATATTTGTATTGGTGAATCGTCAAAAGATGAAGCGATAGGGATGAGGGATATTGAAAAATCATCGGTATTAACTTTGATAAGTCAACATCGAAGAACCAATCTCGATGTCAAACATTATCGTATCAGAAACACCGATTTTTTTTAAACATCGATGTTCTTAATACACTTTTTTCAACATAATAATGCAATACATTACAAATTCAAAATACCTTCATTGATTTGAACGTTATTTTCCTCAAAAATATCGAAGAGTTAAAAATATTTAGGTACAGGCCAAATTTTCTATACAAAAATAGATTCAAAAAGTTGAGAATCTATCTTAAATTATTTTGCATAAATGAACATCTAACAAGTCGAATGTACAAAAAATAATGTCTTAACGGTGCCTTAGCTTTCTGAACATCGAAAATTTTAATGTTTGAACATCGATCTTAAGTTATTATGCATCAATGAACATCTAACAAGTCCTAGGAAAGAAAAATCTTTTGTAAACTGTGTCTATCCTTTCTAAACATCGAAGATTTTAATGTTTGAACATCGATATTAAATTATTTACCATGAATGAACATCTAACAAGTTGTTTATACAAAAAATCATGTTTATTTGGTTTTGGTGCACTAGCTTTCTGAACATCGATGATTTTAATACTTCAAAAGCATTGAAAGCTAAAATAAATTTTTCATTCAACATCGATGTTGGCAAAACATCGATGTTAGACGTAAAAACATCGATGTTTCAACATCGATGAACATCTTAATAAGTTTTGTTCATCTCTTACCTACAATTTGCTGTCACAACGCTTTAGTGAGTTCTTTTTTGACATTTGATTTGAAATGTATTAGTGCTTCTGGAGTGTATTCTGATTTTAAATCAAGAATCGAATTTCTCTTCTCAGAATCGTCAGAAGCGTACTTTTTGTGCCAATGGAATGGGTTCAGAAGACTTCCGGACACTTCTGGACGCTTCCGGACGTCCAAAGGAAAACGGCATAACTTTCTGTCAAGACTTCGAGCGGGAAACAGCTGTCAGTGTCAAATTAATCTATGATTTAAAAACAAACCACCAGATGGTTCACCCTTTATAACCAAGCCGGTGAGTCTAAAGAGAGTTGTGATTTTTTTCCTGGAGACTTATGATCCTACACCAAAACAATAACTTTGTTATGTATAATTTATTTGAAATTTAACTAGACACTGTGAAATAAGCCATTCGAATTTTAAGCCAGTGTTCGATATATGTAAGTACCAACATATATTTGTTAGAATTGTTAAAATAATCGCCAAGACAATAATTCTAGAATATAAAAACACGAGTATTTTGTGATTTCCTTCAAATATGTTTGTAGTTGTAGGTGTAGGTAGGTCTAGAAGCCTTGAAAATCAAATTTAAAAATCAAGTTAAACTGAAAGATAATGCCTAATAGAATGTATGGCATGATCTTTTACTTTCGTTTAATTTAAGTCTTACGTGTTAAATTTTGAATGGTTCGATTCTGTTTAAAACATTTGTGATTATATTATGTGACTGAATAACATTTTGTCTTTATCAATACTTAAAATCAAGAATAGAAGTCGTCTATCGATGAATCTCTTAGAAAGCATACTTGTTTATAAAGTGACGTGCGAAGTTCACATTTATAAACTTCATCATGTTATTCTAGTAGAAGAATCAATAGCAGATGAATCATTATCCTGTTCTATATGAATCAAGATTATAATCCTATTTGTGACGTAACCTTGTTCTATCCAATGACGCACTTTTCAATTCACTCACCACAACGAATGCTTTGAAATAGGAACAAATGGAAATATAAACAAATGTATGGTAACTTATTTAAAGCAAGAGACTAAAGTCTCCATCTCCATTTATTCAAAAACGGTCGTGTCATAACATCTAACTAATGCTGCATTTACACGAATGGCAAAATGCCATTATATCTGTCAAATTAAAGCCATTTTTCTTTTCATCGTGTAAACGCTTTAAATACTGGCAATATTTTTGCCAAATTAAAATGGCAGAGATAATTTGGCATAAAATGCTGCCATTAATATGACTATGTGTAAACACTTTACTGACGCCATTTTCCGAAATTATGCCATTCTATATAAGAATGAACTTGCTCATTCTTTTATGGCATGTTACCAGTATTTTTAAATCTGCCATTATTTGAACTCATGTAAATGCATGTCATAAAAATTATTTCTGCCAATATTTTACCATTTTTTTGACAGAACTATTGGCATCTTTGCCATTCGTGTAAATCCGACATAACTGTATGTTGAGCGTGCTACTCTGATCAATATTACCGCTAATTAAATTATGTGGGGATTTCTTTGAAGGTAAAGTTCATGGTTGTTCTCTTTGTATACTTTTTCTTCCAAATGAATGGTTGTTGATGATGATGGTGGTGGTGGTTAAGCTAGTAGGCTTTTTAAAAGAGTAAGAAACTTCATAAAGCTTTTTTTTCGTATACTAAAATCAAAACAAATAGTTGGGTATGGTATACACCTATACAAATAAAAATATATAGTAATGTTATAGTCAAATTATACAATCGCATCATGAGGCATAAAAATAAATCAAAATGGAAGAAATCAATATTGAGATTATCAACCCGCTTTTTCTTATTAGATGTGCGGACTTTGACCAAATTTTTGAAGGTATATCTATACATCAAGCCGGGTTTGCTAAGATCAAGAATCATCTTGTCTTTTTAAGCCCTGATGGAGTTACCTTAGTCTAGTATCGGCAAAGATCGCGTTCTTATAGACCAGACGACCGACACGCATGATTTATGAATGAGAGAAATAATGAAATGAAATAATGATATTAGGCCTACTTCACGAGAGATTTATAGACATAATTTAGCACATTTTTTGCTTGAGTTACCACCTTGACCTAGCCTACACTATACTCTGGTCTAGGACAAGACTACCAATACACACAGGAAACCACTTCGATCGATCTCTCTCGGTCAATTTTGGTTTACAATAAATTTTATATCTGTCAAATTATACCTAATAAAACAATTAACAACCTCAGCACCGGAAGCATTCAACTATGACCTGTGACACATTGTCACAATGTCTTTCTCTCTTATTTGTTTGTATTGTTTTATTGTTGTTGAACGAATTATGTCAAGTTTAAGAAATGCTAATAATTTGCGGGTTAAAAAAGACATAATAATAATAGAAATAATAGTTGCTGGATTTGCTCTACACTTTTGGTGGCATTGAACTTGAGTTGTTGTCAGAAAGAAGATATTGGGGCCTTCAGAGGTGTTAAAGAACGAAAGATGTAAACGATATTTGTGAATTGCGCCCAGGGGGATTTATATTCAGGTCAGTATGACAAAACTCAAAGACTATACAACAAGGTAAGTTTATTTTTTGACGAATGAGATATTTTATTCTTTTGAACAGGTTTCAAGTTACGAAAACGAAATGTGGGTAAAAAGGTTTAAGGAAAGGCTACACGATTTGCAAAGATTTTAGCAAGTATTTTTCGTTAACGGGGATTGGTTTTGGAAATCGATGCCATCTTAACATTAAGATAACTAAATCATGTTAAAAATGACCAAAGAAAAATTTTTATTTTTCGAGGAGATGAGGAAGGATGAGGAGATACAATTTTCGATCCAATTTGAAATCAGGCGACCATAGAGAATTCAAACAATTTTTTTTTCGGAATTTGAAAGAATCAATAACAAAAAGAAAGAAAGAGGTTTTTTTAAAAAGAATGATAGAAAGTGGATGTGACAATTTTGTTGGTGCAAAAGCTCATGATTTTAAGCTACTCTGCTTATTGCTTGTGGCTGACAAAATAAAAAATAAATATTTTACCTACATAATGTATATGTATACAAATTTATCTGGGACTGTTTTAAGACAAAATCAGAACTACCAACAAATCTTTATTGAACAAAATTATACAGAAAATGTTCGTTTCGATTTACCTAAATAGTTTTTTCTTAGGCGTAGCCCGTCTATCGGTTGGCTATTTTATCGACACTCTCTTAATTTTGTTCTTCTTACTTTCCAAAAAAAATGCGGCAAATATGAATTCAAAAATAATTAATTTTTCTAATAGTGATTCAATATGAGTTTATTCTCGCAGCAATCATTATATTGTAGTTAAAAGTGAAGTTTTTCTACAAATTCCTCATTTTTGGTGTCAAAAGGCTGATGCTGAAATTTGTTTGATTTGCTTTGTTGTTGAAAAATCATAAATACGGCGCTCAAAAATTTAGGTTTCTGTTTGACTTTCAATTGAAATTGCATGTGAAGTCGTTAAGGCAACACAACCAAGTGCGCGTTTATTCTGTGGGTAGTAATGATATCATAGTTGAACATGAACATGTTTTCTGTACTTAGATAATCCTAACAAATATGAATAGTAATAAATCATTCGCAATTAAAATAGTCATCAAGTATTCGAACCGCCTCCATGAAATTTGGCCTTAATAAAAAATGGCTACAAACGAAAAATGAAAAATGGTCCCAAATTTGGGGCTATTTTTCATAATGAAAAATATCCCCATTTTCGAAAGTAAAAAATGGCCCCAAACGTATGAAAAATAGCCCCAAACACAAAATGAAAAATTGCCCCAAAATTAATATAAGAAGCAACAACAAGAGAAACATTACAATCGCACAAAAAATGTTTTGTGTCGGCTTGGGATACCATAAAAAGTAGCTTGCCTGGCCCGCTTCGCCGGTTCAAGGATTTTAACTCCCTTTTCGGGTCCTCTGTCCCGTTCACGCGATTCCGTCGCTCCGCTTAGGGTATGTTCAGTCGCCTGGCAGGCGCCTATGTTGTCAGTCGGTCTGCTATCAAAGTTTTTGTTTAAAAATTTTTTTGATTTAAGAATAAAAGTTTGGGGCCATTTTTCATAATGAAATTTCACCCCAAAAATTAAACTGAAAAAAGGCCCCAATTTACAAATTTTAAATTTTTTTTTGTTTTTGTTGTTTCCCATATAAATTTTTGGGCCATTTTTCATTTTAAGTTTGGGGCCAAATTTCGTGTAGCCATTATTCGAACCTACACTGTGATTGAAAGTTTACATTTGTAGAAGTACTTTGTATTGAACTGGTCAAAGAAAGGGCGGAATATTTAATAACAACTACCAGAAACGTGATTTAGAGCTACCAATTTTAAAAAGCAACTACCAGAAAACATAACAACTACCACTTAAAACAGTCCCTATCAAACTGCCACTGAAAGAAACCAACCTGTATCATTCGGTGAGAAATCAAGATTTTTGAGTTTGAAAAATAGGCACCTATTATGAATCGCGAGTCGCAAGAAATATTTGGTGAATCTGAATTTTGGCGTTTCCATGTATGGCTCACATAACTATATTCAGCTAAAAAGTCTAAAATGTATTGAATTGAGATGTTTTTCTATTTAAACGTCGCAGTTTGCTATTCTTAAAACCAAGACATAAGTCATTTTAACAACGTTCGACTTAAAAAAAAAAAAAACGTTCGACTCGCGAGTCATAATAGGTCCCATAATTAAAAAAACATGGCGATAAAGGAGATCACTTACGCTGTAGCGATGCAATTTTCCATGTGAACCAGTGAATTTTTCGCGTAGGTTTCAGGCCACTCTTTATTGGGTATATTATCATTGTTTAAAAAAATAGTGTCAGTATATTATATAGACGAAGCCGTGCCTTTGAAAATGAAGCAAGACTTCTTTGTAAGAAAAAGCCGTGTTTTTGTATTTTAAACACGATTATATTATGGATTTTGAAAGATTTGCTTTAAACTTCATTTTCCCCGAACAGGTACTTAAATTTGCTACAAGTTTGTCATTAAAATTGTTTGTGTAGGAGCAAAAATACGCAAGTTACGCGCCCAAATCAAAGAGACCGGTTAACACAAAATGGCGGCTAAATGAAACTATAGGTACTGTTGTGAAAAATGTGTTTTTCGATTCGTGTACCAACAGTAGCGGATCTAGGAATTGGCTGTGGGGGGGGCTTGGAGATTCAGTTTGAGACCTTAAGTAGTAAAACTTGCTTGTTCTAAGATCAATTTTATAATTTATAACAAATAATAGAGATCAGTTTAGGTTTAATGAAAGACCGTACTCAACTTCAGACGAACTACACTTCACGACAACGCGGCAAAACTGAACTGAACTTCATAAAAATTCATACGAAGTCGTGTAAGTGTAGTTCCGATGCAGTGCAATTCCGGCGAGTGCGGCCTAACCTTTATATATATGGATATATGGAGATTCATGTGTCGTTATATAAAAGACGTCGAATTTTGATATTCCCACTTTTCGTTTAATGATATCCGTTTTGTGTGTGCCTTTATATCCGCTCCTGTCGCGCTTTAAAATGTTTTCAATACAAAGTACAATAACAATTATTCAACCGTAATACTCGTGCTTCTAGGAATGCCCATCAGTTTACCCTTGAGCCCAACTTCGGACGTACAGTTAAGTACAGAGATTCTTTCTTTAGTCGCACTACACGAATGTGGAATGCTCTACCCAGCGCTATCTTCCCCTCCCATTGTGATCTACAGACATTCAAAACCAATGTACATCGGTTTCTCCTTTCAAATCCCCTCCAACCTACCTAATCGCTCGTGCTGTGTTTATCACTTTAAGGGTATTCATAACCCCTTTAGCGCGCGCTAAATATAAAAAAAAAAAAAAAAAAAAAAAAATCATAATTGCTGTAGCGGAGACAGAAACAAATTCAAAGACCACCAAAAGATGATAGTATCTGGTATAATTAGTTATTGTATTAATAAAATTAATAATTGTTAGCCATATATGCTTGAACCACGCGTACAATTTCGTTTATTTATATTATTTAAAAATTGATTAGGTACCTACATAATGTAGTTATATTTTTAAATTAGCTGTGGGTATGTTTTGAACTTCCCATTTTTGACAAGATATGAAAACTGTTTATAATTGGCTAGTTCAGAAAAATTATATTTAAGTGTTCGTACCCGCAAAAGCTCATATACATATATGCTTTGACACGGTATCAGTCCTATGAGATCTCATTTTTCCTGAATTAGCCAAATCAACGAAACTATTTTGTTCAAACTGACACTTTAGGACATAAGACAAAACTGCTCTAAGAAATAAGCCGCGGCCCAATTCTGCCAGCGTGAATGAATTTTCGTCTATACGCTGCATACACTTTATATTCATGCTAAAAAAATATGTCGACAAATTCACACGTCACTCGAGAGCCTAGAGGGATTGCAAATATTCATTTGCTTTTGCATGATTTTCTGAGCGCGCACAGAGAAAACTCACGCTTTTGAAATTTGGCTCCTTGACTAGAGAATTTGTGTACAATTTCCTAGTACAAAAATGTTTTGTATGTACAATTGCCTTCGACCTTTCAAATTTTGAAAACGTAAACCGAAAAATCTCTTAGCGCAGCCAAGGCCGTAAGAAAGAATTTCTGTTGTATTAAACATTTACACTTAACTTGACATTCCGTTGTTCTCCAATAGTTTAAGCCTCAACTGCGTTTCTTTCGGTAAATTAGCTTTGTTTTTAGTGTAAACAGTTGGGGCATTTGTCACGTTTATGTTAAGCCCCGACCATTTTGTATCTCTTTTTACTTATCTCTTCAAGCCTTAGCCCCAACTTCGGACTTTGACAGTCCCTACACTTGAGCCTCCAAAACTCTCTGGAATTAGGTTAGTTTTTAGGGAGTAAGTTGCTTAACCGTGGCTAGGTTTTTTGTCCAAAATTCTCAGACCTTATTGTTCCAAAGCTGGTTTTTTCGTCCCAATTTTCTAGATTTTATTTTTAGGGAAAAATTGTCGTGGCATGAAACATGTCCATATTCATAGCCCCCATTTTGGATTTTGTCTAATTCGCTTCAGGCTCTGGCCCCAATCTTTAGGCTTAGAAAAAAAAATTACATAACTTGACGTATGTAAATAGTTCAGCCCCAACCACGTTATTTTGTCCATCAAATTTCATATCTTAACTTTATTTTAGATGGAATATAAAATTCTACACGTTGTAATGTATTGCTTTCTATATTTCAAATTATTTTATGATTCGGCTGTGGGGGGGGCTTTAGCCCCTATAGCCACCCCCCTGGATCCGCTACTGTGTACCAATACTCTTTCCAATGTTAAAGCCAAATCTCATCTCAGATTTATTTCCCATAGTCCCATATAACGATTTCTAATACTATGTTTTCACCAACCACTAAACCGAGATTTAGGTAATGAGATTTGTTTGCTGTTTCCACTGCACAAAAAGATCAAAAAGAGGATTATGGCAAAAGTGAGATAGATAGTTTTTGTTCACATTTCCATCTGTCAATTAAACGAAAATGGTGTGAAAATGGCGAAAAAAAAATTAGTTTGATTTGACAAACTAATGTTTCCAAGTAGATTTGAATGAGTTTCATTTGAAATCTTCATTTGAGGAGATTAAAATTTGCATGGTAAATCTTCGATATTTCAAGGAGATTTGTGATAATCTTGCTAAATCTCTGTTAAGTGTCTGGTGGAAACGTAGTATAAAAGCCCCGTGCTAAAACATAAAAGAGCTTTCCGGATAGCTTGGTGTTATTGTAGCCCGTGTAAAAAACAGCGCTGATGATAAAACCGCTGTATTGCACACAAAAAAATCTCAAACTATTTTACGCATTTTAAGATGCCAATAAGAAAAATATTAAAAAGACCACGTTTTTTTTAAATTGAATTCTTTCACAACATACTGTAGATAGTAAAAGAAAAGTTAAAAAAAAAAAAATAAAATGACAATGACAATGTATAAAATTTGTGTTGAGCAAAGGACAAGCAGGATCTAGTATGATGGAGAAAATTTCTCCAAGGTCCTTCCCACCGCAAATCATGTCCCAACGCTCATCATTTCAACATATAAATGCCAATGGTAAGCTTTTTCATACAAAAATATTGGAATGTTATTAATGCTGATAACGATAATATCACATCCCATTTCGTTTATCTCGTCTGATTATAGTCATCCAGGGTGATAACAGATAACATAATTTGGAGCAGGCGTGATGCTGAGCTGTAAATAGTCCGAAATCCATTCATCTACATACCTACGTGTTTTCAATAGTTTGTTGTTGTTTTTTTTTTTTTATAATGAGTCGTTTAATTGTCGTGTTAAATTAAAAAATGTTACAGGTTATTTTTTGTTAATTTTTGTTTGTGGTATTCAAATGTTCAATAAAAATGTAGTACCTAATGAGCAAAAGAACATTTAATATTATATTTTGTATGGAAGTCTTTTGTATCCAAAAAATATAACTTGACTTTAAGTTAACTTATTTGGATATAGGTTTACCTTCTACTGATGTAATCATTGTGCATTATTTAATAGACTAAGCAATTTACAAGCAATTATGTAGCTGCTATAAGTAAGATTCAGCTTACAAAAAATACAAATTTAAAACCACCGTTGTTCATATAGAATGCATTTGTTACAAATTCTTTTCATAGGTAGGTAGGTACTATTTTCTGAAAACAAAACGTTGTTGAAATCGAGTGTTTTTAACGAGTTTTTATGTTTGCAATAGCTTCATAGCTTTTGTCTACTGACAGACAACACAAGCCATCGCATCGTAATGAAATGTTAACTACCTATACTAGGTATATATATGTAGATTGTAGATGAATTGGAATTTTTGTCTTAATGGTCAAGTGTTGCTGAACAAAAAAGAGAAAAAGGTTTTATATTTGTATTGTTAAAAAAAGCTATCCCGATCATGCGGATCGGGTTTGAAAAGTGATTTGAGATAAATAGATGAATGATAGGCTATTTTAACATTTTATAGCTACACTCCGTATCAAAAGAATCTAGTCACAGATATTTCTTAATTACCCGTGTTTTATTGGAAAATCTATCCATAGTAGTATTCCATAGTAGCTATCCATAGTAGAATTTTACATGAATAACAAATCCAGCCGATAAAAGTTAAAGTAGAATCATACTGCGGATAGTTTTCCGAGTCTCGAATGGATTTTTGGTGATTTCATTCTCAAATGTTGGTTACTATTAGTTTTTTCGTGAATTTAATTTTGACTGCTTCTGATTCTCACAAATATATATATTTTTTTTTTAATATTTTGTCAGGTGTTCTTTCAGATAAACCAACAAAAACCAGGCTACTGCGGATGAGTTTTTTTTGGTAATTTTCTACTGTACTATTTATAGAATGCCAATAAAATACGGGTAATATTTATCTTAATGCATTTACAGAAGAGGTTTTTAAAAATTTGTTTTTCAATTTTTATAACTAAAAAAAAAAAAACACCCAAGATATAAATTGGAACGTATTCATCAATTAATTTTCATAAGATTATTATGTATTTATAATAAATATGTTTAACTATGTATAACTATTAAGTTCTAAACTATTAGGCTGAGAGCTAGTGAACATTCACTCAAAGTGTTTTGTACCGCTCCAAATTTTGTGTCCATGTCATTTGTCAGTGCGAACTACCATCGGTCTGGCAGGTGTATCGCGGCCCCAACACCACTCCACATTTACATCACTTAAGCCTTGTACCTATACTAACTATAATCCATCATTCTGGCAGCGATACCGCGGACCTAACACCAGTAAAATATCATTTCAAAATGCACTTTCAAAATGAATATTTATGGTGCTAGGTACGCGTATTCGCTGCCAGACCGATGGATTCTAGTCAGTGTAGGTACAAGGCTATAGATGTAATTTAAAGCTGTTTTGGAGGTATTGTTTTTGTTGTTGCATTTTGAAAGTGCATTTTAGTGGTGTTGGGGCCGCGATATCAATGCCAGACCGACGGCATGTAGTTTGCACTAATACAAATGACATGGCCACAAAATTTGGAGCGGTATAAAACACTTTGAGTAAATGTTCACTAGCTCTCGGACTATAAGTTTTTTATGGTAAACCTACAGTTTTTTTTAAATCTCTATATAGAGCTCGAGATAAGTATGTGAGTTCAAATTTGAATATCTCATCTCAGAAAATCAATCTGTTTATGTTTTTTGGTGACAAAAGGTACTATAATTTATTATGTACTACGTAAGTTGCAAGATTTAGCAATATAATCGTCAATAAATATGTTTTAATGACGTAACTTTACTCTTTTAGTTATAACGAATAATTTATGACTGATTTAATTTAGCATATTGGTATTTTCACAGGAAATACCTTGGAAAATTTTATTGAAATTTAACATTGATCACTGATCAGGTTAGTGTTTGAAATCTGCTAATTTAATTTGAATTAAATTTTTGAAGAATGATTTTTAACCTTTGGATTGTTTAACATTAAAACCTGTGGAATTTTTCATATAGGTACGGTGTGCCACAGCCAGATGCTTTTATTTGTGAAATTTTTACTTCCGATATTATGTAGGGACTGTGAGGTATATAAAGGATTCTTAAGAAAAATTTAACTTGAAAACATCTCGAATCAGACATAACAGAACGATAACAGATAACGCAAAAAAGTGGGAATTAATTGTACCTGTCATAGAAACATTCTTATGATTTTCTTAGCTATTTAAATGAAAAATATACTTTATTGATTAACTTTTATAATAAGTTATTTTTAAAACTTTATTTTAACCAATAACATATAAATATGGATATAGAGTGGGCCTTATAAAAGTCGTTGTGTTATTTTGAATGATGCACCCCCTAATTTGTTCTAAATAATTTAAAAAAAATCCTGTACAATTTTAGCTCATTATATTTATAACGTTAACGATTGAAGTTTTAAAATCCCATGAATTTTTGTACATCCAACTTCAAATCCTTCGGCCAAATCCAATTTAGAAAATTCTTAAATTTGGTAATGATTGATAAAGAAAATTGAATTTTTTACATATGTATTTACTTCTTTTGTGTTTAAAAAATGTATTAGAAAAAAATGTATAACATTTACTGAAATTATAATAAAATAAAAAAAATTTATTTGTTTAAATGTCTTTAAGTAGGGAAATAACTGTTGTAAATTTTTTTCTCATACATTTTTATAAACATGACAAAAGTGACTTCATGTATTCCAAATTTTTTTTATCAATCATTACCAAATTTAAGAGTTTTCAAAATTGGATCTGGCCGGGTTAACGTTAATATATGAGATAAGATTTTACATGATCTTTTTTGCTTAGAAAGAAATAAGGGGGGTGCGTCATTCAAAATAGTGACCACCCTTGAACACCGTCAAAATCTAGTTATGTTAGAGATTTTAGCTACAAGAGCAAGTTCGCGCAATCTCATCGAGAAGTGATATATTTTTTAAGTATTCAACGTTGTTTAACTGATTTCTTCCTCTAAGATTAATAGTTTCGGCATTTTCCAAAATGGCGGATTTCTCCAGGAGAATGGCGTCCCGAAAAACAGGACTTAGCTTTTCTAATAGCCCTCTTTCTGGTACAGAAAATACAGCCGTCATATATTTCGTTTCATAAAATTACAGTTTTTTAACTAACTTTCCTGTACTATTTCTCTTCGTTTGTTATTTTTATATTTTGTATCTTTCACTTTTATTTAAAATCTGAAAATCAAGAAATTAAAATAACTTTAAGTTACAAAGATGAAGAAATTTTAAAGTTAAAACATAATATTAGTTCTGTTTTTAAGTTGAGTGAATAAAAATAATTCAACCAAAAGTACAAGTAGTGACATCGGCTCCAGTGGGCTCTTCAATCAGACTGTCATATCCTTCTAAGAAATACATTTTGGTCGATGTTTTTTTTTTTAGTTTAGTTAAGTTAAATATACTGTCAATTTTATTATTCTAGTGGAATTTAACAGTCTAACTGTTACTGAAGAGCTCACAATCAAATTTGGGCGAAGCATATTCATTTCTGGAGTTGAAGTCATTTGTACTTTTAATTGAACTTTAAATGACAGAAGTTTGAAATATTGTTATTTTTCTTTCACCAACTGCGTTTAAAACAAAATCACTTATAGCCCAGTCAAATAAGACATTGACCCGCACAATTTTTTTTACAGGTATATTTTTTTAAGGAAATGTTCTGAACAGTGTCCTTAATCAACTGTAAAAAGTCCCAAGCAATCCATGTTGGCGTTCGACCACAATCTTGAAAAAATTCAGCCATCTTGAACTCTTTGTTTGTGGCTATATCTCTGGAACTTGCTGCCCTAAAAAGACCATTCAAAGGTCAAATGGACAGGCTAAGATTGACAAAATCAGGGAAGTAAATACAAATTAGTTACAGGTATTGCATGGCTACTGTTTTGAATTAATTGAATTTAACAGAGTTAATTGCAGTGCAAATTCGTTTGGAAGGTTGCTACAAAAATGATGAACCTCTTTTAAGAACTAAAAATTTTAGATCAAATTTTTTGCTGAGGGAAAAGAGAGCAATCTGAATATATTTCGATCAATTAATTCTTAACATGGGTTGTCAAAAAATCAAGACATATTTTTTCTAAGAAGCAAGTTAGTAAAATTGAGATGGAGAGTTTCTTGTTGATGACTTGTTAATAAAACTATTGCAGGTTTCCCTTTTTTCTTAATAAAATTAACATAAAATCCGCTAATGGATTTTTGTAATTGAATAAATTGCTTAGAAACATTTTTGTTTTAAATAAAGCATGCTTCAACCAACTTAATAAGTTTAATAAAAACAAAGTAATAAAAACATTACAAATAAAATAATTAAAAAAAATATTTTTTTTTTATCAAAGGCTTATCTTATATAACGCAAAAAAAAGTGGATCTTAATAATGTTTGCAATAATGTTATTTTTTTCTGAACTATGGAACTTGTTTTTTTTCCTTATTAATGTAAATTTAAACAACATTTTCAACAAAAAAGTAAACTTATCTGCATTCAATTAAATTATAGACACGCAAAACAAATTATGACAATAGATTATTTACAATTATCCTGTATGATCAATAAAATAATTGTCTTTATGAAAGAATAATATTGTGAAACTATAAAACAGGTTTGCATAAACACTTCTTGCGTAGTAGAGTACCTGCAAAAAAAGTAAACATTAAGAACTTGTTGACAATTTTGATTGGCCTGATGTCAAGCATTATCTATTAATAGGTTTATAAGTACATAAGTTATAAGTAATAATTTATGTTTACTTGATACATATAAGATACAAAACAAATAACTACTGCCATAATAATAATTAACGTGCGGCACGAGTAAGCAAATAATAACAAACAGTAAAAAAGAGCAATTAATTTTAGATTTTTGTATAGTAATAACTAGAGATTTCTATTAACCTCGCTGTTTAATTGATCTGGGTCCAGATCGCGTAAGACTAAAAAGATTGTTCGATTGAACGATCATCGTTTTGACTATTGCACTCTCTAGTAGCCCGTAGCGTAATGGTAAGTGCGTTCGACTGTCACGCTGAAGGTCTGGGTTCGCTTCCCAGCCTTGTCCACCTAAAAACTAAAAAGTTTTTTTTCAGGGCTACTGCCCCTTGCGAGGAATTGACAAATCCTCCAAAAGTAACACTTGTCACGAATAAGTGCTTCTCGTCTAGCCGTTCGGATTCGGCATAAAATTGTAGGTCGCCTCCATTCCTGTTGACAGGCGCACACAGGAATGGTTGCGAGTTGTTAGTCACTAGGCCCTGGTTCTTCATGAGCCGTTGTGCCACCCGATTTATTTTTTTATTTATTTTTATTTACCCTCTATATTTTGCTATATCTATCGGCAAGACGACCGACGATCGTTCAATCGAACAATCGTTTTAGTCTTACGCGATCTGGGCCCTGAACTTTGAACAAAAGTTATATTATAAACTGTCAGTTTTTACATTATTGTTGAATTGGTATTAATCGAGTTAAAATTAATAAAATTCACATTAAAATTAATGCAAAGTCTTATATTGCAATTAAATTGTTGTCTTTAAAGTACTTAACCCTTCAGAAGGAATCATTAAAATTGCTTCTTAACTCATCGAACAAACGTATGTTCTTTATCACGGAATACTTATCGTAGACTATTAGTTATAATGAAAAAGTTCTTAGATTTTACATACCTAATGACTTTATTTTGAGAGAAATACAAATATTAAAAATATTCCAAATAGATTTTGAAGGAGAATGATAATATTCTTCAGGTTACACTTCAAATGTATTCACATTCATCTCCTTTTTATTGTCTTTGCCTGCACTTATATCATCTAGAATTTATAAAAACATTATTTTAGTAAAATATAGAAACCGAAAATATTAATTCGATGTTTATTATTTCTAGCTGTTGATAGTATTACGGGGCGTATGAGTACTTTCTTGTAGTAGGACAAATTAATTTTCGCTTTATACTTTTGTTTAAAAATGCCCATTGTTAGTTTCAGTGAAAAAAATAGTAAATGAATGATAACACTATAATTAAAGTAATCTTGCGTAAAAATTTGTTTAGCTAATTTGCGCTTATATTTTTGCTTCTCATTCGAATAATTATTATATTTTTACGTCGTTTTCTCAGTATAAATCTTATATAAAATTACGTTAAAATGCTGATTAATTTTAAGAAAAAAATTAAATGGGTTAAAGGCATATATTTATATCTTTTGAAAATCTTGTTAAGTTTATACTTGCGATCAAAATTATTAAGTATTTAAGTTTCGATATGTTTGTTCTTAAAAAAAATCTTTTCCATACATTTTCAATCTATGTTACTAATGTTCTCATACGATTAAGCCGTTTGTTTTAATCTGCTAAAAGGTTATGGGCCCAGTCCATAACACATATTGTAAAAATAAAAGAGAACATTACAATCTATAAAAAGAATGTCTATTCAGCAGAACTTCTTGTGTGGTCCATATATGGCTAAGCTGACTGGTTCAGAAAATTGATCTACATGGAGCTTTGCGATGCAGACGCAATTGAAGCTGGAAATTGCTTGGAAATATATTGAGACTGTTCCAGTTGAACTCTTGGATGTTGCTAAGGACAAGACTGCTCGATGTAAATTGCTATCTGTAAGCTATGTTCATGTTAGGTATGCAACAACTTCAAAGGAGGTATGAACAGCGCTGCAAAATAATTTCTAATACTCTGGTTTGGACAGACGCATAGGGTTACTGCGAAAATTGTGCTCTGTGTTATGGGTAGAGTGTACATCTGTAGAAGATTTAGCAAGCCAAATCATTTCGACTGCTCAAAACTTGAACGAAATTGGATTTGTGGTCAATGATGAATAGATTGGACGCTTATCACTCAAAGGTCTACCAGATGAGTATAAGCTAATGATCATGAGCATCGGTGGTAGTTGAAAGAATTTAACAGCTGACTCTAACAAAATGAAACTGTTACAGGATGTTAAATTTGATTCAGGTTCATCCACCAGACTCTTATGTTCAAAAAAGGAAAATCTCGCTGCTATAACTGTGACGGAGTTGAACATATTACGCCTCAAATTGTCCATCTAAGTTAAAAGGGAAAGAGTTCAAGTCATCAAAAGGTGGTTCTATGTTTGCAGCATTCCATGTAGAGTCAAACAAGCATGAATGGTGTTATGGATAGCGGTGCAACTGATCATATGACGTCTGATTCTAATTATTTTAAAGAGCTCAAACCATTCAAGGGACAAATTAAGACCGCAAATAATATGAAAATGGAAGCAGTTAATGAAGGTGGTGTGTATCACTAGACGTATTAACTCCCAAAGGTAAGTAAAGTGTCGTTGTTCATGACGTTCTCTACGTTCCCGAGATAGAATAGAAGTCAATTTACTATCAATAAAGAAGATTGTGGACCACGAGAATGTTGTCATCTTCGACAAAAGTGGGTGTCGTGTCATGAATTCCTCTTCAAATGGACTCTACAAATTGGATATTGCATTAAACAGACAATTTAATAACATTACCGTGTTGCAAAAGCCCAACAATTGGTTATAGTTATGCCGACAAAATAAGTCTCTAGGTCTTAAATTTTTAACACAGATTTTATATATATAACTATCTAGGGACGTATCTATAACTGTCAGCTTTTTACGGGGTTTACCCATTCAAATTCAGAACGAATACAAAAAAATAAATTGGGTGGCGCAACATCTCGTGCGACGAACCAGGGCCTAGTGACTAACAACTCGCAACTATTCCTGT
Source organism: Melangyna quadrimaculata (assembly GCA_949320155.1). Lineage (NCBI taxonomy): Eukaryota > Metazoa > Arthropoda > Insecta > Diptera > Syrphidae > Melangyna > Melangyna quadrimaculata. The sequence continues at coordinate 380,933,407 of OX439483.1, forward strand.
GTGCGCGTGTCAACAGGAATGGAGGGGACCTACAATTTTATGCCGAATCCGAATAGTTAGACGAGAAGCACTTATTCGTGACAAATGATTCTCTTGAAGGATTTTTGCAGTGCACACTTACCTGAATAAGTTGCACTTAAGTATCCCGTGTTGGGCACTTAAGGGTCACTAACCCAGACTACAAAATTTACCAAAAAGTACCACCATGAAAACTTTAAGTGCAACTTATTCCAGTAAGTGTTCACTGTGAAACTGGCCCTTAAAGTTCCGAAAATTGTTCACTTGGCATGTAAAAATAGGTATGTAATTTCGTGAACATTTTCGAAATTTTTAAATTCAGTACCAAAGATATAAATATTATAACTTTATTTTATGATAGTTAAGGGTTCCAAGTACGTGAACAAAAATCAGTGCCAACTGAAGTGTCCTACTTTGACCACGTCTTCTAATACTCTAGACTATTTGATTCCAAATTGTTAGCAGAATTGGATAATTTTTGACATATTTTTTGAGTGCTACAAAATTACTTAGTTTTTCAGATTTTTTTAAAATTCATGGTTAGATAGTAAGATGCATGAATTTAAGACTGATGTGATCTTGTAGAAAATTTTATAACAGCAAGTTTATGGTGGACGGTTTTTGCCTATGTATGTTGCATATTTACAAAGTTATAAAGGAAAGTGTTGGAAAAAATGTGGTGATTACTCTAACATGCCCCAACAACATACAAAAAATGCAGAACTACATCGCACTTTGCGAACTTAGCACTTTTTTTTTTATAATTATTGACTGGGCTATAAAGTGCGCAATTTAAAGAACAATAATTGTCTACTTTTATTGTTTTTCTTCTTCTTCTTTTTTGTAACTATTATAGTAGCATATGTATGTAATCATGAAAGTTGTTTAATAGATTGAAGAAAGTTGATTGGTTGATTGGTGGTTTAAATAAGCTGTTGTTCATATGGGTACAGGTAGCCAGACAGATATACGAGACCAATTTGTTCGTCTTTTCTCTATCATTTTTGAATTTGTTTACTTTATAACTACTTACCCTATACTAACTCTATATATGATAGCCTTAAGGTATGCAGTGTTTTAAAATTGCAAACCTTTTAATTTGACATTGGTACAGTCAAAATAAAAACTTTGACTCACCGGTCTGGCTGGCTTGTAGATAATGTAGTTTTAAGTTTAATTTGCTCAATATGGCAGTTAAAAGATATAATTTTAAATATTAATATTTTTTGGAATTTTTTTCTAAGAAGGGCATTTTAATATCAAAAAAGTATTTTAGTTTTTTGCAGAAAATTTATTCTTAATTTTTTAAATATTTTTCTCAGTTACACCAAGATCTTGTTCTAATTGTTAAAATACAAAGTTTTAAATAGAATAGAAGCAAATCATTAGTTAAAGCAATATGTTCCTGCATCGTAAATAACCATTGTATAACCACATAAAATCTTTTAATCTCTCATCATCACCCTTCAAACTTCACTTCCGTCGTATCTTCTCTCATCAATAGAGCCAATGCAATCTGTGATAAGGATCACCTAAATGAAGAACTAAAACGCGTTGACACAGTTCTTGCAAATAATGGTTATAGCTCCAAACAAAGATCTTGGAAACCAAAGCCAAAAGAAAACAAAACGTAGTCGAAAGCAACGAAAAAAGAGCTTTCCTACCTTACAGAAAAGGAGTCTCTGAAGGGATAGGGAGAATTTTATCCAAACATGGCATAAAATGCATTTTTAAGCCACCAGCGAAAATTCGGCAAATTCTGCGTTCGCCAAAAGATAAAATTCCCCTACAGAATCCAGGAGTTTATTCTATCCCCTGTAGCTGTGGTTCTTCCTATATAGAGAAACAAAACGAGCAATCAAAACTCGATTGAATGAGCATATCAAAGCCATACAAAATAACCAAGTAACCAAGTCCGCAATCTGTAAACATTTGGCGTATAACGTTGATCATTTCATAAGATTTGGCAAAGCAAAATCTATTGCAACGGAGAGATTCTATGTACCAATATTAGTACGAGAAGCTATTGAAATTAAAGTGCATACAAATTTCAACCGAGACCAAAGCTTTAACTTATCTGGTGCATGGGATCCATTGATACACAAATTAAAACGAAACAGAAACAAAAACAAAATCAATGCGCCAGCTGGTACGGTGAGCTTTGCATGCTCATAAGGGTATATAAACTTGCAACAACAACAATCATCGCAACAAGAATCAGTGCATTTACAACAACAATTACCATCTCAAATGGAACTGACACAACAATCAACACACCGGTACAATTTTCGAAGAAGAATGTAAAAACAAAAGAAGAAGCAATTACCACCCATAAGCCATCAGTTGACCCGTGACCACGACAAATGGAACTTTGTACGTCGGGTGAAGTAATTCAATTAATTTAAGTAATTTAATTCGTACGCGGTAAGTCCGTTAAATAAATAAATATTAAATAAACTGTATAACAATCGCGAATATAATAGTTTAGAATTTTCAATCTTCTAAAATTTTTGTAAATACTAGAGTTTGGGACAAAACCAAATTTGTAGCCTGAAGGGAAGGGAAACAAATATGCACGACTGGATCGCACGAACTTGCTCTCGCAGCTAACAACTAGAATTAAATTCTAAGTCACAAAAAAGTAATAATTAGAATGTAGGCAGACACTGAAGGTGTAGATATAGCGATGATTTACTAATGTTCTTATATCGTTAACGAAAAAATAATAAGGACATGTTGAAATAGCAATTTTGATTTTTTTTTAAATTTAATACAAACAAAGTTTAATCAAAATCGTTTAAGCCGTTTTGGAGAAAACTTTTATAAAAACGAAATTGTTTTGATTCGAATTTGTCCTCTAGAGTAAGAGTAAGAATTCATTTATTTAACATATTTACAGTGTTTCTGTTACAAATATTAATGAATTTAAAGCTGTGGCCAGCTATGCCAGCTATGGTCAGCTCGATTAGCAAATACACATTTATAAATTATATAGGTACTTAATTTTTGTCCTTAAACGCAAAATTATATTCAATGTCAGCTTTATATGGAGAGCCTATAAAAAAGCTGTCAGCTGAATTTTCAGTCGGGAATTTCTTGCTGAAAATTCTGATGAAACGTAACTTAACTTCACTAAACGTATCTGAATGTCATCTTACTTTCTATGACAGCTGGAGTTATGGATTCTTATAACGGAGAAAAAACATTTAAAGTTTTCTTTGACCTATAATCTTTTTATTATAATCTTTATTATACATATGTTTACAATTAACGTGATGGTCTTCGACTGAATTAGGCATCGACTGCTTTATCGATAAGAGCGGACTTAAATATAATAATACTGGTTTTGTTTGATATACAATACAGGTTTTTGTAGCTCTAGTACAGGCAACGGGGAGTCAAATATGGGCAATCTGAAATAAGTTTTGACGTCTGAAAAGTTTGAATGCAGTTTTGAAGAGCGGTTGCTTTTTAGTATAAATCTTGATTTGCCGGATTGTTGGTCTTGTGGGGCGTCCGCCATCTTGGAAAGAAGAAAATAAATTAAGCTTTTTTTTTTAGTTTTGAGTTAGAAAATTATTTTCTCAAAAACTGTTTGCTTAAACAACTTGATTTAAAAAGTTAACTTAAGAATAGGTTTTTGGCTTTCAAAAAAGTTATAACATGATATTTTGAGTGTGGCCGTTGATTTTTAATAATTTTTTTTTATTTTAAGTCAGTTTTTTAGAAAATTGCCCCTTCTGCCTAAACGGGGGGAAATAGGCCCCCCTACCAGTACGATTTTTTTCTTAGCTTAACTCAACCTACACGCCCTTGCCATTTGTTACACCTTTAATTTAAGACTTTTTTTATAAAAGTAATAGTTTGGGAGTTATTCGATAACTAAGCCCGTACGGCCTAATTTTGTACTCGTTTTTCATTAATAACTTTTGAATTATCTACACCAGAAAAATAATTTGTATACCGATTTGTTAGAAATTTAAATTAAAACAAAAAAGTACAAAATATTTTTTTCATAAAAAAGCACAAGAAGTGAGAAAAACGCAAATTTTCAAAAGAAGTCGTATTTCCAAGATGGCGGACGCCACACAAGTCCAAAAATCCCGCAAATCGAGATTTATGCTAAAAAGCAACCCCTCTTCAAAACTGCATTCAAATTTTTCAGACGGCATTGTACTCGTACATAACTCTGGCCAAGCTCGATCTGAAAATAAAGTACTTACAAATTTGATGTGTTGAACGCACGGAATAGTATGTAATGTAGTATTAATTTTTTGTTTCTTTAAGTTTTAAATTGATACGAATTGACATTAAAAATATTTTGATATAAAGTAAACATTTTGAAAATAAATATAATAACTTATAACAGAATTTTGTCTGTCCTCTTTTTCGTGTTTGAAAAAATGGTCACTGTATCTATAGGACAAGTATTGGTTTCGAGTCAAATAAAATCCAGGTTTTAGTCAAAACTAACATTACGATGATGGAGAAGTGATTTTCGTCAAGACAAGCGGTTCGTCAGTCTGTTGGTCTGTGCGTTTGCACTTCCTGATGCACATAGAGCTAGAGCAAACACGGTTGAACGGATTTAATTCAAATTTGGTGTGAAGTGGTTTTATGTTATTTCCTAGACGCCTATGTACATACAAACCCAATAAAGCCTTACACTGAACAAATTTCTTTTATTTTTTATTTTAGTGAAACCTATTGTTAAAAAAAAATGTAGGTACATACATAAGTATGTCTTTGGCTTCTAAGCGTTTTATCTATATGTAAATATGTCCTTAAAGTACGCAATAAATTTGTTGATAAAGCTTATAAGGCTTTGTGAAAATAAGCAGGAATGGTTGAAAACCACCTTACAGAGGGCTAACTGTAAGGTGGTTTTCTACCATTGAAGACCGCAAGCTAATTATCAATGGACGAATCCAGGCGCGAACGCAGGGGGGGGTTTGGGGGTTCAACCCCCCCCGAAATGTATGAATTTAACTTCCTCGCCATACAATTTCACTCTTTCACTCTTAATTTTTGAGTTTTCAGTTTAAAACCCCCCCCGAAATTTTTTTCTGCGTTCGCGCCTGGACGAATTGTAGAGAAGGACCTTCTGCTAAAGCGACACTAATAATTTACCTAGCCAGTATACTTAATAGCTGTTTTTACAAAAGTGGTCGGACTCGCCACAACAACCAACAAAAGTCTGTCCGACCACTGGTTTTGTAAAGAGGGCAGTCTTAGCTTTCATTTGATACACCATTTATAAAAATCCATCATGGTTTAGGTATCCTAAGCTAAAAATGCAACCGAAAAAGTGCGTTTTCTACCCATTGCCACCTGAAAAACCTTGTCCGGCCAGCGGTTTTGTTAAAGTTAAGACTAAAGCTATGAATTGGCATCATTCTTTTCTGAAGCCGCGATGAGATAGGTAAACCTACGGTCGCCTCCCGTGCTAATACTAGTAGATGATGAAAAATATTGAGATCCCGATCCAATAAAATTGTTATTTACTTTGACGTTGTTTCTTACCTGTTGGGTGCCATATGAAGATTTCATATGCGCTTGCTAATGCCTCGCAAAGTTAACTAAACGTAACGTGGAAAAATATCTTTTCAAACAAACGGATCTTGCTTTCGACAAAATACAGCATATTTGATTCAGTTGTCAAATCTAGTCTCTTTTACGCCTCTCAGGTTTGGGGATCTGAAGAGTATGAAGTAATCGAGAAGTTTTACAGGAACTTTTTGAAATCTGACACTGACACTCGAATATCGAAAAAATGCTCTTGTATGAATTGAGAAATAAAGATTGGTGGGTGGCAAGATGGCAAAGTATTGGAAACACGTGTGGCGAAACTCTGATATTCGATCTAACCAACCTCAATAACTTAAAGGATCAACCTTTAGCCTAGGCAAAATGTACAAAAAAATAGCCAATCTGCCAAATAAATCTAAGTGAAGGTTTTTAAACACAATTGTCTTTATTTTGGCATAAGAAATACTGTCACGAAAGTCTATAGCCAATTCGTGTGCGCGTCAATAGTTATCCAAGGTTGAATGTGAAAAATATCAGTTTTTCGCATAAAACTCGGAAACCGTAAATGCGATCGAAAAATGTTTCATATAAAATTTAATGAGATAATTAACACCTAATTCTCAATCCACTGTGCCTACAAAAAAATCTTTCCTTTCCTTTTATTCCTTCTAACTAGTGCCGTGCATTGCATTTAAAAGACCTGAGGTCTTACAGGCATATAGTTAAAAAAAAAAAAAAAAAAAAAAAAAAAAAAAAAAACTTGTAGACTATGTCATTTGCCAAAAAAAAAAGTGGTGACTATCTTTTTTCCATACGAGTCATAAGTCTCAAGGTATTGTGATTTCAATAGGGTCAACTGTAAAAAGAAACCGGTTTTCGCATATATCTTTTAAACCCTAAGCTTAATCGAAAAATTATATAAGCAAAATTTTTACATTATGTAATATTATATAAGCATGCATTAAGAGTTTTTTTTTCTATAAACCATAGTTTTTATAGCATCATTATTTAAATGAAAACACCAAACGTCTAAAGTACCGGTTTTTGGCTCTTTTCTCTTAAATGACGAAATTTTCGAAAAATGTTTTAAACCTATTTTACAGATTTTAATATTCCCTAGAGGAAACATCATAACCCTTTTTTGCGTATAACGCATCAGTTGCAAGACATTGCAAAATAAAGAGGGCAATGAAAGCATCCCCTTGTTTTAAGGAACCAGAAACATTAGAAGAAATAGATTTAACCCTTTGCTTGTATGTTCTGGAAGGGGAACTGTTCCTCTTGTCGGAGAAGACTGTAGGGAACGAAACAGTGTTAATTTTTGGAACAAAATCTTCCTTACAATTGTTGAATGAGAGCGATTGTTGGATCATGGATGGCACTTTCGATGTAGTTCCAACCATCATGAGACAGCTTTTTTCCATTCACGGTCGAACAGAGGGAGAAATTGTACCTCTTGTTTTTTGCCTGATGAGCAAAAAAACACTCGAGCTCTACGAAGCATTTTTTTTGAGCTGCAGAAAGTTGCTATCGATTATGCCATCCAATTGAAACCAAAAAGGATAATAAGCGATTTTGAAAATGCAATCATAACAGCTGCAAAAAAATGTTTTCCATGCGTTGAAATGAGGCGCTGCCTTTTCCACTTTGGGCAAATAATTTGGAGGAGAGTGCAAAAAGAAAGGTTTGTTAAAAAAAAACTATAAGTAAGAGATTATAACTAATATTAATTTACATATTTTTCAGATTGGTAGAGAAATACGGAAATAACGAAGACTTTTCTCTTCAGGTTCGTATGATAAAGAGCTTGGCTTTTGTTCCTGCCGATGAAATCAGTAAATACTACGCTTCTTTGCGTAGTACATTTGAAGATCATGATATTTTAAAACTGGCATCCTGGTTTGAAAAAAATTATATTTTGGGAAGACATCAACCAGAGTTTTGGTGTCTTTGAAAATTCAAAGAAAATGACGGAAGTATTCCCAAGAACGCAAAACAACGTTGAAGCCTGGCAATGTCGGTTAAAAGTGTTGGTTGGGAGCCCGGTTTATATAAGCTTATAAGCGACTTAAAAAACGAGCATATTTTCGCAAAAGCACAAGTGGAAAGGGTAAGAAATGGGGAGCACATTAAGAAAAAAAGGAAAACTATTCAGAAAAATGTTACTTTATGTTTCTAAGATTTGTTTTGGTTTTTTCTTTATAATATAAAAATGTATCACAAGAAAATCAAAGTTGTTTTTTGTTATGGACATTTTTCTTCATAAATACACAATTTTAGCATAAATAGAATTTTTAAAAACTGAATTTTGTACTTACAGCATTTTCGATATACAGAATTTTGGATATACAGTATTTTGAAATACAGAATAATGAACTACAGAATTTTGGTCATACAGTATTTTCAAAAAAAATTTCAAACAGAATTTTGAAATCCAGAATTTTGACCAGCTCCCGAAAAACTGATATTTTCGGCTTCCACATAATTAGTATCTGTCCAATTTTTAAGCCACAAAGACTAGCATGCTTCAAAAAAAAATTCCTCACGATGCAGGAGCCAATACAGATTTTTAACGAGTGCGACTGGAAAAAGTTATATAGTTTCCTACAGCCCATATACAAATATAGGAATTTATTACTAGCAAAATATTATTAAAACAAAAAAAGATGACAACGTGCTGTTCTTTTTAAGCAAACAAATCAGAGAGGGCACAAGCGCACAAGTCCTAAAAAAAGAGGACTGTCCTCTCAAAAAGAGGACGTATGATGTTCACCGCACCTATAGAGCAAGTAACAGTAGATGCAATTTGTAAACCTGTTCATTTTACTTATTGGGGGAGGGTCCAAAAAAATAATATGGTCCAATGGCTGCAAGTATAACGAATCCAATGGCAACACTTCTGGAAACTAAAGTTAGGACGTGGGGTATTAGTGTACCAAAGCTCATCCAATCAGGATGAAATGTGACTCGGGCCATTAAGACTTTTGCTGGGAAATAATTCCGAGGTGAACTTTGACTTTGGTATTCGAAAGGGCATTAGAACATGAGCCGAAAAACACATTTTTCACAACTGCACTATGCCGCCATCTTGTTTTAACGGTAATTTTGATCGTCATGCGTAACTCACGTATATTTGATTCTAGAGAAAAACGTTTTCCTACAAACTTGTAGCAAATACAATTTCCTGAAAAAAAACTTAAGTAACTTTTTACGACAAATCCTAATTTTTCAAAGTTTTTTTTAATACGTGAGTTACGCATGAAAATCCAAATTACGGCTCGTGAAGAACCAGGGCCTAGTGACTAACAACTCGCATCCATTCCTGTGTGCGCGTGTCGATAGGAATGGAAGGAACCTACAATTGTATGCCGAATCCAAACCGCTAGACGAGAAGCACTTATTCATGACAAGTGATAATCTTGGAGGATTTGTCAATTCCTCGCAATTGGCAGCCTGAAAAAACTTTTCAGGTTTTAGGTGGACGAGGCTGGGATGTGAGCCCAGGCCTCAATCGTGACTGTCCAACGCACTAGCCATTATACGTACGCTACGAGCTACTACTTTACGTATTAAACATCTTGTAAAATAATTTTTAAGCCTTTAAATTTGTGCGTTTTCATAAAATAATCCGAACTTTTTTACTATATATGCTGCCGAAAATATATCTTATTTCAAGAAAGAAATTTCCCCTACAGCATTTGCTTATAATATATTTTACCTGCCACTAACTATTATGCAATACACAGAAGCTTCTCTAGTATAAAATCCGAGTATAAAGTCCCACGACTGCCATTAACTGACATCTATCTCGTTAACCATCAGAGAAATGCTTCCAGGAACATGACAATACTCCAACGTACATTGATGATGAAACGACCATGAAAATGACGATGATGACGACAACAAGAACGGCTTCATAGCTCCCCATGGTCTACACACAAATGACACAACACAATATACTACTTGCGGTGCGTGCGTGCATTTTCCAAAGTTGAATAACTAGATTTTTAACATTCGAAAGCGCTTCCATGTCCAGTCCATATAGGTATGCTCAAAAGAGCACGATTATGAAACAAGCCAGCCACTTCTTCCTGTTAAACAAAAAAGCAGCCAAAGTGCGGTAGAAAAGAACTCTACTGCTCTTGCAAGAACCACCGACATAATATGACTCGACTCGACCAGATTCACCAGAATAGAAGAATACTAGTTTCCATCTAAAGGTAGCATGAATGAATGGAACCACCACCACAACGCCACACCATTGCATCGTGTCGTCCGTCGATCGATCCCAACCATCAGAATTTCCCAAGAGGAGTCTTATTTTAATTGAAAGTCCTAAGTGGATGAATACACTTCGCAGAAATGATTCCCGCCACAGGTAAGAGTACTCTCCGGTCATGGTTGCCACTATGGTTAATTTCACCATGAATGGTTTTCACAGGTTCCTTCATCCGTGACAGTGCGGTTTTAAGTATTAAATCTCCAAGGAATCTAAAAGTAAAAATAAAGGTTTTCATTAAATTGGCAACTATGTTACCGGTACCATGCTACTGTAGATAGCAACTTTTTTAACTGAGCAGCAACAAAAATACGGAAGTGCTGTTCGCATGTTGACGTGTGGTGCCTTTGCATACTACTGGCTCTGGATGCAGGCTTCGGGCAGAAGCAAGCATCTCCTAGTAGATTCAGAAGGTATGCATATGCAGTTAATTGCGTCAGCAGGTAGGTTCTAGGTTGCTCAACAGTTATATTCGTGTGCCTGTGCTGATGTGCAGTGATTCTCGTGCGTTCTATTGTTTGCTATAAAAATTAATATAACGACTTAATTATGTTTAAACGTTGACTATTAAAGGTACTGTCATGAGAGTGCTGAAAGAATTTTACTGCAATTTTATGTGCATTTGGAGTGATAATCAGAATAACATACATGAAAGTATGTAGCGAGTTTAGAGTGCAGTTCTCAAGAGTGTTTACGCTAATTGTCTGAGATTCATAAACAAGTGACAGGCAAAAGAAATAAATAATTAACACTACAAGAATAATTTAAGTTTTGAGGAAACTGCTATTTTGATGGGAACTACACTGTTGCTTGGGTTTCGTTTTGCTATCAAATAAATACATAGGGCAGAAATCTTAGGTTCTGAAATGAAATATTCAATTCCATAATAACTGACAACATGTTATTTCTCGCAGAAGAAATAAATTCTATAAACTCCCCTAGGTACAAGGGAATTCCCAAGCATGGACTGAACACCATGAAAGAAAAACGCCTTTCAATCACCTCGGTGTTTTTAAATGCTCGTTTCATGCCAATATTATTAAAAGAACTTAAAAAAAAAATGAGAATTAATTGCGGGAGAGTGTTCTCCCATAAGTCGCACGGACTTGCACTTGCGCTTCAAATTAAATCAATTATACGAGTAATAAGTTTTGAATCAAATATGTACGGTTATATAATTAAAATAAAGGGCATTTTAAAAACCGGATGAACATCTGCTAGGGTACTTTGAGAGGAAGATTTTTCGTGTTGTTTTTGGGTCGGTGTGTATCGAAGGAAGATTCAATGAGTTTTACGGGTTATACACCGACGTTGTCCCTATCAAAAAGCTAACAATACAGGCAGTAACGCACCTGTCCGAGTCTTCGAATCTTACCCCGATGGTGTACGCAGCAGAGGAGGAACCCATGATAGGTGGCGCACACAAGTCGAGAACGACCTCAACCAACTTGGTGTGCACAACTGGAGACGGCTAGCTAGGGACAAAGCTGACTGGAAGGGCTTGTTGGTTGAGGCCATAGTCCTCCTGGGCTCTGAGCGCCATCTAAAGTAAAATAAGTATAGTAAGTAAGCATTGACATTTTTGGAAATGGTAAACAAAAATAAAATGTCCTGTAAAAGTACTAAAGTATTTCATGACTTCCAGTCCTTTAGGTTCAATTACTAGGAAGTGGTACTTGTATTTCAGTACGATTGTACAATTACTTTAAAAAAGGCACACTCAAAAACTTTATTAGCAAATTGGCTACGAATGACATTACTCTGTTAAATTCATTTAATTTAAAACAGTAGTCATGCAATACCTATAACTAATTTGTATTTAAATCCCTGATTTTGTCAATCTAAGCCCTTCCATTTGTCACTTGAATGGTCTTTCTAGGGCAACAAGTTCGACAGATATAGCCACAAACAATGAGTGCAAGATGGCTGCATTCAAGATTCTGGTCTTACGCCAACGCGGATTGCTTGGGACTATTCACATATGATTAAGGACACTGTTTTGAACATGACCACCAAAAAATATATCTATCTTAAATTTTGTCTGGATAAAAGTCTAATTTAACTGGGCTATTAGGAGTGTTTTTAGCAAATTGACTTTTTTTTTTTGGTTTACTCCCGAATATCAGTAGGTTGGTTAACTTTTTTCCTCTTTTGCATTCCGGTATTTGTAAGTTAGTCAAAAAATATATCACTTCATTTGAAATTTTGTAAAAATAAATATTTGTTCGAACAAATAAAATCAAAGACAATTTATTTGTTTTTTATTGTTTTATATTAAATCGGAAAATAAATCAAAATTGTTATATTTAGTTTGTTTTTAATATTTCATCATTTATGATAATTAAATGTTATCGAACCATTGATAAACACCAGTAATTTCAAGCTACATTGTGCTTCTCTACAAGAGCAAGTTCGTGCGATCGATCATTTCATCATGCATTTTACTTTTATTGTCTCGACCTAAACTGTACTGTACACTCTTTTACTCGCTCTAAACGTGTTTTTGTTTTAATCAGCAACAAACGGATTTTTTTTATAAGATAGAACAACTACTATTTCTTGACTAAAACAAAATAAAAAAAAATCATGATCGATTCGTTATCAGTGGTTTATACGATATTTATGTTTTTATGTGATATTGTGTGGAAAGAATTTATTCAAAAAATAATATCAATAAAGGTTAGTATTTTGATTATGTAAATACATTGGAGTTTTATTTTGACTTTTCATATGAAAAACAAGTGCTTTTCTGTCTGTATCAAAAATGATACTCCACGCAATTAGGACTTGTTTTGAACTAAAGTGGAAATGAGGAGATTGCCACTGAAAACCAGGGACAGAATGCCTCGCTGGCGCTGGTTGAAGCTGAAAACGCTTTGCCGGAAATAAATAATGATCCAGTTCCAACTTCCAAGTAGCACTCGTCGACAGGGTTGACGTTCTATCGACTTTGTCACTAGATCTAGCGACATTTCAATTTCTTCCGCGACAAAAAATATTTTGATGTCGCTAGATTATTTCTAGCGACTTTTCTAGCGACTTTAAAAGGTGAGCATTTGTGAGTTGTGATACGCAAATACTATTTTTGTATGTAGTTGCCCTGGTGATTTTACATTCCTGTCATTTAAATTAATTTGACATTTTCTATTTCCAATAATTGGATAGTGAAATTCACCACACATAGGCACACACACCTAAGTTTTTCGTTAATTTACTTTAAATTTTTGAACAAAAATAAAAAGTTATTCAAAGAGAATTTTTTTTAACACTTATTTACCAATGTTTGTCTAGCGACTTCTAGCGACTTTTTGTCCCCCGAATTTCAGCTAATCTAGCGACTTTTGGAGGTTAGTCTAGCGACTTTTCATTTCAGCTTGCGGCAACACTGCTCGTTGATCTGAACCTTTGGACATCTAACGGCTTAGATGGACAAAAAAAAAAATCACTTGCGTTTGATGAAGATATAATACAGTTTCTAGGGTGCAACGACTTTTCATCAGAAATAATGGAACTCGAAAGTCCGTTCCAATTTTTTTCTTATTTTCTTACTTCTAATTTCATCGATAAAATAGCTGAAGAAACTAATAGTAGTAGTAGTAGTAGAATGTTTTTATTTCCAACATAATATCAAAAAGTTTACAATTTTTTAAATTTAATTTTGAGTTTAATTATTATGTACAAAATCATAACTTACGACAATGACAAAAGTCGTCTGTCGGGTAGTTAAATTTACTTCGATTTTAACTATTTTAAATAGAGTTTAATGATGATTTTTTAAGAAAACTTTTATTAGTTAAATTCTCTCACTAGTTCATTTCTGTATCGCAAGGCCACAATGATGTAATTGTAAAGCCTATCAAAATCATGGCAGTTCTCTCCATTTAGTATAAGGATAACTTCATCAAATGTTAAGATGGCTCTCCCAAAGAAACTTGCGCGGAATTCTCTTAAACCTGGACATTTGCCTAAGAAATGATGGATGTTCTCTTCTTCCCTTAAGTTGCACACAGTACATATTGAGGTTTCGTTCTGTCCAAACCTATTCCCGTTTAGTTTTATTAAGTCACATCTTGCCTTGAAAATCCAAGTGATCTTGTTTAGTTCAAACCCGTCGGTAATGTAGATTGGTCCTCTTGAATGATCTAGATGACATTACTCGTGTACTGCTTTCAGATGCCTTTCTTAGATTTTGTTGATGACCTTCTGATTTCAGCATCTGCATTAAATCCAAGTTTTTTTTGATCCATTCACTTTGAGAAGTATCACTCTCATCCCAATGCAGTCCGAACCTATGTCCAAGATGGTTTACCTCATTTACCCAAAACACTTTATTTCTCAAAAGCATTTTTGTTAGTTGATTTGGTAGTCTTCTTTCACTGTACTCGAACATTGTTTTTGCTATATAACGGAGGTGAAGAACAAGGGTATAATAGTGTCCGTCTTCTGACCCTGTTTCTAATGACAACGCGTAGTTTGGTGTAAATGCAGGTAGTTTTAAAATTCGTTTCAAAAAATAGCGTTGGAGCTTATCTACTTCTTGGAACATACCGAAACCCCAGACCTGTGCACCATAAATTTGGATTGCCCTGCAAACCGCCTGAAACAATTTCCACTTTGCTCCTAGATTGATGTTTCTTTTAGATATAAAACACTGCCACGTTGAGTTTATGCTGTTCTTGGCTGCACTATTTCTCTTCTCTACATGCTTTGAAAATGACATCTTCGGTGATAGTACAACTCCTAAGTATGTATAGTTAGAAACTATTCGTATTCTCTCTCCATTAAGAGTCCAATTTTCTTGACAAGATATCCTTCCTCCATTTCTAAACACCATTATCTCTGATTTGGAAAGGTTTACTTCCAACCCCCATTGCTCGCAGTAAGTTTCCAGGCGCGTTATCATCTGCTGTAATACATTGACATCATCCGCCAGAACGACCATATCGTCTGCATACAAAAGCAACCTTATGTTAAGCGAGTCGATATAGAGTCCTCCTTCTAAAGATTCGTGTAAATCATTTGTATACAGTGCGAAGAGCAAAGGCGATAGTAAGCATCCTTGCTTGACTCCAAAGCGTGTATCAAAATATTCGGAGAGTTCTTTTCCCGTCCAGACTGCAGATTGCGTATTGGCGTATATAGCTTCTAACAAATTGACAAATTTAGTCGCAACTCCCATTCTATGTAGTTTATAGATAAGTAATTTTCTTGAAATTTTATCAAATGCGGCTTTCAAATCAACAAAAAAAGCATATACTTTCTTTTTCTCTGCTAACTTCAGATGGACAATTGATGCTAGATTATAAATGTTATCAATAGTCGAGTATTTTTTCCTAAAGCCCGCCTGAAATTCTGTCAATATATCATTTTCTTCCACCCATGCGCACAGCCTTTCGTTAAGGATTCCCATCATAATCTTTGCAACACAATTCATGAAGGATATGCCCCTGTAATTGCTTGGTTGATTTGTATCCCCTTTTTTAAAAATAGGAAATATTATTGTTTTTTTGAAAGCTTCTTCTATTTTGCACTCATTCAGAATCCTATTGAAGCCAATTGCACGTTGTTCCAAGAAATCTTCTGTTGCATTTATGAAAAATTCATAGGTAATCCTGTCTTCGCCTGGTGCTTTATTTAGTTTGACTTTTTTCAGAATGATTAAAATGTCATCTATGGTTATAGCCCTATCCAATGCTTCATCTTCAATAAGGTTTGGTGCATAGATAATCGGATTTGCTGTTTCATTTGGGTTAAGGAGTGAATTGTAATATGCTCTAAACTCAGAAGCGGGAATTTGGGGGTACATTTGTTGATCTTGGTTACGTATTTCTTTTGCCAATTTCCACCACTCCTTGCTGTCTTTTACTCTGCTAATTTTGAGGTCAAGTTGACTGTAGTACTCAGTTTTATTCCTACTGCATATTAACTTGTATTCTTTTTGAGCTTTTAAATAGTTTTCTTTCGCCTGCTGGTTTTCTGTTTTTCGAAAAATGTTGAGTAATTTATAACTTTTCTTTCTGGCTGCTTCGCACTCATAATTGTACCATTTGTTTTTTGGTTTAAGAAGCTTTGAGATATTAACCTGTTCTTTTGTTGAACTCTTAATTAATTCTGTTAGGTCTGTAATTTCAATTGTTTCCTTCTGAAGTTTTAAGTTAAGCAAGTTGCAATTCAGATTATTTTGATACTCAGCCTTTTCCCGGTCATTCCACACTAATTTGGGTAACAGGTTAAAGTTAATTGATCCGATTGTGGTACAAATATTTCTAAGGATTAATTTTATGGGCAGGTGATCCGACCATATCTCTTCCTCTACACAGAATTCTTCCACACACATTAGAAGTTCTTGCGATATAGCACAAATATCATTCACCGAGTTTCCAATGTTATTGGTAAATGTGAAGTTACCTTCCTCGTCCCCTTTAGTTCTTCCATTTAGTATGATTAAGCCATTATCTTCGCAGAACTCCATAATCTCAAGGCCCGCGTGGAAAAATGATTTATGTACATCTTCTATGTCTTGTTGTAATTGACCCAGTCTAACGTTCATATCTCCGATAACTATTGGGTTATAAACGCTGTTATCTAGGAAGAAACTGAAGAAACTAATAGATTCTAGGTTCAAAAGCAGCCTGATCATCCTTTCCTGATTGTGTGACAGCTTGTGAATTGCGCAAGTTTACTGGAATATTTAGTTTTATGTCAGTTTATCATTACCCAAGCGTTCGCTCTTATTGAAATAACAAACATGGATTCCAGGGCATAAAAGAAACTATGACAGTTAACCGATTTGAAAAGATAAGACGAATTCTCCACAAGCCGGTTAACGATCCCAATTATGAAAGGCTCCATAAACTTCGCCCGGTAAAAGACCACCTCAACAAAAGATATGCTAGTGCTTTGTTATATTGTTCTGACCTTTTTTTAATGATAAGTTTTGTTTATTTTGATGGGCTTTAGGTCAAATGAAACAAATTTATTTTGAATTGATATCACGACGACGATTCGACCATGACTATGGACATCACCAGTTGAAAACAATAAGTTTATTTTTTTACATTTATATTTCACTTTAAAACAAAAATTAATTTCAACTCAGTATGAAGTGGAATTGACAATATATGCTTGATATGCTTGTACCCATGAATCAGCAACTCTCTTTGATAAACAAATGTGCGCAACAAAAATGGGGCACTTTATGAAACAATATTTGCCCTTAAAACCACATAAGTGGGGATTCAAATTGTATATACGGGACGAATGTTTTGCAGGTTGTTCCGTCAAGAGATGTACGACATGATGGCACTGATCATAAGCAAAAACGACTGAGCAACCGTATCCGATGTATAATGCCAGGATGTAAGCTCCTTAGTAGCGTTATGTGTGAAAAATGCAAAGTTTACATGTGTTGGTTGTTTTAATAAATTCCATTCATAATTTTTCTTAATAAATGAAATAATCATAAATTTTCACGTTATTTTTCATTTCACATAATCCAGGTCTCAATGAAGCCGTAAATGCATGTTGTATCAAAAATGATACAACCAATCTTTTTCAAATAAAACCGTTAGTTCATGCATAAGATTTTTAAAACATTTTTTTTTTCATCATTTATAAACATTTTCACACCCAAAAATATTTTTTTTTAGAAAATAAAAAATCATGCATTTAAGGGTTAACTTGTTGATAAAAGGAGATAATTTTTAAGTGGCAAGGTAATTAGAATAACAAATAAATTATACTTACCTACTGAATATGGATGAATATTCGAATATTCCCAGAAGTGAATCAGAAATGCTGAATTATGAAAACCCTGATTCAAACAAAATTGTAAAAGCTTATTTTATCTGTGTCTGTCGATCATTTGTTTTGCCGTTCCTTGGCCCGTCCTCGTCCAGTTAAAAATATTAATTTTTATTGAAAATGTACAACTTTTATCTCGGAATACTCGTAGCTTGTTTTTCTTTTTATTCCAATTGGAGGCTTAGCGTGTTATAGTTTCGTGACTACTAAATGACCGACAGGAAAGAAATCCTTAGATTAGTTGGTAATGATTTATTTTAACAACGAAACAAAGTTCTGTTAAAACGGCTTGGCAAGATCATCAAAATGATCTGTACTACCAATGGACAACCCTAAATTCTTTCTACAATTTAAAAAATTGGTACCTACCTGATTTGATGATAAAACAAATAAAGGTAAAAATCTGTGTATTCGGTATAAAAAGGGACATACTTTTTTGTTTATTATTTAGTTAAATACTAGATAATTTACATCAAAACATAGTAAATAATTTTAAAATTATTTCCCTAGCTTAATTACACACTCACATAAACTCAATAATTTATGCTTAATTCTACTTCATATTAAATTGTATATCAGCTTTAACTAGAATCACTTAAAATCTTAAATCATTATTATTTTATAGCGCACCATCGACTCTTCATCATTCATTGCAAAAGCATCCATCTCTTGAATTCTCATTTATCCATTTGAGATACTTAGTTACCCGTGTATAAACGCCTGGATAATGAGGTCGGGCACATCCGTTGCCCCACGACACAATTCCGATTTGTTCAAATCGTTTATCTTGTCTCAGCGCCACCAACGGACCACCAGAATCACCCTAGGAATAAAAGTCGGAATCATTTAAAATACACTTTCCGGTAAAAGAGTTAAGATTTATATCTTACCTGGCACGAGTCTCGCTTTCCAACACCCGGATAACCGGCACACATCATATTCTGTGTGATCATCTTCTGGGTGTAGTTTGTATCTTTAACACAAATATCATTGGCAATAACAGGCACTTCAACTTCCTGCAGCAAACAAGATGGCTTGCCGTCTTCCTTTAGTGTTCCCCATCCGGTAGCCATGGCCTTTGTTCCAACATAGTTAACATCTTTGAAGTATAAAACATGCAATGGGTCCTTAATTTTCTTGATCTAATTTTACGATTCTTACCTTCAATTGTTGGCAGACAGATTGGACGGATGAAGCTGGTTATAGGGACGCGATCGTTCAGTCGCAGGAGCGCTATGTCATTGTCGAAATTCGAGAAGCTGAACTTCTGGCTAAAGGCACGCAACACAAAGCGAGTTTCAGGTCGAATTGCGTCACTGCATCGGTCGTGCTCTCCAAATGTGACCTTGATCATGAACCACATGAACCTGCAAGAAAAATTAAAGTTATTTTTTATGTTTCTGAATGCTATTGACGCAGTTTAAAATATACAAGAATTTATTATAATTTGCGGTGATGGAGACATACTACTACTACTTCTACTGGATTTATGTATATCGTGTTTTTTTTGGGGGAGTTGAGGTTATTTTGCGGTTTAGTAGCAAAATAAACAAAAATATACGTAACTGCTATTGTCAAATTCTGATGTGAGATTCTGCTATTATTGTCCATAACAAAAAATCGAATTATAGAAATATTCAGACAAAAATAAACAAAAAAATAACAGTCATAAATAACTGAATGTTATGTCCATTATTTTCACATTGGGAATTCCCCAACTGATAACTAAGTTTGTCGATATAAAATTTATAAATAAAATATTAGTAAGTCGTCCGCGGAGGTAGTAATTGCGTTAGGTATAGTAGTGTTTTGGTGATCAAGTTTCAGTAAGTGACATTTTAATTTTAATCAAATGGCAGGGTAGTGCTCAGCCTATTTCTGGCACTACACTCTTTTTACAGGATCAAACTCAGGCGATTTTCGACCCCCCCTCTAACTTCAGTACCAATAAAGTCAGAAACTTCAAACTCGCAGCATTAGTGGTTCCCGAGACATAAGACTGCAAAAATCGAAAAAACCGTAACGGACTGACTGACTAACTGACTCACTCACTGACAGATCATCAAAATTATGGAGCACTTCTTGACATCGTACAATCTTGTAATTTCGCACAACGGTAGGCCTTGTCGTCTTTACAAAGGAAAACATCAAAAACTTATGATTTTCCATTCAGGAGGGATAATAATTATATGGAGCACTTCTCGTTGGCGTAGAATGATAAAATTTGATAGAGCAGTAGGACTTGAACTGCAAACAAGGGCTTAGTTTTAAAATTTAGTATTTAGCATTCAGGGGCCCATTTTTTCAGAATTGTTATTAATTATATGGATCACTTCGGATTGTTGCAGAATAATAAAATTTGGTAGACTGGTAGATCATGTGGTCAATACAAAAGAGATAATGGAGAATTTCAAATTATCCATTCATAGGCGTGGCACCCGCCTATTTTCTAAGAATTGATATCAACTATGTGGAGAACTTCTGATTGTCATAGAATGATGAAATTTTGGTAGAGCGATACATGCAAGCAAAGGTGAAATTAAAAAGTTGAGATTTTTACATTTGGTGGGTGTTGATACCACCCATTAGCTATCTTAAAACAAGACTTAATACTTCAAGGGGAGGAATGCAACTGGCTATTTCACAAGAACACTGTTTATGAAAACAGCGATGAAACAATGAAAGGCACGAAGCATTGCTGCGGTGCTTGAGAGATGCAAATGTTTTTGTTATAGTTCTATCGCCTATCATTTCTAAAGCTTTTTTTTGTATTTTATCCAAAGACTCAAGTGGGCTTTTGGAGCATGTGCCCAAACATGAGAATTAAACTCAAGTTTTGGGCCAATAAAGGCTTATGATCACAACCAGATCAGAAGGGGAGACAAATTTCTTGCATCTTCGTAGAAAACCTAAGCTAAGCACTTAGCAGCGTTTTTGGCGACGTTAAATAAATGTGGTCATTCCACAAAAGGTGGTCAATAACACACATACCGAGAACTGAAATCTGTTCAATTTCTTCGATGCAAGCGCCGCCCACTGATGCATAGCGGCATTTGGAGATTTTTTAAAGCATTAAATTTTACGCGGTTTTTGATTCCCCATTGGACAATGCTCTTGAGATCAGAATTTAATGAGCTTATCATATGCTGCCGTTGAAGTTTCACACCCGAAGGAAATTGATGTGAATCTAAAATAGAATATGAAAAGCTTAGGCTACAATCGTCGACGAAACAGTTTAATATGTGCAAAAAGTTAGCAGGACAACTCCGAAAATTCATAAAAAAAATATATAGCCCGGAGCTGCTAATTTATTGCTAATTTGTTACGAAAAAAAAAAATGATTGCACTATTGGATTTCGAGATACGGGGTTACCTGCTAACTTGACGACAAGTTAGCAAGACAACCTTTTTAAAACTGTAGATAAACGACCGGGAGTGGATAAATGTTTAAAATTAATTTATTGCCAATTTGTAACGAAGAAAAAATATTGCTTTTTTGTTTCGTTTGCGAGATACAGGGTTACCTCTTGACGTCAAGTTACCAGGACAACTTTTTTCAAAAATGTAGATCAACGACCTGAGAGTGGATAAATGTTTAAAAATAATTTATTGCTAATTTAATTTGTAACGAAGAAAAAATATTGCTTATTTTGTTTCGTTTGCGAGATACAGGGTTACCTCTTGACGTCAAGTTAGCAGGACAACTTTCTCAAAAATGTTTCATTTACAAACGTTTACATGCAGTATCAAAAGATCAATTTAGAAAGTTTCGGATTTTAGATCAACATTTCTCGTTACATGAGTTGAGAGCCCTATTTACAGCAATACATTATTTTTAAACAATTATCCAATCTCAGGTCGTTTATCTACATTTTTGAGAAAGTTTTCCTGCTAACTTGACGTCAAGAGGTAACCCTGTATCTCGCAAACCAAACAAAAAAGTAATATTTTTTCTCCTTAACAAACTAGCAATACATTATTTTTAAACATTTATCCACTCCCGGGTCGTTTATCTTCATTTTTAAGAAAGAAGTTTCTGACACGAGAAATCATTTATGAATATAAGAAAGAGAGTCGCAGACAAAAGCGAGCCCTGCGACACACCAGCATTTATTTCATAGATTTCAGACTTGGAACCATCCAAAACATTGAGCGGTCCGAAACTAAGTTTCTAATCCAACGAAGAAGAGATTCATCGATATGAAATTCACGCATTTTCGATAAGAGAGATATACCATCAGATCACCAGTGGCCATATTGCCACGAAAGCCGTACTGCTGGTCATTAAGAAGCTTTCGTTCTCCAAGATATTTCTTAAGCTGGAAATTAATCAGCGTTTCCATGACCTTGTAAAGAAGGGACGAAAGAGCAATCGACAGACTGGACAGTTTCCATCCACTCGGAAAGAGACCAGTAGAGTAGGACAGATGGATAAGCTTACGCAGTGGTTTTTCCAACGTTGAAGAACACCTCTTCTGAAAAATGAGAGGGATACTATCCGGACGAGCATATTTTTGAGTATCGAGATGTTTTAGAACTCTAGCAACTGAACAAGTGCGAAAGAAGATGTCGCTTAAAATTATTTACGCTCTCAAGTATAGGAAGAGTCCTATCATCTTTTGGCAGCGTTGAATTAACAGCAAACTGTGCTGTAAGCAAATTGGCTTTGTCTAGGGCGCTGAAAAAAAGAGTATCATTATTTAAAACGAGCGTGGGTGTGGGAACCAAGTATTAGGTAGAATGTTGTGTGTTTTTTACAAATCACCAGAAACTTTTACTGTCCTTGGGACATTGTAGTATTCTTCGCCTTACATTTTGTAATGCAAAAATTTGGTCCTGCCAATGTGGCTGTTGCAGCTTGTTTGAGCTTATTCCGGTTTTCCTAATTAGGGTTGGCTTTGTAACTACGGAAACTTACTTTTCTGTGTTAAAAGTAATTCTTCTTGGTTATAATAATGTTAACAGAAAAAAAAAACACTAAAATAGAAAGTGCCTTTGAATCACTTGCAAAAGGCGAGCGAGAATAAAGATTACAAACTTAAAACTAAAAAAATAATTTTTTGAATAGCAACACCACCTGAAATATCCGCCTGGGTACGGCCTTGTTTTGAATTTAAGAAGGCATTAATCATTTTACAATGATGAAACTATGTGCATGTCTAAATCATTCCTAAATAAAACACCCTTTAAATGAAACCGCTACGAGATTAAATAAAATGAGGGTGTAAATGAAATCGAACTAACTAAGTAGTCACATTAATTTTTGGTCGACCATTTATAACAGTCAGTAATATTCTCCGATTAATGTATAGGTGCATATATGTAGGTAAGGTAGGTACTTATTTCAATACATTTTCGGCAATTAAGCTCATGTTTCCATATTAAAAAGAAACTACTATTATGTAGGTACTTGTTACTTTCGTTTTTTGTCTTACGATCAGATATATAAAAACGTTTTGTGTACCTAATTAATTTTGTCAACAGCAATAAAATGAAAATTTAAAATGTTCACGTTTAAGCGCCGACTCCATCGCCGCGTCGGCCGGCCGCCGCCTCATCGCTGTACATTATTTATAAACTCGTTTCATGTTTCAATGAAAGTTTGCTTCATGAATCATGATATTTTACGTAACTAAAATTTAAAAACGTTTGGAGAAGATATATGTACATCCATTATCCATATAGCTTAACTTTTAATTATTTTTTGAACGAAGCTGTCTTTTCTTTGGTCTACTTTCATGCCTTGTCACGAAGAAAGGAAATAATGTAAATGACCACGACCACACATAGTGTTGTGTAAATTATTTGTTTGGTTTTTTCATGTCTTACATTTCACTTTAAGTTCAATTAAAATTTTTAGATGGAAAATAAAAAAAAAAAAAAAAAAAAAACATTTTCTAAATACTTGTTAAAAATTTAAGTACCTTTATATAAAGAAGTGTTCCCCTTTAAAAAGTCCAAAGGGGTTGTATACAGTATAGTGGACTTAATTGTAGAGTACATACTCGCAGAATAAGTTGTGAATATAAATGATAGTAGGGAGTAGTAACTACTGCGTTATAATTTAATGTATACTTGTACTTTTTAATATTTTGAAACAACTCGAAAAGAATTTTAAAATTTAATTCTTAAGCCTTTTTAGCATTTGGCTTGTCATACAAAAATTAAAGCAGGAAAAGGTAAACAAAATTAAAAAATCGAATTTTTCGAAGACAAGACAAGTTTCAAAAAAAAAGAAAAAATGGATCGCACAAAGTTGCTCTCGTAGCTAACAACTTAAACGCAGCTAGGGCAATTGATGTCGTAAAAAATAAAATGTTAAGTGGTAAATAAATCGAAAGTTTAAAAATATACTATTATGTATTATACAAACATACACACATATATTTTTTTTATTTAAAAAGCTAAAAATACAATTTAAAATAACTGGAGCCGAAAAAAATATGCCATGTAATTTGGTTGATTAATATAAATTTATGAAAAAAATTTTCAAAGATCGTTAGAGCGGTTTCCTTTAAAATTTATTTTTTATACATATGTACAAGTACAAGTACATTTATGTATATAAAATTTTTTGAAAATTTAAAAAAATTAAATTTGGTATGGCAACTTTAAGTATCTATAAAAAAGTAGTTTTTTTATAGAATAAAAAAAAACCTGTTTACAAGTTATTGTATTTTCAACAAAAAAACCACCAGTGTCAAATCTTTCATACAATTTCTCTCCTTCATATATGCAACGAATTGTTGCGGTGAAAACGGAGAGGAGAAAAAGAAAGAACCCGAATGAACAACATCTAACTTGTGTGGCTAGTAAAAATGCTAGTTGTCCAAATGCAATTGTAAATTAGCAAAACCTTCATTTGGATGGGCACGATCAGGTGACCTCGGTGGTGCAATGCGTAGTGCAACGGTCTCTGAGGTAGCTTGGTCTAGGTTTAAATCCAGCTGACGGCAAAACAATTTATAAATTAAAATTGGAACTATAGACTAAGCACCACTAAAAAGGAATCTGATGATTGGTGTGGCAGCCATGAAATTGCAATAATTCCAGCCTATAGTAATACTTGGTGGTAGCCAACACAAGTGGTTGTTGTTCATTCAAAACCTTAAAAAAACCAGACGTTAAGATGTAGACCATAGGGTTCTTGAGATACGTAGGCATCAAAAGCGGCAAAAAGAAAAATACAAATAAAATACATTGGCATTACAAGTCAGCAGTAATCTGTCATAATCATAATCAGGATTTAAAAAGCGAAACCGCCAAAATTAAAATTTAAATCGCCAAAAAACCGCCAAATTTCAAAATTTTCAACCCAAATTTTCAACTCACCAAATTTAAAAATAATAAAAAAAAATGCAATTTGTATTTTTAATTTGAAAACAAATCTTATTTAAAAAAAAAATAAGTAAACAAAACAAAACAAAACCAAATAAAAACCTAAAAATTAATAAAATACTCTTTTGAACTTATTGCTCTTCAATATATTCGATGTAAAAAATGTATGTATCCAGTATTTTATCAATGGGACCCTTTTCATAGCTTTTGAAACATGGTTAGATCTTACAGCATGCCGTTCTAAGTCAGTTTTGAGCGAACGTAGATCGCAGTCGCAAATTTTGCAATGTGCTAATCCATATCTTTCTTCGATTTGGTTAACCAACAGAGTTATTTGTTTTGACATACATACATCATTTATATTGGAACTATTTAAATCATTTATTTAAGGGATGGAAGTGAAATCGAATTTCAGTTTTGAGGTGCGTTCAGCGCAAATAGCGCAGAAAAAGATGTAAGGTTAAAGTGAACATTTGCGGAGAATATTAGAATTTCGATTCAAAAAATTTAAATCGCCAAAAACTAAAAATATCGCCTTTTTTGGGGTACATCGCCAACCCGTCTTTCGTGTCGCCAAATGAAATTTAAAATCGCACATTTGGCGATAAATCGCACAATCTGACAACCCTGGTCATAATACGTCGTCGCTGAAAAGGTTATTATATTTGCTTCTCTTTTCAACACTTTCGCTCTCTTCCAGTGCAAAATATCTGTGATGTGTAGTTCTCGTCTCGACCCTTAATTAAACTGAAATAAAACATTGAAAAATGTGTGAAATGTGAAGGCCTGCATAGCTTTCTATGCCTGTAGCAAAACTTTTGGTAAAAGGTGGGGCCTACAGTCGAAGATGATTTGTGTTTTTCAAGCTGAATTACTGGCAACCAGGAAAGCTTACAAGTTACTTAAACAAGATCCGAACCAGAACCGACATAGGGCTATTTTCCTAAATTATATTTCCCCCTAAACTTTTAAACAAGTTTGAAATAAAATATCGATTTTTTATTTAAATACTTTTATTTTTATCAAAACGCATGATTCATTAGGTGCGCACTTACTATTATCTACATTCAGGTGTATTTCAAGACTTATTCGCCTTCAAGACAGAGCTGGTGATGAAAATCTGAATCAGCATTTTGAAGTAGGAAAGAAGAATGCCTCATACCTTTCTCTAGGGAATTAAGAATGAAATTATTTATTCCTGTGGGCAAGTGAAAAAAGAAAATAATGGGTCGCGCGACGGCTCGTGAAGAACCAGGGCCTAGTGACTAACAACTCGTAACCATTCCTGTGTGCGCCTGTCGACAGGAATGGAAGGTACCTAATATTTTATGCCGATTCCGAAGGCTAGACGAGAAGCACTTATTAATGCAAGTGATACTCTTGGAGGAATTGTCAATTCCTCGCAAGAGGCAGTAGCCCTGAAAAACAAACGTTTTTAGTTTTTAGGTGGACGAGGCTGGCAAGTGAACCCAGACCTCCGGCGTGACAGTCGAACGCAATAACCATTACCCTACGGGCTACTACAAGTGATCAGGGATGAAATTATTAAGGACATTAAGAAAGCATCTGCCTTTTCTCCTTTCCTCTTATGGGAGATGAAAGTAGCAATATACCAGGGAAAGAACATATTTCGATTGTTGTTCGTTTTTACGATCAGAGAGAAAGCGTGATTTGCGAAGAGTTCGTAGGTTTTGTAGAGCTGGATTCAATGGGTGCAAAGACCATTGCCTCTGCGTCAGACAGATTTATTGAAGATGCAGGGCTTGATCCAAAGAAACTCAATGGGCAAGTCTATGATGGCTGTTCAATAATGTCGGGCAAAGAAAATGGTGTGTAGGCAATTTTTAGAAAAAAATACCATAATGCTCTGTACTTCCATTGTGCAAGCCATAAGCTGATTTTGGTGGTTAATGACCTGAATGGTGTTCCAGAAATTCGAAACACAATAGAAACGATCAAAGATGTCATTAACTTTACCGCAAATTCCCTTACAAGGAGAAAGTTGGTCCCAAACTTTCTTGATGCTTTTTGTGAAACTCACTGGTCTGAGAAATATAAAAGCATTGCGATTTTTAAGCAAAATTTTGGCATCATCGTCGATGGATTGAGGGAGCTTTCTATTCAAGGAAACTCTACAACGAAAACAACAGCTTTTCAGCTGCATTGTGCTATTACACAAACAACACTTATAACATGTCTTGTCCTAATAGCAAAATACTCAGCTTATCTTGAGCCAAATATTGTTAAAATTCTTCAGTCAAAAAAGTTAGACCTCCTCGCATGCACGAAACATGTGCAACTAAAAGAAATTGAAGTAGAACTTTTAAAACCTCGGACAGTAAACCGCCACACACATCGCGTAGAGTCCCAGACGAAAACTTACCAGCATATGCGTTATGTCTGTTACGAATATGTTAAAAATGTGTGAGTTTTTCCGAGTTCTACATAATTTCTAAAGCTATATTGGAGAGCCCAAATTGTGGTATAATCGTTTGAATAAAAAAAAATTTACATAGTAGAACTCCAAAAACTAGACATGATTCTGTACTACAAGAAGCAGACGACTTTTACCCCACAACAAAACTTACTCTGCATAGTGCCCTAGCGCTACCTTGCACGACAAGCTCCATCGAAAGAACGTTTAATACGTTAAGAAGAGTCAAAACTTGGCTTTTGGCTTGGCTTTTGGCTTCGTTCAACCATGGTTGAAAATCATTTAAATGGTAATTTAATCATCTAAAAAACATACAAATTAACGGTTAATGAATGTTTGAATGGTTTGTATGCTGAGTGTTCGCAGGAAAGCGGTAAATGAAAATGAGATGGAAATTGTAAAAAAAGCATTACATTAATTAAACAGATACATATCTTAAACACGTACATCAATGACCCCCTTTCTTTAAAAAAGGTGTCATATAGATACAAAAAAGTCACATACAGAAATTGCTTGAGAACTTAAAATTAGATTTTATTTTAAAACGAATTAAAATTAATCAATAGTTATTTATTTTTATTTTCCTATTTATTTATTTATGCTTAAAAAATTTGTTCCATTTTCGTATTTACGAACAAAATAAATACTTAAAAAAAATCATCTTAATTGTTTATTGAACGAGTTTGCCCCCCTCTGATCAAAATCCTGCGTACGCCCTTGAAGCAGACCTTTGCCCGAAATACCCTGGCTTTTGTCCAAAAATCAAGTTTGAAACGAGACCATAAACACATAATCATAAATATTGTGTCCATCGCGATTGTTGTTTTTATAAAAACAACTTAAACTCAAATCAATTAATATAAAAGAAAATAAAATAAAATAAAAAAAATAAAATAATATAAAGTATTTCTGGCTTTAAGAAAGGTATATCATATTATTGAAATTGAAGCTCTTGATATTTAATATTTTTATTTTTAAGCATTTTTTTTTAATGAGACCAAAACCCTTCTCCTTCAATATTTTTATTTTTAAGCATTTTTTTTAATGAGACCAAAACCCTTTTCCTTCATTTTGGTTTGTCTCAGCCCAAACAAATAGTTCAAACTTTTTGTCGCCTTTTACGCCTATCTTCTTACAACAAGGAAATTTTAAATTAAGTTTTTGATTGGTAAAACGAATTTTTCCCCGAAGTAAATCCCAGTTAAAGTAAAGTTTTTATAACTTTACGAAGAATATTGTTTTTTGTGCATAATTTCAAAATATTGCCATTAACAAAAAAAAACACCTTTTTTAATATCTGGCCTTTCAAAATATTTTGTTATCTTATCTCAAAAAATCTATTTACATACCTACTTAGTTCCATCACCACAAAAAGGGCGCAAATATGTATCATCCGATAATAGCTAATCCAATCTATAGATACCTAGACAATCGTTAACTGAGTTAACTTTTCTTCCACAATTAAGTGCATAAAAACCTCTACAGATAAACAATATCTTCCCTTTACTTTCAGTTTGTATATAACTGTGTGTGATTCTTTGAATGCCAATGTCACGTTTTGCACTTTGGAACAGATTTCCAAACTGAATACCAATTGCCTAAATGCCCCCAGAATTGAGTTTTCTACATGAAGTTAGTGGCAAGTTAGTGGAATTTTTCTTGTGTGATGATATATGTATTTATATGTAAGGCATCAGTTATGTATATCAATATGTAGTTACTTTTACTTACCCTTTAATACAATGAGCAGCAGTTAAGACGTATCGATCGTTGATAAGAGTTCCGCCACAATAGAATCGATTAAAATAGCTCAGACGTGCCATCCATGGGTACTCGTTGGTGCCACTATTTGATCCACCTACAATACGTGTCTCGTCATTTGGTTCACCACACCCTGTTAAAAATGAATAAGACGTTAAACAAAAAAACACAAAATAAGTCGACACAATAAAAAGAAATCAGAATATTTTTTCATATCTGTTTTTTTTTTTTTTAAATGGCATATTTGCTTTAAGCTTAATTTTTAAGAGTATAATATTATGACTGTGTGTCACACATTTTTAAAGATTTAATTTATGGAGCGAGCAGCATATTTTGTCTTTTGTGTTTGTAATGAGGTCTTTCTGGTTTCTGGGCTTTTGGATCACTTTGTCAGAAGGTAAATAAGCGAAATTTTGTTTAGTAGGTACTATAAAGAAATAATTGCTTCTGTAATATAGATTTAAAAATATTCGTCGGTAGGGAAATAATAGTTTTTTTCTTTTTTATCAATTTTTGAGCAATTTATAAAAAAAAAAAAACAAATATAAAATATGAATATGATTGTCTGGAACCTGTAAGTCTCGTCTCGGCTTCGTTAAAATCGAAAATTTTCAGTCTCGTCTCGAGTCGGTCTCGTATAATTAAGTCTCGTCTCGGTCTCGTCTCCGAAAAATGCGATTTCCGGCCAACTTGTTGAACTATAGAACGAAATATATTCGATTATAGTTTTAATATATGTAAAAGAAAATAAATATTCTACTGAAATTGGATTTTTTAATTTATTAGACTCTCTGTAAAATTCGGTCCAAATATACAGTCTCGTCTGGGTTGCTTAAAAGCCAGTCTCGTCTTGTCTCGGTCTCGTCATGCGAGAAAATCGAAAAATCATTAAAAGTAGAAGTTCAGGCCTTAAATCTGACGGATCAGAAAAAAAAAAATCGATTCAAATTGGCGTGTATACATCCATTTAAAAATAACCACTTTTTACATTTCTTGTAATTTTTGTACGTAAGCCTCTTTTTAACTTACATTGGTACTCAATGGCAAGTCTATTCGTGAAATAATTCTAGGTCGAGATTTTGATCATATTATGACATTTCGATGATAAGGAACTCGTAAGCCTGTGGGTGTACAAAAGGCTGCCATGGTAAATGCATTTGAAAAAAATGGGCACGGCCTACGCCATGGGTCTTGCAATATTTTCTGTCCGTCTATCTTATTGCATTAACCCAGGCCTACAGACTGAACGGATGGATCAATTTATATAAAACTTGGTAAATAGTGTTTTATAGCATGTAAGGATTATCGAAATTGTTGTTTTTCGAACAAAAATAACGGTACCTGCCATAGAACCACATTTTCTCGTTCTCGATTTTCTCGTTAACGGCTTTACGGATTTTAATGAAATGTCTTATATGATAGCTCATAAAAAACCTTAGCAATATTGCATACGAAAATTTTCAATTCAAATTTTGTTTGGAATTTAAAAAAAAAAAAAAAACAATTTTAAAGTTAATATTTTTAGAATTTTTTCATCCGTCAGATTAAAGGCCTGAACTTCTATTTTTTTATAAGGATATATCTCGCGCCTATCTGTTCTCAGAAAAAAGTTATGTGCATTTTAGTGAAAAAAAAAATAAAAATCGATGATTTTTCGATTTTTTTAGGTTGGTTTTTGTCAGTTTTTTGTACCTAGATTTTTTTTTTTAATTTGTAAACCATTAATTTTGATAACAAATCTAATTTGCTACAAAAGGTGTCATAAGTTTAATTCGGTATAGATTTTAGATTAGGTTGATTTTATTCAGTACAATATTATAATATAACATAAAAGTATTAACAAAAATCATTTTGACATGGCTTTTGCCATCTGCCAGATTGACAATTCAAACATCCTTTTACATTTTATAACCTTACATTTTCCTATAATAATCATGTATTTAATCAAATCAAAATAATGCATTAAATCAAAAAAAGCCTTGCAAGATTCTTTCGCGATATCTTAAAGCAATTTTGCAGTACTGGAACAATTTGGGAACGTTCAGCTCATTCAACTAGGATAGGACTTCGTCCACAGATAAGAAATGCTTTCCGAAAATGCATCTCCTCGTTTCCCTTGGACACTTCCCTAAGAAATGCACCACGTCTTCTCACTCCATCATGTTGCATATATTGCAGATCACCGGAGAAGGTCTCCTCTGTGCGGTACATAATTAAGGTTGAGAATCTCCCCTCGCAGCCTTACCATCATGGATGTTTCTTCAACGCTAAGCTCATCACGGAAGTAATTTGCCAGTTGTAAATTGTGATTTAGCTGGCCATAGATTGTTCGATATAAAGAACTCAAAGCCTCCTCCATAAACCTGTTTCTTGCTTCTTCATCAACCTTCGCAATGAGCTGATACATATCCGTTTTTCATTTCCTACAATCATCCAAGTAACAGTTCAAATCCATTCCACAATTTACTGCCAATTCAAGCCAATCACTGTACCACCCACTCTTTGTATGGATTGCTTTCAGAGCCACCTTTTTTGGCAAACGATTGCCCTCTAAGCCCATCACTCTAATAATATAATCCACCTGTAGTGTTAATGTTGTAACAAAGAGTGGAGAAAGCCCTGTTTCCATTATTATCAAATAATTCGGTGTGTTCCCTGGTAAACGAAATGATCTTTTAATAAAGAACCGAAGTACATAACTTTTCAAACGTCTCGTACGGCTTGCTTCCCCAAGTTTGCACAGCGTAAAACATAACGG